>UESW01004354.1:112242-456440 GCA_900491605.1 Calamus simplicifolius | reverse complement strand
GCCCAACGAAGAGTTCCCTTCCATTGAGAGTGAGTCTGGGAGAGTTTACCTATATCGTTATCAGAGGCAGAAGAGTTGGTCTTCCTCTTTAAGATTCAGCTTGGGCTTGAGGGTTCGGATAAAAAAGTTTGCACGAAGCCAAAAATGAGGTGCCGATGAAAACGGCCCCAAAATCTCTTTTTCAGCACATAAGTGTGAAGAAGAGGAAGGAAGAAAGTCATAGAGGTCACACTAGAAACGCAAGAAAGAAGCATTCTCGCTGGACCTCCTCTTGTATGTCTTCCTCAAGCTTTTCCATAGTCGGCAGCGGCTGCTGCTAATTCACCAGAAGAAATGTCTGAAGATCCATCAGGTGTTTTTTTAAAGGATGGGACGTAAGTATATTTGGCTTGAGCTTCTTTCCATATCCTTGCACCAAGTTCCGAAGTTTGCCATCCTACGGAGTTTGAAGGCGCTCTTCGCATTCCTCTAAAGTTGAAGCATTGCCGCTGCAATAACAGTAAGTAGACTTTAGGAAACTTTTATTATGTAAAATTTTCTTACATTTTCGGTGTTGTCGTGCACTTGTAATATCTTGTAAAATAATATTCTAAATGAATAAAGTTTTTGTTTTCAATTGTACATTCTTTTTGCTAAATGTTTATTGCTTTAGCTAATTAGGTATTGCAACAAATAGATTCTCTCGGGCTTACCGAGGTACAAGATAGGTTCGTGCATGCTGAAGTTAGGTTTCTCGGGCCGATCGAGGCATAGTGAGTACTTGAACTTGCCAAGTTATAAAATAATCCGATCGCTTGTGCTAAAGTTCGGAAAAACAAATGCTTAGCTGTGCTAAGTTTTGGATAACTCCGATCGGTCTCGTCGAGCTTCAGAGAAAAGCTTCGGTGGGCTATGCCAAGGCCCGAAGGATCTTTTACTTGGCCATGTCAAGGTACGAAGAATGCTTTACTTGGCCTTGCCAAGGTACGAAGAATGTTGCTCGGCTCTGCCGAGATTCAGAGAAAGATTTACTTGGTCCAACCATGGTACGAAAAAAGTTGCTTCGTCGTGCTGAGGTATGAAGAAAATTCGATCGTGCCGAGGTACGTAGAAAATTGCTCGGCCTTATCGAGATTCGGATAAAGCTTTACTTGGCCTAGCCAAGTTACGGAGAAAGTTATTCGGTCATGCTGAAGTACGAAGAAAATTTTACTTGGCCCAGCCAAGGTTCGAAGAAAGTTTCTCGACTGTGCCGAGGTATGGAGAAAGTTGCTTGACCGTGCCGAGGTACGAAGAAAATTTTACTTGGCTCAACAAAAGTTCAGAGAAAGTTGCTCCGCCGTGTAGAGGTATGAAGAAAATTTTTCTTAGCCCAGCCATGGTTCGAAAAAAGTTGCTCGGCCATGGCGAGGTACGAAGAAAATTTTAGCCATGGCGATAGCTCGGCTATAAAGAAGTTGAACTGGCACTGTAGAGGGAAGGAGATAAGAGCATGCCCAGATCCCATCGGGCTCGCTTCTTATCTTCAGTATTCTCTCGCCACGACTCAACATTGCGGCCGCGATTCCCCCGTCCCGTCTCTCCTACTGTCCAGAATGACGAAGTGCAATGACAATTTCAGGAGATGCGTCAGGATCAGGAGTTGTGTCAGAGAGGGACTTTTACCTATATGTAGAGATTAACTACCCCAAGAGCCTCTCCGACATGATGGCCCTGATAGACAAATACACCAGGGTCGAAGAATCCAGAAAAATGGCCCGGACCGAGCAATCCAAGAAAAAGAAAAGAAAGAGCTCGAAAAAGAGCCGACTGGCTAGCACTGCGAGCCCGCCTTATCGCCATAGAGCCTCACTGCTAAGAAAGCATAGCAGAAGCCCGGCACGAAACTTCAATCAATATACCTCCGAAGCAGCCCATAGAGCAGAACGTCCATCAGAGCTTCAACAACTACCCTCGCCGAACCTACCGATGGTTGGCATTGTTACTATGATTACCATGATCGGCTCCTTTTAGGGATGGCCAAACGAAGAGGAGAACCGGCTTAAAAGGACCTAGTGCAAGGGCTCGCCTTTTCAAATGAGGACCTCAAAGGGATACAGCACCCCCAGGATATGAAACTTGGATCATCTCCGTTCAAAGGATACAGTATCCCTAAGACATAGAATTAGATTAAACCCCGAACATATTACTAGTGAAGTATGACTGAAATGAGCCATTTTGCTTATTGTAATAAAACTTTACTCTTCAATTCAAATATTTCTTATTGAATGATAATCTTTCTTGAGTTGTGGATGAAAGGCAGGTCTCGCCTAATCTTTGACCTACAGGTCCCATTCTCCGAACATTGGCTGGGTCAAGTAAAACGTTCTTCATACCTCGGTAGGACCAAGCAACTTTCTCCATACCTTAGCATGGCCGAGCTTTCTCCATACCTCAGCATGGTCGAGCAACTTTCTTCATGCCTCGGCACGGCCGAGCAACTTTTTTCATACCTTGGCTGGGCCAAGTAAAACTTTCTTCGAATCTCGGTAGGGCCGAGCAACTTTCTACGTACCTCAGCATGATCAAGCTTTCTCCATACCTTAGCACGACCAAGTAACTTTTTTTTGTACCCATCTCAATGGTTCTCTCTCGATTAGTTATCTTTTGATAACAGTCCTAACCTTATCACCTTTAGTTTGTATCATTTAACCCACCATACCATTCAGCATTTTAATTTAAATGATAACCATGTACAATGATTGATCAGCATATTCTTACGTTCAACCAATAAGAGATATAGGAAAACTTCAATACTTGAAGGGTGCCTCCCCAGTTCATTCACCCTGCTTTCATCTTATTGAAATCAATCTTTTTGTCACTCCACAAGTTAAATCCGAGCTAGCAATAGTGATACAATTGAAGAATTCCTGGACCCTTTAACTTATGGTCATCTGCTCTCCTATTATCACCAAAATCTCGTCACTTCTCTTTGACATCTTCGCATGTAATAATTCTATATATATATGCCCACCCCTAGGTCACATCAACAGCATTATTTCACCTAAAAGTAATAGACACTGAGAAGTCACCGCCACTCAAATGTCAGTAACTAGTGCATATAAACATATGGATAAAGTAGTCCAAACAAAACTCATAAATGATAAACAATGCACTCTCCCCAATTTTTTTACAGAGAAGATTTCCAAATTTCATTTGCTGCTCAGTTCCATCCTTCTCAAGTTATGCATATTTTATCAACATTTTTTATAACCAGTCGAGCGTGTATGGGGCATAGAAGCAAAAAGCTTACGCCCCAATCTCAAGCCGCCACATCATATGCCATCCCCTTTCAAAACTACAGTCCATTTTTCTCACTAAAATCGTCAAAAGCTTACCTAGTTTTAGATTCACCTCCATCAAAAACATAGAAGAAACAGAGCAAACGATCGATTCTCAACCAGTCTAACAGCTAAAAAGGAATCAAGATGGCATCTTTCTGCGAGAAAAAAGTAAACGACACACCGATTCCCCATAAATACGAGATTTTTCCCATCAACATCCCACAATCCATCACCGCAATTCTCCAAATGGAACACCAGAAGGAAGGCACAACCAAAATCACGAAGAAAGCCATGGCATTAATCGCTTGGGGGACATCAGAAAAAGAAAAGAACCATACGGGTCGACGAGGACTACATCGGCGTGGGACTGCATGTGCTTCGCGAGGAGAGCGCCGGCGACTCCTCCGCCCACCACCACCACCACCTTGTTCTTCGAGCTCCCCTCTCCTTCGGCCATGGCGACGGCGCCGTACTCCGGGAATACCTAGATGGCCTCGCGTGCACGCACTTATAACGGACGGCTGAAACCCGGTTTTCCCTCAAATACCGGTCCGAAACCGTCCAAAAATAGCCTTTTTTTGTGAAAACGAATTGATACGGCCGCCAGCATAAAACCTTATATCACGTCGTCTCCAAAAATTGATATGGTTCCGCGTTCCTAATTTGATTGGACGAAATACGACCGTATCATTGGTATCATAAAATACGGTATGAGAGCAGGCGGTGGACGGTTTCTCCGGCGGCGGGTGCTGGGAGCCTGTGACTGATGAAATAATAGAAGTTTTCTATACGGATTCGAGTAAGATAACGGGATGTGTACGAGGTCTAATCTAATCTAATCTACGATATAAAGCCGGAAAAGATTCTTTCCACTTACTGGATTAAATCCGTTCTGACCGTTCTTTCTTTCTTGCAGCGACGTATGCATGCTTCTTCCTTGCTCGAGTGAGGTCAGAAATGGATGGCTCTATTTAATGATTTTTAAATAAATATCTTTGATTTATTTCGCCACCTCATTTCTATCTTACTTCTTAAAAAAAGGTACGACTGCCGGTGTGAACGTGTGACAATGGGAAGATTCTTAACTTCCGACTGTATATTAAGATACTTAATTTAACATCTATATATATATATATATATATATATATATATATATATATATAGAGAAACTGATGGGCAGTTGGGACAATAAAGATAATAATTTTTGGATGGTGTTCTTTAAGATAGTAATTTTCAGACGATTTTCTTAGGCTGCGACTGCGGCCTTGTTAGGAAGGCGACCTCACTATTCTACTCGGCCTTTTTTACAAAGGACTCGATCGATATTAAATATTTCATCAACGCGTTGCTCCCGTCTAATAACGAAAAAAAGAGAACGAGGGAAAAAGGGTCATGTTACGTGTATCCACTAGCTCTAAGATATTTATTGTCTTATTATAAAGGCATTTATGGCTGCCACATTGGCATTTAATGGAATAGAGCGTCACGGACACAAAGAGAGAAGAAGTCCGAATTGGCCCCACTCGGTACTTCAGCTCGCCTACGGACATCTCCCTCGGCACCCCAAGTCGGCCCGCCCCGGCATCGTTCTTCGCCCGGCACTTTCGCTCGACCTCTACGCTATGTCTTTCGCGCAAAGGCATTTATGGCCTCATAAAGAGCACGTGGATGCATTTATTGCCTTATTCTCTTTTATGTATAAAGGCATTTATGGCTGCCACATTGGCCAGCATTTAATGGAATAGAGCATCACGGACGCGAAGAGATAAAGAAGTTCGAGTCGGCCCCGCCCCGGCACTTCAACTCCCCACGGACATCTCGCCTCGGCACCCCAAGTCGGCTCCGCCCGGCATCGTTCTGTTCCACTTTGCCCGAGCACTCCCGCTCGGCCTCCACACTGTCTTTCGCATCAAGGCATTTATGGCCTCATAAAGGCCACGTGCATCTACCTTCTCTAAGGTATTTATGGCTGCCACGTTGGCCCCTTTGGCACCCTTGCATGAGAAAGGATAGCGTAATAAAGTCAAGACGAGGAGTTCTTGACGACGGCCTCCTTCCGCTCTCATCCAAGTCGGCCCCAGTCGGCCTCGGTCTCGGCTCCAGTCGGCCTCGGCCCCAGTCGGCCTCGGCCCCGCTTGGGCACCTCGGCCTCGGCTCCAGTCGGCCTCGGCCATGAACAGTGCCATGCAAGCACTCTATAATTAATGCCCTACAGGGACAGCTGGCTTCAACTCCCAACTCTTCCATCCTAGACAGATGTGTGGCTCGTGATGGTGTGAGACTCCACCACCTTTTATTTCTCTTCGTAAGGACGGCCCTGTGAATGTGAAGGACATCTGCCCATATCCTGCCAGCCTGTAGCAATCATCCAAATCAAGTGACCACCCACTCTAACGGGACTTGGCCTGCAGCCCTGACATATCAAAGAAGGAAGCAAGCTTTGCCATTGCTGCCATCACCTTAAATGCTCTTACAAGTGGCAGCACCCCATGCCTCACAGACATCAGCTCTAACACTTCACCCACTAAAGTCATTATTATGTAACCTCAACCACTCAAGCCAGACAAACTCTAAGCATCTATAAGTTGGGTAAGAGGGACCCCCGACCAGGTAACGCACTTATAACACTTCTAAACGCTCATTCTTGCTCACAGAGAGCTCTTCTTTGAGCCCTCTCTCTCTTTCTCTTTCGAGCTTCCTCAAGTTCACAGCTATTGCCCAGAGCACTGACTTGAGCGTCGAAGGGTCCCCGCCAGAATCTTCGGCCCCAGGGACTTTTTGCAGGCTCCCAGATGCGAGAGGCTCGCCGAAAGATCCCAGGCTCGTTGGAGAAGGCGACCGGACGCTCGCGGATGTTCGAGAACGGTGAATTGGCGTCATCGGATTGGCGTGTTAGGTAGGAGGAGAAAGCAGAGTTCTGTGACACTAAGCTACAAGCTCTCACTCCCTCTACGACAATAATGGTGGATAAAAATATGGTGATGACAAAGACCCAAGAAGCTTCCGCCAGTTATGCTGGAGGGCACTCTCAATGAGCTGAGCAACAAGAGGCCGGCTCTCTGCTCCATTGTCACCACTATCTCGGGCCATTCAAGCAGAGCATCGTGCCACCCTCACTCTGCAAGTCCAAACATCCATAGCAGCTGCCCAAAAGCTACGGGAGTGATATTTCGTGGCCTCACAGCAACAAACAAAGGCCCATGGTGCTCCTTTAGTTATCGCTCAAGCCATCCACCATCCATCCGGTAAGAGATCTCCCCAGCGAGAGACTCACCACTATCATATTTCTCTGAAGCTCAGGAGCAAGAGCAACCTCAAGCTCATCAGCAATTTAAGGCTCAGGCTCGTTAACCAACAAGAGCGCCACTACTTGCCATCCAAATCCAAACTCCTAGTCACCTCAGAGCCAATCCGAGCCCAAGACCTTCTGCGGATTCCATTCCAGCTGCCCTCAGATTCTAGCACTGGTACCCCCCATCTTCAATCAACATAGTTTCCTAAGACGGCAAATCATCAACTCAGCAGAAGAAGACCAATTTCTTTAAAGAAAAAGCTCTCAAGCCTATAACCAGACGTCATCAGATCGGACGTCATCAATGATGTACCGGTTAGTAATAGTGCCCTACGCCTATTGTATGGACATGGTATTTTGAATATTTATGAGCATTTACTATTATCATAATTTGCATGTTTATTATATAATAATGTCCTTGAATAATATTATGAATTATTCTAAATGTCCCTAATCGGTTATTGTTGTGGGAATAACAATAAATTAAGATTAGTATGAAATTTGATTGATATTCATGGGATGAATATGTGTATGAGATACAAATCAAATTTATATGTATTTGTTGAGAACAAATATTGGACAAGACCCGCCTTGAGATTAATACATGGATCAAAGTCATAAGTTAATCTCTAGTAGTTGTGTCATTAAATCCTTAGACCTGAGATTGCCATAGTTCTCAACATGAGGAATATTATGTTTTGACATAATCAAACGTTGTCTTTAACCGGATGATTATAAAGATTATGATTGAACATAATAAGAATCATGTAGTGAGATATGAGTGATTAAGATGGAATTTGTCCCTCTTATTATAAGAGAGATATCTCTGGGCCCCTCGATGATTGAGACTGAGAAATGCATGGCCATGCTCAAATGAATTGATGGAGATCAATATCATTTGTTTAGTCAGTCTAATTGGGTTTCGAGAAATTAAAGATAGAGAGATATAAGGTTGACTTTATCCATGCCTTATATTCTATCAAGATATCATGTGACAAAAGGATTATGTTAATAGCTACTTTAAGGTTGTCTCGGAACATGAGCTTTTCATTTAACTTGGGTAGTCATAATGTCTTGCTAGAGGCCGCTTATGACTTGTAGGATCAAAATGTGATTTAGGCCTACTGCCAACGTTAATTGAACCTATAGGGTCGCACACTAAGAACGGACAATAATGGTTACGATTTGTTACTCTCTATATAATTTAAAATGATGAGATTATTTTAAATTACAAATAATAATTAGTTGTCATTTAGATTCGAGTTTAATTTTGAGAAAATTTAAATTCGTAATTTAAATTATGACAAGTAATTAATTGTTATATTTTCTTATTGGATAAGGAAATAATCCATAAAGGTTTTTGGTTAAAAATATAAATTCCTTATTTGTAAGGAAAGGATTTAAATTGTTATTATTTAAAAGGAGTTTTAAATAAATATCAATTAAAATCTTAGTTAACCAAAAATTCCTAGCAGCTTGTATATATATTATATATATATTATATTTTAAAGTCGGGGCATTTGAAAGGTCACGTCGATTGGGGCATTTGAAGGGTCGTGTCTTTTGCCTTAAAATGGAAAACAGAGAGTTGAAAATGGTTCATTTTTGTGAAAAATGGAATGGTTGAACTAGCATTCAAAACATTTTGGTGTCCGTTCGTGTGTGGATACTTGTAGAGGGTGGTCGTCTTTCTGAAAGGCAGCACCTTTGAAGATCCGAGAAAACCCAACACAAGAACAGAGGATTACATACTGATCAACAAAAGGTAATATTTTTGTTTATCCTTCTTTCGGTTTTTATGAAACGCATGTGATTCTTGGTGGGTTATAAATTATTTTGTTTCCGCTGCCATTTTATTCCAATTAGATTGGGATTTTTCATTCCGTAACCCAACAGTGGTATCAGAGCCACTTGCGTTTTCATAAAAATCGAAACTGCCATGTTTGATTGTATGTATGAGATGTATATGATCTTGGCATGGTTTGCGTTCTTGTATATATATATGATATTAGTGTTTGCACGAACGACATAGATAATAGGTTTTCTAAGGTGTTAATTGATGAATCTGTTTCCTGTAAGGATTCGTTAATATGATTAAAAATCCGAATGGGATATTGCAATTAAAGTGTTTAATATCATGATATATGATTTCGGTGATGTCTTAATTAGATTAATACATGAACTGAATTCACATATCAATAAGGATTTATCAATTGCTGTTTATGGTGGTGCGGATGTAAGCCTTAAATTTATTGATGAGATCAATAAAATCAAATTTTAGGATGAAACTTTATTGTATCTCCAAATTTTAGGAACCGCAGTACTACCTAATCAGAGCGCCTTGTAAATTTAATTGGTTTTAAAAACACCCTATTTTCTTTAATGCAATATGTATATGCTATATGATAACATGATATGTTTTGCATGGTGTGTTGCTTTGTATGGTGCATGGTATGGCCTTGTGACCAATATGATTGGCAGGTTTTTATTATTCTTTTACAAGGGTTGTAATTATTATATGGCCTGCGTGCCATTTTGTTTCATTATAATTTTTCTTTTACTTTTAGTAGTATTTGTTTATTTATTGTAATAAAGCAAGAAGACAAAGCAACCATTTAAAATCCTGCAATCCAACCATGGTGATAGAGGAGCTAGGTGTCTATGCACAAGATGATGGTCAAGTAGACATTATGGTGTTGCTCATTATTACCTAGGATTGACCATTGATCTTCATATTGGCTTATGAAGATCAATCTTGATAAGGCCATACTATGACATGTTTATTATATACATGTATGTATGATGTTTCTATGTATGTATGATATCAATGAGTATGTGATACTAAATGCATGATGAGAAATCTATCTAGATCCCTCACATAAAATTTTAAGTTGACATGCCATCCATATTTGAACACTTGTCAAGGCTTTTATCACCTTAATGTGGGTTCTACCAAAGTAGAAGTACATTAGGTTACATTAGTGAGGCAAGATGGGTAATGGTGCTACCCATATGTTTAAAAATGGTTTAACTTAATTAGGTTATCAAAACGGTTTTGGGCCTAATGGCATGAGATGGGATTTAAACATGCCGGACATATGATGTCAAAATCCCATAAATTTCTAAGAGTTGCATGAGTTGCAATTGGTAAGAGTTACCTACCTAAAAAACTTAATTTTAAGTGTCATGCCAAAGCTGACTTAAAGTTGAGTATAAATATGGATCTTAGCTCACTAAATTAATATGATTTTATATTGAGGGTTGTTAATTTAGTGGGAGTTTTTCATAATCAAAATACTTAACGAACTTTGCATTTATTGTAGATGGCCAACAATGATAACAATTCTACTATGTCACTGCGATCAATCCTTGCGAAGGACAAACTTACTGGGACTAACTTCCTTGACTGGTTTCGAAATTTGAGAATTGTTCTCAAACAAGAAAGGAAGCTTTATGTCCTGGATCAACCTCACCCTGAAGAACCAGCCGATAATGCTTCTAGAGCTGAAAAGAATGCTTATGAGAAGCATCATAATGACTCTATTGATGTTGCATGCTTGATGCTAGCTACCATGAGTTCTGAACTTCAGAAAGATTTGGAAAACATGGAAACTTATGATATGATTGTCAATCTAAAGGAAATGTTCCAGCAACAAGCAAGGCAAGAAAGGTATGATACTACCAAGGCATTGCACTCTTGCAAAATGGCTGAGGGTGCTTCAGTTAGCGCTCATGTGTTGAAAATGAAAGGCTATATTGAGCACCTTGATAGGCTTGGATTTCCATGAGCCAAGAGTTGGCAACAGATTTGATCCTAAATTCACTTCCTGATAGTTATGATCAGTTTATCATGAACTATAACATGAATGAAATGGACAAATCAATTTCTGAGCTGCATACGATGCTTAAAACTGCTGAACAGAATATTAAGTCCAAGCCTGGCCATGTTCTGATGGTTCAAAAGGGAAAGGGCCTTATGAAGAAAAGAAAAGGAAAGGGTAAGGGAAGGGCTGGAAAGTCCAATGCTCAACCCAAGCCCAATCCTAAACCCAAGGCTAAAGCCCCAAAGGAGGGTGTCTGTTTCTTTTGCAATGAACCTGGTCATTGGAAGAGAAACTGCAAGCTGTATTTGGAGGATCTAAAGAAGAAGAAGAAGACTGGTGAGACCGGTTCTTCAGGTATTTATGTTATAGAGATTAATTTTCTCCTTCTAGTTCCTGGGTATTAGATACTGGATGTGGATCTCACATTTGCACAAATGTGCAGGGGCTCAAAAGGAGTAGACAACTGAAGAAGGGCGAAGTTGATCTTCGAGTAGGCAATGGAGCAAAAGTTGCTGCTTTAGCTGTAGGAAGTTATGAACTTTCTTTGCCCAGTGGGCTTTTGTTAGTTTTGAACAATTGCTTTATGTTCCTACAATGTGTAGGAATATTATTTCAGTTTCTTGTTTGGATAATGATGGTTTTTCTTTTATTATTAAGAATAATAATTGCTCCATTTATCATAAAGACATGTTCTATGCAAATGCCGAATTACTAGATGGTCTTTATGTTTTGAATCTTCAAAAATCCAACAATTCTTCTGTCTATAACATAACTACCAAGAAATTTAAGTCCAATGACTTAAATTCAACCTATCTTTGGCATTGTCGCCTTGGCCATATAAATGAGAAACGCATATCAAAACTCCATCAAGATGGACTTTTGAACTCATTTGATTTTGAATCATATGATACATGTGAATCTTGTCTATTGGGTAAGATGACAAAGGATCCCTTTACTGGACACAGTGAAAGGGCCAATGAATTATTGGGCCTAATACATACAGATGTATGTGGACCATTAAGTTCAGATGCCATAGGAGGTTACAAGTACTTCATTACATTTACTGATGACTTCAGTAGATATGGTTATGTCTACTTGATGAGACACAAATCTGAATCATTTGAAATGTTAAATCTTTTCAAAATGAAGTACAAAACCAACTTGGCAAGACAATCAAGGCACTTCGATCTGATCGAGGTGGAGAATATTTGAGCCAAGATTTTTATGACCATCTTAGAAGTTGTGGAATCATTCCACAACTAACTCCTCCTGGAACACCACAATGGAATGGTGTGTCTGAAAGAAGGAATCGAACTTATTAGATATGGTTCGATCTATGATGAGTCTAACAGATCTTCCACTTACCTTTTGGGGTTATGCACTTGAAACAGCTGCGTTCACACTAAATCGAGTTCCAACCAAAGCGGTTGAAAAGACGCCATATGAGATGTGGAATGGTAAAAAGCCCAGTTTGTCTTTTCTTAAGATTTGGGGTTGTGAAGCTTATGTAAAACGTCAAGTTTCAAATAAGCTGGAACCCAAGTCTGATTTTTTTGTGGGGTATCCTAAAGAGACTAAAGGATACTACTTTTACAATCCCATTGAGAACAAAGTGTTTGTTGCTCGGAATGGTGTCTTTCTAGAAAGGGAATTTATTTCTAAAGGAACCAGTGGGAGCAAGGTACAAATCGAAGAATTCGAGAACCACAAGATAACATTGAACCGCCTGTGGATGCTCAAAGTCAACAAACCACTGTTGACACACCACCTGTAGCACAAAAATTACGTAGATCTGATAGGATACGTCATGAGCCCGAGAGATATGGATTTCTTGTGACTGATAATCATGATGTATTGTTAGTGGATCAAAATGAACCTACTACCTATCAAGAGGCTATGTTAGATCCAGACTCTGAGAAATGGTTAGAGGCCATGAAGTCTGAAATCCAATCCATGTATGATAATCAGGTATGGACCTTGATTGAGCCACCTGAAGGTACAAAGACCATTGGGTGCAAATGGGTTTTCAAAAAGAAAACTGACATGGATGGTAAAGTGCATACTTACAAAGCAAGGCTAGTTGCAAAAGGTTTCAAACAAACTCATGGTATAGACTATGATGAAACTTTTTCACCTGTAGCCATGCTTAAGTCTATTAGAATTCTATTGCCATTGCTGCATATTATGACTATGAGATTTGGCAAATGGATGTTAAAACTGCGTTTCTTAATGGAAACTTACTTGAGGATGTGTACATGACACAACCTGAGGGTTTTGTACAACCTGAGAATTCTAGTAAAGTATGCAAGCTTCAAAGATCCATTTATGGTTTGAAGCAGGCTTCTCGGAGTTGGAATCTTCGTTTTGATGAATCAGTCAAAGAGTTTGGATTTATCAAAAATGAAGATGAACCTTGTGTTTACAAGAAAGTTAGTGGGAGCGCCATTGTATTTCTGGTCTATATGTTGATGACATTTTACTCATTGGGAATGATATCCCTACCTTGCAGAGTGTCAAGTCTTGGTTAGGGAAATGTTTCTCAATGAAAGACTTAGGTGAAGCTGCCTATATCCTAGGGATAAAGATCTATAGAGATAGATCTAAGAGGCTGATTGGTCTAAGTCAAAGTACTTACATAGACAAAGTACTGAAAAGGTTCAGTATGCAAGATTCCAAGAGAGGATACTTGCCTATGTCTCATGGTATTACACTTAGCAAATCTCAGTGTCCTAACACAAAAGATGAGCGAGAGCGCATGAGTAAGATTCCTTATGCTTCAGCAATAGGATCTATCATGTATGCTATGTTGTGCACTAGACCAGATGTCTCTTATGCTTTAAGCATAACGAGTAGATACCAGTCAGATCCCGGTGAGAGTCACTGGACGGCTGTCAAGAACATTCTTAAGTATCTGAGAAGATCTAAAGATATGTTCTTGGTGTATGGCGGATTGGAAGATGATCTAGTTGTAAGTGGTTACACAGATGCAAGCTTTCAATCTGACAAAGATGATTTCGATCGCAGTCAGGATATGTGTTTTGTTTAAATGGTGGTGCTGTTAGCTGGAAAAGTTCGAAGCAAAGCACTGTTGCTGATTCTACAACTGAAGCTGAATACATAGCAGCATCTGATGCAGCAAAGGAAGCAGTTTGGATCAAGAAGTTCATTACTGACCTTGGAGTGGTTCCTAGCATCACAAATCCTGTTGATGTTTATTGTGACAATAATGGTGCTATCGCACAAGCAAAAGAACCTAGGTCACATCAGCGATCCAAACACATTCTTAGGCGTTATCATCTCATTCGAGAAATCATTGAGAGAGGTGACGTAAAAATATGCAGAGTTCCAACAGATGACAATGTTGCTGATCCATTGACTAAGCCTCTACCACAAGCAAAGCATGATCGTCATGCTAGGTTCATAGGTATTAGATACATTGATGAGTGGGCCTAGTGCAAGTGGGAGATTGTTAGTAATAGTGCCCTAGGCCTATTGTATGGACATGGTATTTTGAATATTTATGACATTTACTATTATCATAATTTGCATGTTTATTATATAATAATGTCCTTGAATAATATTATGAATTATTCTAAATGTCCCTAATCGGTTATTGTTGTGGGAATAACAATAAATTAAGATTAGTATGAAATTTGATTGATATTCATGGGATGAATATGTGTATGAGATACAAATCAAATTTATATGTATTTGTTGAGAACAAATATTGGACAAGACCCGCCTTGAGATTAATACATGGATCAAAGTCATAAGTTAATCTCTAGTAGTTGTGTCATTAAATCCTTAGACCTGAGATTGCATAGTTCTCAACATGAGGAATATTATGTTTTGACATAATCAAACGTTGTCTTTAACCGGATGATTATAAAGATTATGATTGAACATAATAAGAATCATGTAGTGAGATATGAGTGATTAAGATGGAATTTGTCCCTCTTATTATAAGAGAGATATCTCTGGGCCCCTCGATGATTGAGACTGAGAAATGCATGGCCATGCTCAAATGAATTGATGGAGATCAATATCATTTGTTTAGTCAGTCTAATTGGGTTTCGAGAAATTAAAGATAGAGCGATATAAGGTTGACTTTTTCCATGCCTTATATTCTATCAAGATATCATGTGACAAAAGGATTATGTAATTAGCTACTTTAAGGTTGTCTCGGAACATGAGCTTTTCATTTAACTTGGGTAGTCATAATGTCTTGCTAGAGGCCGCTTATGACTTGTAGGTTCAAAATGTGATTTAGGCCTACTGCCAACGTTAATTGAACCTATAGGGTCGCACACTAAGAACGGACAATAATGGTTACGATTTGTTACTCTCTATATAATTTAAAATGATGAGATTATTTTAAATTACAAATAATAATTAGTTGTCATTTAGATTCGAGTTTAATTTTGAGAAAATTTAAATTCGTAATTTAAATTGTGACAAGTAATTAAATTGTTATTTTCTTATTGGATAAGGAAATAATCCATAAAGGTTTTTGGTTAAAAAATATAAATTCCTTATTTTGTAAGGAAAGGATTTAAATTGTTATTATTTAAAAGGAGTTTTAAATAAATATCAATTAAAATCTTAGTTAACCAAAAACCTAGCAGGCTTGTATATATATATATATATTTAAAGTCTATTGGGGCATTTGAAAGGTCACGTCGATTGGGGCATTTGAAGGGTGTCTTTTGCCTTAAAATGGAAAAAGAGAGTTGAAAAGGGTTCATTTTTGTGAAAAATGGAATGGTTGAACTAGCATTCAAAACCATTTTGGTGTCCGTTCGTGTGTGGATACTTGTAGAGGGTGATCGTCTTTCTGAAAGGCAGCACCTTTGAAGATCCGAGCACCTTTGAAGAAAAGCCCCAACACAAGAACAGAGGATTACATACTGATCAACAAAAGGTAATATTTTTGTTTATCCTTCTTTCGGTTTTTATGAAACGCATGTGATCTTGGTGGGTTATAAATTTATTTTGTTTCCGCTGCCATTTTATTCCAATTAGATTGGGATTTTCATTCCGTAACCCAACGGTACCTCCCTACATCATGAGCAATAAAGGACCTCCTTCAACACTGCGGTCAATCTTTCTTGCGTCCGAGGACCAGACCTTTCAAAAGGAACTCACCCGCATCACGGCCCATGGACACCACTCGGCAGCGGCACGGTGGTGCCCCCCGAGTGGTTAAGACCCTAAAGGCTCTGTACCCGGCGAGTCGCCCCTTGCAGCGGTTCACAAACCCCTGAGGCGGTTCAAAAGGAGCTCACCCGCATCACAGCCCACGGGACACCACTCGGCAGCGGCACGACGATGCCCCCCGAGTGATTAAGACCCTAAAGGCTCTGTACCCGCGAGTCGCCCTCGCAGTGGTTCACAAACCCCCGAGGCGGTTCAAAAGGAGCTCGCCTGCATAACGGCCCATGGGACACCACTCGGCAGCGGCACAGAGGTGCCCCTCGAGTGGTTAAGACCCTAAAGGCTCTGTACCCGACGAGTCACCCCTCGCAGCAGTTCACAAACCCGAGGCGGTTCAAAAGGAGCTTGCTCGCATCACGGCCCACGAGACACCACTCGGCAGCGGCACGGCGGTGCCCCCTGAGTGGTTAAGATCCTAAAGGCTCTATACCCGGCAAGTCGCCTCTCGAAGCGGTTCACAAACCCCTGAGGCAGTTCAAAAGGAGCTCACCCACATCACGGCCCACGGGACACCACTCGGCAGTGGCACGGTGGTGCCCCCCGAGTGGTTAAGACCCTAAAGGCTCTGTACCTGGCGAGTCGCCCCTCGCAGCGGTTCACAAACCCCCGAGGTGGTTCAAAAGGAGCTCACCCGCATCACGGCCCATGAGACACCACTCGGCAGCGGTACGGCGGTGCCCCCGAGTGGTTAAGACCCTAAAGGCTTGTACCCAATGAGTCACCCTCGCTGTGGTTCATAAACCCCCGAGGTAATTCAAAGGAACCAGATGACTCTCAACTCTTAGGTCATCCTTCGGGGTTAAAAGGAACCTGATGACTCTTAACTCTCAGGTCATCCTTCGGGGTTAAAAGGAACCTGATGACTCTCAACTCTCAAGTCACCTTCGGGTTAAAAGGAACTTGACGACTCTCAGCTCTCAGTCACCCTTCGGGGTTCAAAAGGAACCTGACGACTCTCAGCTCTCAGGTCACCTTTTGGGGTTAAAAGGAACCTGATGACTCTCAGCTCTCAGGTCACCTCCGGGGTTCAAAAAGCTTCCGATAGCCACAACTTTGCCTCAGTAGCTCTAAATCTTCCTCAACGGCTTTATCTCAACCTCAGCAGCATCATTGCAGCATCCATGGCTCTATTTCTGCTTTGGCAATTTTATCTCAGCCTCAGCGGCATCACTGCAGCCTCCACGGCTCTATTTCTGCTTTGGTAATTTTTCTCAGCCTCAGCGGCATCACTGCAGCCTCCATGGCTATTTCTACTTTGGTAATTTTATCTCAGCCTCAGCGGCATCATTGCAGCCTCCATGGCTATATTTCTGCTTCGGCAATTTTATCTCTGCCTCAGCCGCATCATTGCGGCCTCAACGGCTTTATCTCAGCCTTAGCGGCATTATCACGGCCTCAACGGCTTTATCTCTGCCTCAGCGGGTGTTATCGCAGCCTCAGCAGCTTTATCTTTGCCTCAGCGGCTGATTGACGAGCATTCCCCAAAAATTGGCGTGCGCTGCTTTGGGTGGCAGCTCAAGGTAATTAATTTACTCCAAAATTTCTTAAAGTTCTACACTCCTTCGCTTAGCTGATTCGGGGCATACAAACTCAAGGAGTGTGGGGGCATTTGATGTGGCCAGTTGACCCCATAGGCAATAAAGACAATCTTTGGATGGCATCCTCTCAAGATAGCAATTTCTAGACGATTTTCTTAAGCGACCGTGGCGGCCTTCTTAGACGGCTTAATTCCTAAGCGGCCTCACTATTCTGCTCGGCCTTCTTTACAAAGGACTCGACCGGTATTAAATATTTCATCAACGGCATTGCTCCCGGCTGCAATAAGTGTCTCGTCATAATGAAGAAAGAGAACAAGGGAAAAAAGGGCCATTACGTGCATCCACTTGCATTTATTCCTTATTCATGGCTGCCACATTGGCCAGCATTTAATGGAATGGAGCGTCACGGACGCTAAGAGAGGAAGAAGTCCGGGTCAGCCCGATCCTGGCACTTCAGCTCGCCCACAGACATCTCGTCTCGGCACCCCCGGCATTGTTCGCTTCAGCTTCGCACTCCCGCTCGGCCTCCACTATGTCTTTCGCACTAAGGCCCACGTGCATCCACTTGCTCTAAGGCATTTATTGCCTTATTCTCTCCCCTGTATAAAGGCATTTATGGCTGCCTACGTTGGCCAACATTTAATGGAATGGAGTGTCATGGACGCGAAGAGAGGAAGAAGTTCTAGTCTGCCCCGCCTCGGTACTTCAGCTCGCCCACGAACAACCTCGGCACCCCAATCAGCCTCCCCGAAATAGTTCCGTTCCACTTCACCTTGGCACTCCCCCGGCCTTCACGCTATGTCTTTCACACCAAGGCATTTATGGCCTCATAAAGGCTACGTACATTTACCTTCTCTAAGGTATTTATGGCTGCCACATTGGCCCCTTTGGCACCCTTGAATGAAAAAGGATAGCGTCATAAAGTCAAGACGAGAAGTTCTTGACGATGGCCTCCTTCCACTCTCATCCAAGTCGGCCTCGGCCTCGGCTCCAGTTGGCCTTGGCCCCGCTTGGCCACCTCGGCCTCGGCTCAGTCGGCCTCGGCCATGAACAGTGCCATACAAGGGACAGCTGGCTTCAACTCCCAACTCTTCCATCCTAGATGGATGTGTGGCTTGTGATGGTGTGAGACTCCACCATCTTTTATCTCTCTTCGTAAGGATGGCCCTATGAATGTGAAGGACATCTGCCCATATCTTGCCAGCCTGTAGCAACCATCCAAATCAAGTGACCACCCACTCTAACGGGACTTGGCCTGCAGCCTTGACATATCAAAGAAGGAAGCAAGCTCTGCCATTGCTGCCATCACCTTAAATGCTCTTATAAGTGGCAGCACCCATGCCTCACAGACATCAGCTCTGACACTCCACTCACTAAAGTCATCATTATGGAACTTCAGCCACTCAAGCCAGACAAACTCTAAACATCTATAAGTTGGGTAAGAGGGACCCCCGACCAGGTAACCCACTCATAACACTCCTAAATGCTCATTCTTGCTCATAGAGAGTTTTTCTCTGAGCCTCTCTCTCTTTCTCTTTCGAGTTTCCTCAAGCTCACGGCTGTTGCTCAGAGCACTGATTTGAGCGTCGAAGGGTCCCCGCCGGAATCTTCGGCTCCCGGGACTTTTTACAGGCTCTCAAACGCGAGAGGCTCGCCGAAAGATACCGGGCTCGCTAGAGAAGGCGACCGGACGCTCACGGATGTTCGAGGACGGTGATCTGGCGTCATCAGAAACGCTTCTTTCACGAGAAACGAAAGAAATGATTTTACCAAAAAAAATGAGTGACTGTATTTAATAAATTTTAATATAAATATATATTATTTATTCCACCATCTTATTCGTAATATGGTATTCTTTTTTAAAAAAAGTACAATTTATTCCAACATCTCATTCCAATTTTAGCCTTCCAAGAAAGAAAAGTGGGACCGCAGATGCCAACGCCTGAATTTTAAAATAATTAATTTAGCATCTTAAAATATATATGTAGAATAAATATTCATGATGAGACTTCAAAATGTTGTAGACTATAGCCAACCTAAATTATTTTTGTAAAACAAAATTTGAAGAAGATGCAGTCCAAAGTTGGAGCTTTGGATTCCCATAATAAGATTTCAGTAAACATACGAAACAAAATAGACAAGCTATGTTACAAAGGATTTTTATTTTATTTTGATTTTGATAATTTTATTTAAAAAAACGTCTATTTTTTAACTTATAGTAACAAGTTAATTAAATGTTTTTTTTTTTAATTTAGAAACATTTTTTATTGGTATATGTATATCCTTTATCTCATGAAACGTACCTTAAAAATATATATAACTTTAAAATTTGAGCTAAATAATATTTAATTAAAGTAATTTTTATTTTAAAATTTTTAATCACAACGCCATTGCATTACACGGGCATATATAGTCTTTTTATTATTAGTGGGAGGAGAGGTTGTTTAACGTCCACAATGCCAAGGCCTAAAAGAAATGGTCACTGTGGCTTAATTTTGGGCAACTGTTAACCTGAAACAACTAGCATTGGGATCATATACTTATCACCATTTTGGATGCATGTTGTTACATGCATGGCCGAATTTAAGATATTGCTTGGGATAACTCTTGACCTCCAACAACACCACGTCCGCTACTCGTGGTTTCAGGCAGCTGTTAATTAGGACGCTCCAAATTAAATAAGGCTCTAATAATGGTTGTTTAGCCAAAGTTGTGCTATTTTTCAGCGTTGGACCAATGAGTAACCAGTCATTTTTGCAAGCCCATATCATAGCCAACACATTCTTTTTTTTTTTTTTTTTTTTGGTCTCACACCACTCTAGGGTGGCTACTATCAGAATACAATATTAAGTTTGACACCATTCACCGGGCTTCCAGCACCAGAATCCAGAATGATCAGCAACTCTAGCGGCAATCCAGTCAGCCGCTGAGTTGGCTTTTGAAGATATGGCTAATCTGAATACTGTGAACCCCCTAAAGGAGAGAGCGAGATCAAAGGGTTGGTGGGCGACTGCGCACAATGATCCTGGCGAACCATCGAATCATCGTTCACCCTCAAGAATGCATATAGCAAAGGAGACTCCAGCCCATGCAGCATAAAGCTCAGCAAGCGACACTGACGAATCGAGATGTCCAAATCCCTCAGCAGCAAGCCAACACATTCTTTAGCATCTCATATAACAACAATACGTACGTGTCCTCTACTTTGACTGAGAAAAATATAACTCGGATATGTTGCATGTGATTGGGGCGTTCCTGCCATGGTATGTATGTTTGTGTGAAGGATGCTTGCGTTCACTTATATTGCAGAGCTTTAGAAGCTGACCGCTAACATACGAGCCACTTATTAAGGTAGCAACATGCTACCTATTAATCTAAGGTAGTGTTTGATAGGAAAAATATTATCCATGGATAAGTGTACGGGATAGAGTTTATCCCCTGGCTATCTCTAGGGATATCCTTTGGCTATCCCATTGATCATATCAAATGCAAAAAGGTAAATTCATATGATAACCTTTTTTCACTCTTATTTGGAGGGATAACCAGCTATTCCTACATTTTCTAGGGAATAAATTGAGGGAATATTCCATGGTTAACCATGGATTATCCCTTTGGTTAACTTTATTCTCTGCTATCCTTTATAGTTATGGCTTTTGAAAATAAGAGGGGATATCCAAGTTGTACATGTTGCTTATCCCTATTTCAAACACTACTTAAGAGAATCCTTATAATAAAAGGATGAATCCAAGTCGTACATGTTGCTTAGAAGAATTTTTATTTCCACTTCATGCATCGTTTAAATTAAGAACCATATTAGACACATGATTGAATAAGAATGTTTACAAGACATTGAAATCATGAAAAAACATAAAATTAAAATTTGTCATACAATCATAAATTCTCAGCCGGTCTTCAGCTCCAACAAGAGAGAGAAAGGAAGAGTGCAAGAGGTCTAAAGATTTTTTTTAAGGATTTTCAGATACTCAAAGCAATCCAGGCAAGAAAAATAAAAAGATCTAATCTTTTTCTTTCATTGAAGTTCTAAAGTTTTTAAGCTTAGGTTTAGAGAGTTATTATGCCTAAGGGATTCAGTGCAACTCTTATATGTACTTAAAAGAGCCCTTTTGATTTGGTCCACTCAATGATGGATGGCTACATGAGCTTAAATCTCAAAAATATCAGTGTCGCTAGTAAAAGTAAAAGTCTCTCTCAATTGGAATATCTTTCTTTGGTAGAATATATCGTTATTAGTTTAACTTGCTAGCTCATACCACATTACTTACCTTCCACTTTTAGGATTGAGTTTTAATGCTGCTAAAATCCGTTCTTCGGCTTAGGAACAGTGCAAGTTGAGATCTGAACAGCTCTCTTCCGTTTGGATGGACATGCAAGACGGCCTTTACATAGGAAACACGAAAGGTGGTCTCTATGAAAGACCCTCTGATGTCCAAGTCAGTAAAAATATCCAACAATTAGATGAGAGGAGAAGGCTCTAGCAGAAGGATCTTCCTCCTTGATATGATTTTTTAGGAGCAATGGCCTTTGCTAGAGTTTTTTTTTGACTTAGATGGCTTTCGAGAGCATACCTAAAGGGTCTTGGGACTTGGTATTTGTGCGCTGCCGAGAAGATGAGTCGTTATCTAATTTTTTGGGCGTGTTTTAGGGAGTTGGCATACGATAAGCCTGAAACCCCATCGATTACGGGGATCAGTAGTTGATGAAGATGACGGACGCTTTATCGAGAATTTAAAATCATGTTGATTATGGACAAAGTGATGTATTTGACTTTCATTTCTGTTTTAGAAAGCTCACTCCGCAATCTTTGCGATCGGGGTGGTTCATCCTTCAAGATATCCGGTATTGTTTGAAGTAGCAATGACGCTTACGTTGAAGGGCTGAGGATTGATCCTGGCAAGGTATGGAGATAGCTTGGTCCTACTAAGGTACTAAGATAGCTCGGTCCTACCGAGGTTCGAAGATAATTTGACCATGCCGAGGTACGGAGACAGCTCAGTCCTGCCGAGGTTCGGAGATAGCTCGATCCTATCGAGGTATGGAGACCAACTCTATTGTCGGCGTTGAGACTGATGATAGCATTGGTACTAACTTTGGAGTCGATGCCAAGATCGACTTTGGCTTTGGCACTAAAACCGACTCTTATTGTCTATTGGACTGTAGCCCAGTCAGCCAATTCAAACATAGCTTGATTAGCCAAATCAAAAATAATTCGACCTTTGTCGTTCGGCATGTTTATTGATACGGTGACAATTTTCTTCCGCATCAAGTTCATCTAACCATCTACCATGGAGTGAGCTAAATCAAAAAGACTCTGAAAAGCACTTATAAAAGTAATCCTAAGCTTGTCATGTATAACAATTCTTTAAACCTAATTTGATAAACTTTACAACTCCAATTAAAGAGAATTAGACCTTTCTTTTCTTGCCTTACTTAAGCATTAGAGGATCCTAAAAAAAACAAAAAATTAACCTTTTTTGCTCTCTCTTTCTTGCAAGAGTTCATCTATAGGCCAACTAAGGATGGTCTACCATTCGAGTTCTTATATTCACATCTATTGGTATTTAAAGCTAATTTTGAATATCAACATATTGCATATAATTGGAATAATAATATTTAAAACTTCTTTAGCTTGGCCCTTCATAATTAGCTTAAACCAGAAGAAAAAAATAATCTAGTAGCTCTCAATTGCCTTTAGTTTGGCCTGGTCCATTATTCCTCACGAGGAACATGGGGCTAATAACTCGCCTTTCCCTCCCCTCTCTCTCCTACCTCCTCTCAAAAGCCATAACTCTCGTTGCATAAAAATGAGATGAACCCTCTTCCTCTCTCCATCTTTCTAAATCCTTATCCCTTCTGCATCCAAAAAAATAAAATTCAAGCAAGAGGATCCATCATCTTGATTTTATTGAGAGTAATATCTTGATTTCTCTTATCAAGGTAATTCTTTCCTCACATTAACATTCTAGATTCATTCTACTTCTAATTCTTATGTTTTCTTTTCATCAATGCATGTAGGATTCCAATGAGTGCCATGGTATCCACAAATATTTACAGCGTCACTTGCAATAATTAATGTGCTCATAATTTCTCTTTATCATCTTTCTCGTATAACATTATTGTTTTATTTTTTTTAATTTTAATCTTTATTATTTTTTGCAGTTAATCTAAGATCTCTTAATTTGGACATAGCCGCCGAGTTCAGGATGTTCTCATGCTCATTCGACTCGAAATATGGATCTCGATTTGATTTGTTACTAAACTTCACATAATTAAGATTCCACTTTGGTCCACGTACATGAATAATCTTCATTGGCCCAAAAGGCAATGTATAATTTGATGAGATTAGTGGAAAGCAATTAGCTGCATGTTTTGGTGCTTCAAATCCACCGCCTAATTAGAGCTACACAATGAAAATTTTGCTTATCATTGTATAAAAAATAATAATAATAAACATTCTCGAAAAATTCACGAAATAGGCATATCACCTTCATCAATTCTATATGATTAGAAGACAAAAATTGTTGCTGTCAAATCACTTTTGATGAGCACCGGGCGAGCTGAGATCTCTGCAGACCTTCGAGGATGTAGAAGGGTCACCGTCTCCTTCCGGGGGCCTTCGAGGATGTAGAAGGGTCACCGTCTCCTTCCGGGGGCCTGCAAGAAAAGTTTCAGACCGGTGATTCCGATGGGGACCCTCCGACGCCCAAGTTAGTGACTTGTAGAACAGTAGAATCTTTTGAGGAGAAAGTAGAGATTGAGTTTCTTCCCCCCTCCCCTCGTTGGGGGATTGGGGTCTTTATATACCTGTTCGGGGTCCCTCTTACCCTTCACTGGTAACAGCCGAGTAATATCTTCCGTTCTTCGTAGGTGGGCATACTAACTGCTAAACGTATGTCATAAGTACGCCTCTTAATTTTTTGGAAACCGTCCGTGACCTTAGTAATTGCCGGTTCATAATATTTGGTGACCGCCCGTGATCCTGGTAAAGCCATATGGAATTCCTTACCGTAAGCGGACGCTTGTCGGCCTCTGCTGCCGAGGCCGACGCCGAGACCGACACCGGTGCTAACACCAAAGCCGACGTCAACACGTAACCAACGCTTAGACTGGCCGCGGCCACCTCCGAGTCCGAAGTGGGCCATGGCCAACACGGATGTCGAGATGGGCCGTGGCCGACTCTGAGGTCAGATTGGGCCGCGACCAACATCGAGGTCGGGATGGGCCTTGGCCGACACGGATGTCGAGATGGGCCGTGGCCGATGCCGAGGTCGGGATGGGCCTTGGCCGACACAGATGTCGGGATGGGCCACGGCCGACGCCGAGGTCGAGATGGCCCGCGGCCGACACGGATGTCGGGATGGCCGTGGCCGACGCCGAGGTCGGGATGGGCCGTGACCGACATCGAGGTCGGGATGGGCCTTGGCCAACACGGACGTCGAGATGGGCCGTGGCCGATGCCGAGGTCGGGATGGGCCTTGGCTGACATGGATGTCGGGATGGGCCGCGGCCGACGCCGAGGTCGAGATGGCCCGCGGTCGACACAGATGTCGGGATGGCCGTGGCCGACGCCGAGGTCGGGATGGGCCTTGGCCAACACGGATGTCGGGATGGGCCCTGGCCGACACAGAATTCGAGGTAAGCCATGTCAAGCCCAATGGCCAAGGAATTGGCTCGCGCGTTCTTTGACCCGATCGGCCTTGGAGCTGTCGGCCATGGAGCTGTCGGCCTTCGGGGCCGACGGTCTTCGAGGTGCCGGCCTTGGAGGTGCCGGTCTTGAAGGTGCCGGCCTTGGGGGTGCCGGTCTTGGAGGTGCCGGCCTTGGAGGTGCCGGTCTTGGGGCTGTCAGCCTTCGGGGCCGATGGTCTTCGAGGTGCCGGCCTTGGGGGTACCGGTCTTGAAGGTGCCGGCCTTGGAGGTGCCGGTCTTGGAGCTGTCAGCCTTCGGGGCCGTCGGCCTTGGAGCTATCGGCCATGGAGCTGTCGGCCTTGGAGCTGTCGGCCTTGGAGCTCTCGGCCTTGGAGCTCAGAGCAATTGGGTGCGTGTGGCTTTATAAGGCCATAAATGCTACCGAGGCCGAAGGGCCCTTTGGAGGCCTAAGGGGGGCTCCGTCGGTTTCTTTCCTTCATGGTTCTCTAACAGCGTTGGATCAGCCACATCAGATGCCCCCTCGCCCCTGGGATGAAGCGGGCCCACCCCAGCAAGGCTAAAGGGGCGTTACCTCCCAAGTGGCTGATCCCCACCTGCCTTTGGGTCCTCAACTTTTGACATGATGTTAGGAAGTGGATCCCCGTCCATATGCCATGGAAGCAGAGGGCCTATGAGGCCACGATGTTACTCCTGATGTAGAGGGAGTCGTTGAGCCTTTTTCATATATGTTTGTCTTTGCGTTGTGCTTGATGTCGGCACCGACTGCAGGTTTAATGGCTTGGGAACGGATGCCCGCTAATTATGAGCTGGGAAAAGTTGGCTTCTCCCAGCTGTGAGTTGTCTTGAGGCTTCTTGATAGCTGATTGGCTGTTGGCCGCTGACACAGGGTCGAGGCCGTTGAGGCTGAAACGAAGCCGTTGAGGCAAAGTTGAGGCCGTCGAGAGCCTTTTGAACCTCGGAGGATGACCCGAGAGTCATGGGGATCCGACCATGCTCGGGATCCTTTAACCCTGGAGGGTGATTTGAGAGTCATCAGGTGCTTTTTTCTTTAAAGAAATTGGTCCCCTTCTGCAGGGTTGATCTGCCCCCAGGAAACTCTATTGATTGGAATCCGCAGGTCTTGAGCTTGAGGGTGCCGACACGGAGCCGGTCTTGGGTGCCGATGCGGAGGCCGGTCTTTGGTGCCGACGTGGAGTCGGTCTTTGTTGCCGACACGGAGTCAGTCTTTGGTGGTTTTCCTGTAACGCATTCAGATACTAATGAAAAGAAACTTTTTTCTCAGTGTAGTATACTTAGCTTTTCGCAGCTGTTTGCCTTCGTGGGTCTTTGTTGCCGACACGGAGTCGGTCTTCGGTGCCGACGCGGAGTCGATCTTTGTTGCCGGCACGGAGTCGGTCTTCATTGCCGACGCGGAGTCGGTCTTTGGTGCCGACGCAGAGTCGGTCTTTGTTGCCGATGAGGAGGCCGATCTTGGTGCCGATGAGGAGGGCGGTCTTCTGTGCCGGTGTGGTAGCCGGTCTTGGTGCCGACGTGGAGGCCGGTCTTGGTGCCGACGCGGAGGCTGGTCTTCTGTGCCGGCATGGAGGCCGGTCTTGGTGCCGACGCGGAGGCCGGTCTTTGGTGCCGACATGGAGGTCAGTCTTTTGTGCCGGCGTGGAGTCCGGTCTTGGTGCCGATGCGGAGACCGGTCTTGGTGCTGACACGGAGGCCGGTCTTCTGTGCCGACGTGGAGGCCAGTCTTAAGTTGCCAGTGCGGAACCAGTCTTTTTGTGCTGACACAAAGCCGGTCTTAAGTTGCCGGTGCGGAACCGGTCTTTGGTGCCGACGCGGAGCCGGTCTTTGGTGCCGGTGCGGAACCGGTCTTTGTTGTCGACGCGGAGCCGGTCTTTGGTGCCGACGCGGAGCCGGTCATTGGTGCCAGTGCGGAACCGGTCTTTGTTGCCGATGCGGAGCTGGGCTTGGCTATACCGACGCCGAGACGGCTTGGATTGCCGGTGCGGAACCGATCTTTTTGTGCCGACGCGGAGCTGATCTTTGGTGCCGGTGCGGAGCCGATCTTTGTTGCCGACGCGGAGCCAGGCTTGGCTGTGCCGATGCAGAGACGGGCTGGATTGCCGATGCAGAACTGGTCTTTTTGTGCCGACGCGGAGCCGGTCTTAAGTTGCCGGTGCGGAACTGGTCTTTAGTGCCGATGCAGAGCCGGTCTTTGGTGCCGACGCGGAGCCGGTCTTTAGTCTTTTGAGACGCCGATGTGAGGTTGGTCTTGAATGCTAATGCAGAGTCGGTCTCCCCTGCATGACATTTTTAAGTATCAATAAAAGAAAAAGTCTTAAGTGCAGCGTACCTCTTGCAGCACCCTTGTTTTTCTTCTGCGAGCTTGAACGCTTTCACCCGCTGGTGGTCTGCCCCCTAGGGAATCAAGTTGGTTGGTGAGCTGGCTTTGCTGAATCTTTAGCTCCTTAAGGAGAAATCATGCACTGCAGCCACTTTTATGGCTCTCCAGCTGCTAGAGCTGACTTTGAAACTAGGCTTGCTCGCCTTCTCTTTTCTCTCCATAGCATTGCAGCGATCATTCTTCATGTTGTGGACATCATTTCCTTTTCCTTCTTCTCTATAGGGAGTTAATTCAGAAGGCTGATCAAGCCTTCCCACGGTGAGATCTATATTGCTGATCCTTTTGGTGATGGAATCTTTACAGGGGATGGTGAGAAGTGGTGTCACCGAAGAAAGGATCTTCAAAGTGGAGTTCGGTGCTGAGCTAGACACTCTCTTGGGCTCCGATGAGTTCGAGACACGCTTTAGCAAGGCTTTTGGTGACTAACTCCATGGTATTAAAGATATGTCGATATGTTCTGGGACATCAAGAAGCTTCTGAACATTGGACTGGAGGCTCAACTGAAGAAGAACCTCGAAGTGATTGATAACTTTGTGTACCAATCGGTTCTTCCTAATGCTATGCTAGCATCCTCTGATATAGGAGAGGATTGCCATTGAAATCAAAGATATTAGCTGCCGCTTCTGCATGGGCTCGGGAGCCAGAGGTGTCGTCGCTCGCCGATGCGAGATACGTGGATCCGGCCATACGACCGTGGATGGGATGGTGGCCACAGCTGGCGATGTCCGTGGGAGGAGTCGGTATGAGCATAACTTTGGAAGACGATCATTAAGATGCAACAGCCATAGTACAGGTTTCCATCGCGTGCACACAACCTCGTGCATGTAATCCACCTTCCTTCAATTATATATTACGTGCATGTAAACCTTACTCAGCCAAGGTGGAAGCAAGAGTTGGGGGGAAAAGGAGTTGAGTGAGATGGCTGGGAGCCTTGTCCTTGCAATTGCGAAACTGGCACTCGTTTGGTCACTGCGGGGAGAGGCCGGGGGCCGCCTAGAGAGTGAGGCCGCTGTGAAGTCTTGGGCCACCGTGGCTGTTGGGGAACGCGGCTGCTGTGGAGGACCTGGGGCCTCTGTGAACATCGGGGGCCGCCGTAGAGCCTCGGGCCGCCGAGAGAGAGAGAGGCTGGGAGCCGCCGTGGAGGAAATCGGGGCCGCCGTGATCTGGGCCGCTGTGGAGTCTCGGGCCGTCGAGAGAGAGAGAGGCTGGGAGCCGCCGTGGAGGAAATCGGGGCTGCCGTGATCTGGAGGCTGCATTGGAGTCTTGGGCCTCCATGGAGCCTCGAGGTTGCTGAGTGGCCAACGGGCGTTACTTTTGCAACTCATGAACTGCTGCCTTTAAGGCTTGAACTTGTCGATTGAGGATGGTTAGCTGGTTAATTATAGCAGCTGAGGTTGGTGGTGAGGGAGGAGCATAGAGAGAGAATGGTCCTTTGCTGCTCAGGGCTATGCGGATGCCCCCCGGCATGATTAGTGAGGACCTTCGGCATGTGCGTCACCACCATGGCTATCTTAGAGGGGACAAAGACTTATAGGTCAGGGAGACAGAGCTCTCTTTCCTTCAGCACGTCCCCCCTACCTGGCGCGCCAATCTGTTGCTGTCAAATCACTTTTGATGAGCGCCGGGCGAGCTGAGATCTCTTCAGACCTTCGAGGATGTAGAAGGGTCACCGTCTCCTTCCGGGGGCTTGCAAAAAAAGTTCCGAACCGATGATTCCGGTGGGGACCCTCCGACACCCAAGTTAGTGACTTGTAGAACAGTAGAATTCTTTTGAGGAGAAAGTAGAGATTGAGTTTCTTCCCCCCTCCCTCGTTAGGGGATTGGGGTCTTTATATACCTGTTCGGGGGTCCCTCTTATCCTTCACTGGTAACAGCCGAGTAATATCTTTCGTTCTTCATAGGTGGGCGTACCAACTGCTAAACATATGTCATAAGTACGCCTCTTAATTTTTTGGAAACCATCCGTGACCTTAGTAATTGCTGGTTCATAATATTTGGTGACCGCCCGTGATCCTGGTAAAGCCACGTGGAATTTCTTGCCGCAAGCGGACACTTGTCGGCCTCTGCTGCCGAGGCTGACGCCGAGACCGATGCCGGTGCTGACACCGAAGCCAACGTCAACATCGTAACCAACGCTTAGACTAGCCGTGGCTGCCTCCGAGTCCGAGATGGGCCGTGGACGACACGGATGTCGAGATGGACCGTGGCCGACTCCGAGGTCGGATTGGGCTGTGACCGACATCGAGGTCGGGATGGGCCTTGGCTAACACGGATGTCGAGATGGGCCGTGGCTGATGCCGAGGTCGGGATGGGCCTTGACCGACACGGATGTCGGGATGGCCGTGGCCGAGGTCGGGATGGGCCGTGACCGACATCGAGGTCAGGATGGGCCCTGGCCGACACGGATGTTGAGATGGGCCGTGGCCGACGCCGAGGTCGAGATGGGCCTTGGCCGACACGGATGTCGGGATGGGCCGCGGTCGACGCCGAGGTCGAGATGGCCCGCGATCGACACGGTGTCGGATGGCCGTGGCCGATGCCGAGGTTGGGATGGGCCTTGGCCGACACGGATGTCGGGATGGGCCTTAGCCGACACAGATGTCGGGATGGGCCCTGGCCGACACAGAATTCGGGGTAAGCCATGTCAAGCCCAATGGCTAAGGAATTGGCTCGCGCGTTCTTTGACCCGATCGGCCTTGGAGCTGTCGGCCATGGAGCTGTCGGCCTTGGAGCTGTCGGCCATGGAGCTATTGGCTATGGAACTGTCGACCTTTGGGGCCGACGGTCTTCGAGGTGCCGGCCTTGGAGGTGCCGGTCTTGGGGCTGTCGGCCTTCGGGGCCGACGGTCTTGGAGGTGCCGGCCTTGGGGGTGCCGGTCTTGGAGGTGTCAGCCTTGGAGGTGCCAGTCTTGGAGCTGTCGGCCTTCGGGGCCGTCGGCCTTGGAGCTGTCGGCCATGGAGCTGTCATCCTTGGAGCTGTCGGTCTTAGAGCTGTCGGCCATGGAACTGTCGGCCATGGAGCTCTCGGTCTTGGAGCTCAGAGCAATTGGGTGCATGTGGCTTTATGAGGCCATAAATGCTACCGAGGCCGAAGGGCCCTTTGGAGGCCTAAGGGGGGCTCCGTCGGTTTATTTCCTTCATGGTTCTCTAACAGCGTTGGATCAACCACATCAAAAATCATCCACTCCTTACAAACTAAAAAATGAAAAAGGGTATAGATGGATGGAATCCATAAATAATATATTGATGTTACCCAATGGGAATAGCATGAGAGGATTCACAGATCAGCGTTTGCTTGGCAATTTTTTCAGAAGGGAAAGATGATGACGAGTAGAGACTGTGAACACAAGCAGATACCTGAAGCAGGTAAGTTATTGTTATATATATCATATATATACATTAAGTAGACAAGCAAATCAATGTCACAAGATGAAGAAAATTATCAGTATTTCGAAGAAGAGAGAAATTTATTCAAGTCGGTATTTACAATGTAAAAGATTTCAAATTGGCATGTTGATCTAAAACATGGTAGAACTATATATCTGTGCAAAGCAAATATCTTAGCCTTCTCTAGTTCAACTTTTCCTCCTTTTATAATTCCTAATCATTGAGTTAATACTTGCTTTTATTATAACTTCCTCTACCTATCTCCAACACACTAACCTTGTTTTCCTTTCTTCATGTTGGCATTCAAATGGCTCATGGCTACGTCAAGACCAAGGGATGCTCACCTAAAAGGGAAGAGAGCAGCTCAGCCTCTTCAGCGCCTCGTCACACAGACACCCTCCATGGGCGAAGAACCACAAGACCATCCGTCCCTCGTTCCCTTGATCCAGAGAGCACCACCACCAGCATGTCGAGAGCCAGAAGCCAACCCTCTTCCTACAAGAAATCCTTTCACACTCCAAACGCCCTCAGTCACAGTCAGGGCTTCATCCTCCTTGCCTCGCGCTGCCATCTCTTCACAACCAGTATCAGATAAAACATCAAAGCCTCTTAAAGAGTGCAAAAACTCAACCTCTGGTATATATGGGCAAAGAATTTAGATGCCGCTACGAAAAAAAGCTCGCAGTAGAACAGAAGCGCCGCCGGCGATGAAGTCCGAGCAAGAAGAGGACTCAGGACTCCATGTCGAAGTGAGAGAATCGTTGGACATCCCGGCAATAAAAGGTGATCATGTCACCGATGAGCTCGACCTCAGTGACTCCTCCGAACCAAATATTCCATATGATACCACTGACTCTGCTTCTCAAACTGATCAACATGAACCAAGTTCCCCCAAAGCGGAGCCCGAGATTATTGCTAGCGATGAAGGAGTCGAAGACGATGGAAACGAAGCCGATGAAGATAATGGGATCCCCAAAGAGCCAGAAGAAAAGCCGGTTATAGAAAGCTCCGAGGAGCCTAAAATTGAGCCAGTAGTGATCGACGGTGGAAAGCCAGAGGAAGCTGAAGCGGAGAAGGCGACAACGGTGGAGTCGAGCGTGGAGTCGACCGAGACGAAGAGGCCAGAGGAGGCAGCCACGGGGAGTAAGATGGATGTGCCGAGGAGCAATGATGTGATAGAGGAGGCGCGGAGCAAGCTCATGGAGAAGAGGAAGGGCGAAGTGCTGCCGGCTTTGGTCGGGCCTTTGAGAGTTGAGACCGTCATGCCGCTTAATGAGCCGGAGGGTCCAACTAGTCAAAAAATAGCCAACGGAATCAACTTGGTGGATTCGTTGATTCGACAGCTGGATCTCTAACGATGATGCCGGTTGTGGCGGCGGCGGCGGAGGAGGAGTGCTTGATGATTTCTTATCGGTGTATTGTAAAAGAATTTTCCGTACAGTATTTAATTTTATTTTATTTTTTGATTAGAAAAACTTAGATTAAAATGATTTTCTTAAAAAAATATTAATGATTCTGGCCCCTTGGGATGGGTTCGAAACCGTCACAAAAATAAAAAATAAAAAATAAAAATAAAAATGAGAAGAAAAAAGAAGAAGAAAAAGGAGGAGTAAGCCTTATTTAGAAAATAAGTTAGACAAAAAAAAAAAAAAAAAAAAACGCCCATCCAAAAGTATATATTTACACACGCATATTAAAGCTGATCATACTTATCTAGCTTAGTTTGAAATTTTATAAGTTTGATTATTTAAAAAATCTTAATTAAATTCTTAATGAGAAAGAAGAGAAGGTGAAAAAAATTCGAACCAATTGGTGGGCTTGAAGTTGGCTCCTTGAGGTTGGACCTAATCGTTAAAAACATGGGTCGATTAGAATTTGATCATGAGTATTAGGTCTAGCTACTAGCGTCTAGTTCAACTTTCCTTTTAACTAAATCTTTGTTTTCTAGGATGTGTTTGGTGGACAGCCATTGCATCAACATGCAAGCATGGAATGGCTTCGTTCAAGGATTGATTGATAAGTGGGCCAGCCCAGTGTGCGAAGGCTCCCCGTTGGAGCCCGTAGGAAGCTTGTCCACGTTGGTGAAGTATGATTTCAAATATATATAGTTGGTGGTCAAGCTCCGAGCCTTGATGATAAGCAGCTAAAGTTGAGTAACTCAAAGCTCGACTTGGCTTATCTGCATCCTTGTTGGCTTGTAAGTCCATAATAACCATTCTCTCCTGTTGAATCTCAAGAGTCATCTAAATGCCATCTAAAATGGTTAACCAAGAAGTTATTATTCGAATTTTTTGATCTTGTACAGATACCTAAGCATCCTTAACTAGAGTTTTGATAGGATCTAATTTGCCACGCTTGAGGATTTTATCAAAAATGGTGAGTCAGAATGTATTATTTTAATTCTTTAATTTTAAAATTAAATACTTGCTAATATAGACTCTTATTTACTTTCTTTGTTTAAATCATGATATCTTTCCATATTTATATGAATGAATCTAATTATAAACATATGGAAACCATCTGCAACATCCCTTAGTTCATCTGGGCCATGGTTTAGGTTCACTTTAAAATCATTTGTAAGACCCTAATTTTATCCAAAATAGCTAGCTATACTGGGTCGTATATAAGAATCAAGAATCTTTGCAGTAGGTAACTAAAATAAGATTAAAGACTTATTAATTAGCATCTACTCTCACATATGCTCTTAAAATTTAATGCATTAATCGAATAATGAAATAGTAAATTTAGATTTCGATATCATTGCTTTAATGTGGCTAATTGAAGAGAAACTGGCACCGAGCGGATAAACGCGGACTAATTACTCCGGTTCAAACCCAAACTGTCACTAAAATGGGTCAATCGAGTCCGTGGGATTTTGCACCAAGACAAATAGACCGGGTAATATAGTTTGGCCAGCATGAGGCTGAAGCAATATTGCCACTGACCGGTCCGAGTATAAGCAAAATGAGATTAAAAAGTTAAGTACAGTCCACCAAGCTCAAACCCACTGCGACACCCCAAAATTAATCCAAATTAGACCGATAAAATCTTGGATTTGGCTCACTGAGTGGTTGCTACGCATGCTAAATTAGTAAATGAGCTTAATGGTTAAACAAGTCGATGTTTCTTTCTGAAAAAGGAAAATGGGACAAATGTTAAGTCTTGCCCACTATACAAGAACTGTGATGACCCACATATATGAAATATAATGCAAGTTTTTAAAATAGTGAGTGTGATCGTAGAGAAAATGCGGGTGGCAAAGCATGCTATTCCTATATATATTCCCAAGACTTCATCAAATACCAAATCTTAGAGGCGTCTCGCTTGGGTCAGCCATGAAAACAGGGCAGACGGCCACGTCAAACCACACTAGCCAAACCAAGGGAAAGAAATGGAAGAGTATTTCCCAAGAGTGCTATTGACATGACAAAGCTCGCGTCTTGGGTCCTCCACTCAAAACTGAGAGCCCTCCAATACGTGAGAGAAAGAGTAGGTGGTGGGACAAAGATTTTCTAATGATCGCGCATCTTGACGGCTTCCTCTCGACAGCATCTTGCCTCCCAACTTCGATGGTCCGCCTTCCATTTTGTGTCCTAAAAGCGCACTCAGTGGGATATTTCTCCGCGGGACGCTGGCTTTTGACCGCGCCGCGACGTACCTATGGAGGCCCAGCCATCCACTGTACAGAATGGATTGAATTCTATTTCTAAATCAATGGATGAATGGGTGGTGGAGAGGAATAGCAATGGTGAACCACAAGCAAACGATCCCTCTGAAATATGGGAATTTCTATTTGCGCCCCTCAAATTGCTCAATAAACCCTTCTAATTTTTTTTTTAAAAAAATTTAAACTAATCTTAGCATCTCCATCTCCTTCCTTCCTTCCTTCTCCGGCATCGGCACCCCCCTCTCCTCCCTCCTCTGTGGCACCACCTTCTATCCTTCCCTCTGGCCCCTATCTCCTTCCTCTTCTTTTCGGCACCGCCTCTCACCTTGGCCCCCGTCTTCTTCCCTTTCCTTTTCGGCACCATCTCCTACTCACCCTCCTCTCCTTAGCCCCTATCTCCTTTCCACTTTATGACCCCAACGCCCTTCTCCCCGGCACTGTCTCCTTCCCTTCCTAGCACGGTGCTAGAAAGGGAAGGCACCGAGGCTGATAAGAGGAAAGGAGACCGGAGCCGAGGGAAGGATAAGAGGCGGTGCCACGAAGGGCGAAAGAGAGGGAAGGACATCGATGCCGGAGAAGAAAGGAGGGACGATGCTAGAGAGGAGAGGAGAGGAGATGGGGGACGAAGAAAAGGGATGGGGAACGGTGCCAAAAGAAAGGAGAAGAGAGAGGGACGCCGGTACCGAAAAAGGAGGGGAAGGAGACGCTAAGGGTAGTTTAGAATTTTAAAAAAAAAATTAAAGAAGGATGTATTGAGCAATTTGAGAGGCGCAAATAGAAATTCTTCATAAATATGATAGGCATGAGTTCGTGCAGGTCAAAGTTATCAAAAGAAATCTTATTCACAGTGAAGTTTTTAAAATTTAATACTAAACTTTCTTATTCAACTACTTTCTTAAGAATTTTTTTAAAAAAAATTATGAAAGTTATAAATCTCTCAAATTCATCTTTATAAATTTTACCTTTAAAATTATGGACTACAATTTTTTTTGAAATAATTAAATATTTTAAAAAAATAAATTAATATTAACTCATTTACATGGTTACAAATTTTTAAAAAATAAATCTCCACTAGCATCTGATCGGTGACCAAGATGCCTCTACTGTTTTGATAAATATCTCAACTCTCTATTTTTCCTAATTCTCGCCAGAGAAGGATGAGCCTATTGCTTGCCAACTCCCCAACCGCACTATCTTTGTCGCCGAAAAATCACCACCACTTGCCCATTTTTACCTTCTTTGTCAAGATTAGTCAAGGTTATTTTAAAGCTCGCTTGACTTCGTTTAATCATGCAAGAGTCTCAAACTTCGAGTCCAATGTGTGCATATCTATACTTATAATTCAAGCTTGTTGGAAACTACCTGCTATATATTGAAGAAGATTAATGTGATGTACATGGACTTTTGTAAATAACGATTTTCGACGGCATCTCGGATCAAAACTCTGTTGTTACTTACTATGCGTGCAAAATCTCAAGAATTGGAGTTTAAAGCGCAGGGTGGGGAAACTCTGATTAGCGTCCACCAAGCTGGTGCAGCGTTTTGGATATCGATGAGCGGAGGGAGGTCCATCCAAGGCTATATTATTTTGATGCTAGAGGTTTCAAAACTAGCAAGCTCTACTTGATATGCTGCATGTATCCCATGCAAAGGATAAGGTCGAATTTTCTATCCATGGGATCCATGTCCTTATCATTGGCATCTTTTTTTGAAGTGAGTTTTTCTCATTGGTTTCAAATGTTATTATCGTCCATTGACATGAAGGCGGAGGGGTCCATGGGTGGTAGTTGTGCCACCAGTGGCGAGCGGGGGTGAAGATGGGTCAGAGTTCCGTCCTTCCTCTTGAATTAGATAAAATAAGGGTGTTCTCTCTCTTCCTTTCGATAGTGAAACAATTGTAATCAATATTTTAAAAATCAGACCTAATAATAGACGGTCTTGACATTTGGATTATCAATCAAATCAATTTGATCAAACCGAATATATTATAATTAATTTTTTATTTAATAATATAAAAATTATAAATTATAAATACTAAAATATAAAAAAATATCTTTAAAACAATGGTGCTGAAGCTGAACTGGAAAGAGGATAGATGAATTATTTTTAGGTGTAAATTAAAGTAAAAAATTTAAAATTCAAAAAAAATTAATCTTAATTTTATTTATTAAAATTAAAGTCTAAAAATTGAAGTTGAACACATTATTCAGAATCCGACCGATTCAATAAATTTTTTAATTTTGACTTGATCATATAAAAGCAACTTTAATAATAAAATCGATAGGACTGAACTGATGATCAATTTTTGATTGAACCGGTTCAATCGGTCCGATCTAATTTTCAAAACCATGATTGTAATGCTTTAAACTTGTTGATTGCTTAATTAATCTTTTAGCGAATTGAATTCGTATATATGATTATAAAAATTTGAATATAAGTTAATTAATAAAAAAAATTAAAAATATATATATATATATTGATAAGCCTTTCAAAATTTTTTATTTTTTATCAAATTTATCGCAAGGAGGTTTTTTCCGCATCTAATTTACTTCAAATGAAATTATTGATATTATGGAGAAGATTTTATGTTACGATGGAATACTCTCTATCATTCTCTTGTGAATAGCTCATTCTTTTCTTCTCATAAATTTTTATATATTTATATTCACTTTGATGCCCTTCTGATCATATTTCACTACTGATTGAAGCTCTTTCTTCCACGCAGCAATATTCTGACAGCAATTCAACATGTGATCTTCGCTAGTTGTTCCCTTTCTTCGTATATAAAGAAAAAGACTAAAAAGCTTGTCATTCATGAATCCGAATGTATCACCATATTCATCATTGAAGGCACTAAGCACATGACATGTCGCCATCTTTCCTCTCTTTTTAAGCTAACTTAACCCGACCGACACCGGCGTATCCTTCGAAAAGCAAAACAAATTGGCGTTACTCATGATGATAAATGATAATCGACGAGTTGGAATGGCCATGGATGTTGTCTCCTGCTTGCATATCCAACTGGGGGACAAAACGAAAAAAGAATCCCAATTGGTGGTATTACTGCCTTCCATTAAAGGCTATGTAGTACATATTTATATAAACATTTAATTTATACTAATTATTTCTTTTTTTCTTCTTAAATGAAAGAATTTTGGTTTCTACTTTAGTGATCATTATAAATATATAATTATTTTATAATTAAATTATTAAATATGTTATATGAGTTTTACATAATAAAATTTGATTTCAAATTGTGTAGATTGAAAATAAGTTATATATTTGTGTAACACTGAACATGAGCTGCCAGGAATGCAAATCCTATTTTCGCATTAGGTGCTTTTAGAATCATGCATGCGTTCTCTTCAGCGTGCTTTAAGATTTGTGTTCTGGCGAACTTCGTCTTCGACCTCCGTCGATCTTCGTCGCCTGGCTTGCTGCTTCTCACCGGACTTTCGTTAAGCTGTCCCTGGTAGTCCTAGGGCGGCCGATGGGACCTCGGAGGCCTATGCTCCCCGAAGGAGGACCGTGGAGTCCGGCTACAAATGGGTTTCGTCGTCTCCGTCTCCGGCAGAGGTGGCAAGGTTGGAGTGCAGCTTCCCTGAGGTGGTTCGTGTGCCGGAGTCATTGCTGGAGGAGGAGATAGTGGGATGGCAGCACAGAGCTGTAATCGTCCGCTCCTTCCTCAAGTGGGTGCCAGTTGAAGCCTTCATCAGAGAATTTCGACAAGCAGGAATTCCTGGTGTGATTGAACCAATTAGCCTCGCCTACCGTTGTCACATCTTCCGCTTTGAAGATCCGGCAGCTTGCGATCTGGTCCTCAACCGTCCCTGGGTTATCAACGGACAAGTAATTGGGACGGAAGCTTGGCATCCGGAATTCTTTTTGGCTGAGGATTCCATCACCTCGGTTTTGATTTGGATGCGGATGCTAAACCTTCCATTGGAGTTCTGGAAGGAGGACATCCTCCATGCTATCTCGAAGCCAGCGAGTGTCTTTTGCTGTGCTGATTCCGCTACGATGTCAAGGAACAGAGATGGATTTGCGAGGGTGGCAGTTCGAGTAGACCTTCGTCAACCTCTTGCCCTGGGACGGAGTTCAGGGCATCCAGGGAACCTTCTGGCAGTAGTTCGTCTTCGAATCGCTGGAGGGAATCTATCCTAAGTGTGGGTCTTTGCATCTGGCTGGTGCGTGCTCTGCGTCGGCCATGGCAGCGGGGGAGGATTCATGCAGCTGCTCTATTTTTGGGCCATGGATGGCGGCGGTTCATCAGCGGAGGAGTGCTGAGGGTTCTTAGCTTAAGAATTCTCAGGTCGCCTCTGCTTCATGCCCTGCTCCCCATCCGGTCTCCACTGATCCGAGTCTTGATGCTGGTTGGAAGTCACCGGTAAAGCTGTGACGTAGGCATCCTTCGGGGCCATCGACGGAAGCTCAGGTAAACCAGGGTACCTCTGTCTCCATGGATGTGCCTATTCAATAGGTGTTGGTCGATTTGAAGGGAACAGCCAAAGGTAAGCAGAAGTTGGCTATGGAGGGAGAAGAGATGGTTGAAGCTGAGATGGTGGCCGTGCCGGTTCATCAAGCGCATGTCGTTTTCAAAGCTTCAGCAAGGGAGCCTCATCAACTGACTAAGGCTAGGGTCCCTGATTCCCATAAGTTCCAATCTTTGATCTTGTCTAACCCCTTTGCCTCTTTGAGTTTGGACTCGAATGTAGGGGGCCATCTGGAAGATAGAAATCTATTTTCGGGTCCCCTTAAGAGGGCCAGACCAATTGATAGCCAGCCTCCGAGGTCTAAGTCCAAACCGGAGAAGAGGAATGGTAAAGTTAAGGGGAATAACGTCAAAAGTCGAGTGGATATCATTCCTTCTTTGGTTTGCAAGACCCAACCCCCCTGCTGTCTTAAGGTTGTTCAGGAGGTGGAGATGGTCAACCCGGTTATGCAAGATGATCTAAACTGTGAGTCGTCCTCTGGTGATCTAGTGGGATAGGGTTCAGTTGACACTAAAGCTGACTCAATTGCTCTGAAGGCTGGTCCAATTCAGAACTCCAAGGGTGGCTCACTGATTGGAGGATGTCACACTGATAGCTTTATGTCAGAGGACCTGGGAGGGGTCTCATCTACCTCCAGTTAAATTTATGAAGATCTTAATATGGAATGTTAGAGGTGTTAATAAGCCCTCATTCCGTTCCTCTTTTGGTAGATTGATGCAATTACATAACTTTGATATATGTGTCCTGTTAGAAACCTGGCTGTCGGGTGATAGTCTGACGAGGTTTCGGAGACATATTGCTTGTTCTTGGTCTTCTTATGCTGTGGAGGCTGAGGGGTTATCGAGAGGCATGTTGGCCATCTGGCGTGATTCAGTTGTTACAATTGATGTGTTTCATCAATGTAACCAGCAGCTTGGTCTTCTTGTTTCTGAAGGAATTTCTGATCCCTGGCTCCTATCGGTGGTCTATGCCAGTACGGATTATCGTGAGAGATGGGCCCTTTGGTCTGAGCTGCTCTCCCTTCTGGACCATGGTATTCCATCCATTATTGCTGGTGACTTTAATTGTATCACTGAGGCTAGTGAGAAGAGAGGAGGAAGAAGAGTTACTGGCCCAGCTGACATAACTAAATTCAGGTCATTCATCGGGTCTTCTGGGCTGATGGATTTGGGGTACTCGGGGCCCCAATTCACCTGGTGTAATAATCGACATGGGTCAGCGCGAGTTTGGGAGAGATTGGATAGAGCCTTGGCCTCTGTGCAATGGCTTCAAAAGTTCCCTTCTGTCTTAGTTACTCATCTTCCAATAATCGCCTCGGATCACTATCCCATTTTGATTTCCACAGAGGCCGATCAGCTTCAGAGGAAACAGTTTAGATTCGACCGGTTCTGGACATTTCATTCTTTGGCTCGAACTATTATTTCTCAGATCTGGCACCTTCCTATTAGGGGCAATGCTGTCTATCGGTTATCTCGTCGGCTTATGATGGCCAGACGCAGACTTTCCACATAGAATAGATTGGAAGTTGAGGATCTGGTGAGGCAAGTGGAGCAGGCTGAAGCTATTATCAGTGCCCTCCAGGCGAAAGAAGATCAAGATGGATTTCTATTGGATTCTGACCTATCCTTGCTGCGGGAGAATCTTGCTCACCACCACTCCCTTCTTCAGTAGCAGGAGTTATATTGGAGGCAAAGGTCTAGGGTTCAGTGGATCCGTGAAGGTGACCATAATACTATATTCTTTCATCAGGCTACGCTGAAGCGCAGGCAGTTAATAGGATTCGGAGGGTTGTTGATGCTGAAGGAAATTTTCATGAGGACATTCATACTATTCGGGCTCAGTTTCTTTACTTCTTCCAATCCAGATGGTCTGAGTCCACTGGTGATGGGTCTCCGGTCTTTCAGGTGTTTGATTCCAGAAAGGTTTCCTCTTTGGAGAATTCCATGCTTGTCAGGCCGATCGATGAGGAGGAAGTTGCCAGGCCCTTTGGGAGATTGGCCCAGACAAGGCCCGGGGCCGGATGGGTTTTCGCCCTTTTTTTTAGACACTACTGGGAGATTATCAGGCAGGAGGTGGTTCAAGCTATTCATATTGCCTTCCAATCAAAGCACATTCCAAAGGAATGGAATCGGACTCTTATTTCTCTTGTGCCCAAGCACTCGGATGCTTCCTTACCTCAGCATTTTAGGCCGATTAGCTTGTGCACTACTTTATATAAGGTATGTGCCCGCCTTTTAGCCAGTCGTCTTCGTCACGTCATTCCCCATCTTATTTCTGTAGAACAAGGGGCGTTCATTAAAGGTCGCTCTATCTCGAACAACGTCCTCATCACTTAGGAGTTTATGTACGATCTTCATCGAGCTCCTGTCAGACGTAGTCTAATGGTTGTTAAGCTTGATATGGAGAGAGCTTATGATAGACTGAGTTGGGCCTTCTTGCACCGTTCTCTCCAGGAGTTCGGATTTGATGAACTATTTATTGCGTGGGTTTTGGCTTGTATTCAGAGGCCATCTTTCTCTTTGATCATAAATGGGAGTTCGACTAAGTTTTTTCACTCTTCCGTGGGATTACGTCAGGGGTACCCTTTATCTCCCCTTCTATTCATTCTGGGTGTGGATAATTTCTCTCGAGCTTTCCATCAGGCTCAGCTAAATCGAGGATTGTTCCCTTTATGGCGGGAGTTGGGGGCCCTTCCGTTTCTCACCTTTTGTTTGCCGATGATTATATTTTTCTGGGTCAGGCTACTACTGCTAATGCGGCTTTCTTTCATTCCATTATTCGGCATTATTGTCAGGCTTCGAGTCAAAAGGTCAATCTTCTTAAGTCTTCAATCTGTTTCAGCCCGAAGACTCCTAGATCCATCAAAGAAGCTATTACCAATCTGATGGATATATCTACTCAGACTGACCGATTTATGTATCTGGGGATTCCCATGACTGGTAAACGTCCCCGATGTTCTGATTTTGCGGATCTTGAGAGACGTGTTCGACAGCGTATTGAGGGATGATAAGTCACTGGCTTATCGATGATGGCCAGAGTTACCATTATTTGATTGGTCCTTTCTTCCCTTCCTCTTTATCTGCTTTCGAATGCGGCCATCCTGTCAACCTGCCTTCAAAGGATTGAGAGATGTTTTCGAATTTTCTATGGGCTTCAATGCAAGATGGTCACGATATTCACCTTCTTTCTTGGGACAGGATCTGCATGCCAATTCATGGAGGTCTCGGGATCCAATCTCTGATGGTAAGATGGACTGCTTTATTGGCCAGGCATGCATCACGTTTCCTCCTGGAGCCGCAATGTCTTTGGAGCTCCGTTATGCATGCGAGGTATGGTGAATGACAGTCTGGGGAGAACATTATTCCACCCCGGGGGTGTTCCTCTTTCTGGAAGGAGGTGTGTCAGTATGGGGACTCTACCCTACATAATATCTCATGGATGATAGGTGATGGTCATTCTATTGATGTTATTCAGGATTCGTGGATTTCTGAGCTCTCTCTATCTCGGTGGCCCTTTTCATTAATATTGATGTCCCCACTGATTTAAGGATTAAGGATTTGATATCACCAGATCCCTCCACCTGGCATACCCACTTGGTGACCCATTTCTTTGGACCGGAACTATCTCAGCGGATTCTCTCGATTCCTCTTATCGCTGGTCCCTCGATTGATGTCAAATTATGGCAGAGATTCTCTCTTTCTAGGGCCCCTCTCAAGGATCTTACGAACTTTTTAGGCCTCAGTCCCAGTGTACGAAGGAGGCTACTTGGGTCTGGTCGCTCCCCACTCTTCCCAGGGTTCAGTTGTTTATCTGGAAGCTTCTTTGGGACTGTCTTCCAACTAGTTCCCTGCTCTCTCGTAGGGGTGTGCCAATTCAGGCAATTTTCCCTCTGTGTGGATTGGAGAATGAGACGACTGACCATGCTATTTTTATATGCCCTCGTACTAGACAGATTTGGCATCTGATGGGTTATAAGTGTAGAGAGAACGGTTCTGGTTCCCCTCGCTCCCTCTTCATTCAGGATCTCCGGAGGGCCACGAAGTATCAATGCGGTATCTGGGCGGTCACGGCCTATCAGAGTTGGTTAACAAGGAACCAGATTATATTTACTGAGGACTTTGTTTCTTCCCATCGGCTTGTCTGGAAGATTAGAGCTTTGGCTACTGATTGTGTCCAAGCTACTCAAGAGGTTGATCAAGACTCCTCTGGCCTCTGGGGTTCCCCTACTGCTTTGGCAGCGAACCGAGTACGGTTTTCTTTTCCTGGGAGCCCCCCTTCAGGGTTTTGTCAAAATCAACTTTGATGGTAGTGTTCGTGGCAGATATGCTGGATCGGCCATTATTATCCGTGGGCCTCAGGGCGATATGCTGACAGCAGGCGGATTTAGTACCCTCGACTCCTCTGTCCCTATGACTAAGCTTTATGGGGTCTGGGCTGGTATTACTTATGCTTCTAAGTTTCTTCATGCCCATAGAGTAGTCATCGAAGGCGATTCTTTGACGGTCATTAGGTGGTTACGGAAGGAGAATGTTCCCACTGCCCCATTAATCCGATTCTTCGGGACATCTGGTCCATTCTTCAGGAAATGGATGCAGCCCAGATATGTCATATTTTCCGTGAAGCCAACTCGGCGGCTGACTGGGTGGTGGCTTCTATTGCTCAGCACACTGGCCATTGGCTATGGAGACTGGGAGACCCTTATCCTTCTGTTTTGGTTCAAATTTTGTATTTCGATGTATGTGGGCTAATTCACACAAGACTAGTGTGATGGCCTATGTGTACCAAAAAAAAAAATGAGCTATTTGTTAAATAAATTTTATGAATTGTATCATATAATTTGTATAATATATCGATCATACTCATGTCTCAAATTTTGATATGGTTATTAAATGATTTAAGCCCGAACTAACCAATTTGTTGTTGATAAGGATCATTTATGATCGGTTGGCATGATTTGCCACAGTTGTATGGGAGGGTGATTATAAAACACACATAAGTTTCAATTAATCACGGGACCTGATGACGCCCAATCACTGAACCTGCGCGTCGGGAACGGATGGATTCTCTAGGCTCCTCTTCACCAGGTTACCTGCAAAGAAGTCTCAGGACCGGAGAGGATTCTTCGGTGGGACCCTCCGATGCCCAAGTTAGCAATTGAGGTCACAGCTGAAGAGGAGCTCGAATGAGCTCTTTTTAGATGAAAGGGTGTTCTAGAGGAGAAGAGAGTTCTTTCTGGGTTTCAAGATAGCGATTTTCTGGGGATTATCGCACATACCTGTTTACTGAGTGGGTTCACCTTTTTATAGGGGTTGACCCTGGCACGATCACGTGGGATTCCATGAGGAGGGAATGTCCGCGGAGTTCTTGGGAGTTGCGTAAATTTATGCTGGTTGGTGGGTCCTATCTCATCGGAAAGGGAGAAAGTGGCGGTTGGTGGGCTACGTCCCATCAGCCAGCGGGGCTGTTGGGTAGTTGGGTCCAGTCCCATCAGCAACGTGGCCAGCAGGTAGTTGGATTTGGTGTTGTCAGGTGGCGCGGGTCAGAGAGGTAGCGTCCCGAGCTACCAGGGCCGCGTTGGGGCAAGTTTGGAGAAAGCTGGGAAGTCTCGACTCTCTCGGGGGAGCCGAAGCTTATATGGGTTGGCCAAGGGTGGCCGGGGCCGACCTAGCCGACTAGGACATGCCGGGTCGGGGCCGACTCGGTGGGCTTGGAGACGCCGGGGCCGAGAAGGGCCGACCAGGAAGGGTCGGGGCCAACTCGACGGGCTTGGAGACGCCGAGGCGCACCCATGCTTTGATTCTACCAAAATTACCCTTGGGGCTACATTAGCCATATCAGATGCCCCTCAGCCCCTGAGCGCTAAGGGCCACGCATCTGCAATCCTTTGGGCGAAAGGGGCGCGAAAATTCAAAAGGAATGATTGCCTCCTTTAGTGTGCTTTAAATGGACTGGTGTGCTGGCGCTTTGTTCCAAGGCAGGGTCGCTTCAAAAATCTCCCGTAATCATGTGTTAGGTGGCGATGACGTTGGCGTCGGACGCTCCGGAGAAGGAGCCCATTGGGTGATGGGAAAAATGACGAAGGCATCATTGCTGCTCCGTTTTCTATGGCTTGCGATTGGCCGGGGATCACATCTTCTGGAGTGGATCGAGGCGGCACGCCTTGGGTGCCGACGTGACTTTCGGCTGGCAGCCTACAACGCAATGGGCGCGTGCCAGATGGCGGAATATGGGGCAGCGTTAGCTGGAGACGGGGGGCTATAAAAACCCCCCGAAGGGCCTGTAGAAGCCTTTACGCTGCCATTGCTTTCTTCTTCTACTTTCTCCTTTTTTGAGTTCTCCTGCAACCTGAGTCTTTCCAACTCCCAGGTTAGTTTCATCCCCCTTTTTTTACCTATGGACCGCCATGCCATTAGGGAGGGCAAGAGATCCGTAGAAGAGTCTTCCCAGTCTAGCAGTGAGGACCAAGCCCCTATAGCTAGAAGTTGAATGCCTCCATCGGTGGGCGGTGTAGTCATCCGTGGTGAATCGGGGGTAGCAGGACCCCCGATCACCTTCGGTCCCCCTATTAGGGCAGTTCCCCTGTCCTCTCGCCGTCCGGGCGTTTCCTCCGGCGGTGAGTTCCGATCCAGCGGGGCCAGCTGGGGTGGCCTCCATCATGACCTCTAAGGATATAGAGACCCTTAGAGCTAAATACTATGTCCCTGACTTTATTGACCTGTCCGTGCCGGGGCCCGAGGATAGGGTGACCTCTGACCATCCGGGCCAGGTCGCTCTGTATGAGGAGTTCTTCGGTGTGGGATGTGCCTTCCTTTCCATCCTTTTTTCCTTAACCTTTTAGATAGATATAGGCTAGTGCCGGCGCAGTTGACTCCGAACTCGATTCGGATCATTTGCGCCTTTGTAATCCTCTGCCACTTCGAGGGGACCCACCCAGGGCTGTCCCTATTTCGAGCTTTCTATAAGCTCCGCCGCCAAGGTGAGGGTGCCTGGTGGGCATTTACCGCCAGGCCGGGTAGAGCCTTTCCACTGGGTCTCCCATCCAAAATCAGGGGGTGGAAACCTAGATTTCTCTTTGCCCATGTCGAGGGGGTTAGGGCCGCTTGGAGGGAGCCCGATACCAGCTCCAACGAAGATTCCACCGTAGGGGATAGGGATAGGGAGTTATTCACCCTATTATCCAACTGTCAAATTTCCAATTATAAGGAACTCTTGTCTGAGGAGAACCTGGTAGAAGCCGAGTTAGCCCCGTCGACCGGTGAGCTTGGCGCCTGAATCTTTCTGTCCGTCCTTCAATTTATTGCATGCCGCTACTGATGCTCGTTACTCTTTTGTGCAGTAATGAGGGTTTCTGCCAGTGACTTTGATGTCATTTTGAGGCAAAAGAGGCAGGCGACTGGAGAGTCATCTAGGCCAGTGAAGAAGCCCCAAGGAAGGGAGCCGGCGAGGCCGGCCGCAGCCCCCAGCCTTGACACCCGCAGGGGAGCCGACCGAGAAGAAGCCGGTTGTAAGGGCGGCCCAGAAGTCTGCGAGGGCCGAGATCGAAGAAGGGGAGATCCCGGCCACCATCGAGGCAATGGTGGTGGTGTTGGATGGAGAGGAGGAAGCTCCCGCCGCCGCCGATGTGCCCGAGGCGGGGCGGGTCACTATTGCTATTGGCCCTCCGGTCGCTATCGAGCCGGAGAGAGAAAGTGCCCCAACTGCCAGTGAGGGGGAGCGGGTCGCCAGGGAGGCCCAGAATGGGGCGGAGGCGATCGAGGAGCAAAGGGGGGAGTCGGGGTGCACATCCCGCCAACCGGCTTGGCGCCCTGCCGATCCCCAAGCCGAAGGCCCACAGGTGGGGCAGACGAGGCTGGTTCCCCCGATCGGTTCAATGGCGGATGGCACGCATGCCTTCTGCCTCCTGTCATGGGTCCGAACCGCCGAGATCGAAGAGGAGACGCGGGGGATGAGTCACTCCGTGCTCCTGGACATGGTAATGGTTTCTATTGTCCAGGTAAATTTTGAGCACTTGTAATTTTTCCATATTTCTTCTTCTTCTCGTAGCTGACATGTTTCCTCTGCTACAGTTGGTCACTGGAGCGTTGGGCCTTTACGAGGCGCTGGCCCACTCTTCTACCACAATCTCCAGGGCCCTGGCACGGGCCGATAAGTATAAGAAGGAGAGCATGGCGCAGGCTGAAAACCTTGCTCGCCTGCACCAGGAGACCTTGGCCCGCGAGGAGAATTGGGCCAGTCGCATGAGGGAGATGGAGAGCCGGGTCGAAGTCGAAAGCGTCCGGGCCTCCGCGGCCGAGGCCAAGATGGAGCTGGCCTCAGAGAGATCGAGGGCCACTGTGGCGCAGAATGAAGAGTTGACCCAGCGGCTCCAATGCGCTGAGGAGGAAACTCGGATCACGGTGGAGAGAGCAGGCGCCGCGGAGAAGGCGGCGGTGGAGGCTGCAGAGAGAGCGGTCGCTGCAGAGAAGGCAGCGATGGAGGCGGGCTTGGAGAAGGCCGGGGTGGTGGCCTGTGCTGACGAGGCCAGCGCCCGTGCCACGGAGGCCGAGAGTAAGGCCTAGGAGGCTGAGGCCAGGGCACAGCGGGCCGAAGCCGAGGCGGGGCAGGCCGTCCCCAACTACAAGGCCTCGCCGGAGTTCAAGCAAGAAGTCATCGAGGCCAGCCTCGATGCCTACGTTCAGGGCTTCGAAATGTGCAAAGTCAGAGTATCTGCGGCCCTCAAGATCGACATTGCCGAGCTCGAAGATATCCGTGGGGATTTTGACGAGGAGCCTGCGAAGAAAAAGGATGAAGGGAAGCCCGGCCACGGCGAGCCTTAGGTTATTTTTCCTTTGCTTTCTTGTATGTAATAGGCCCTAGGCCCAATTTTGTATCCTTCTTCAATAGTCAATGAAAAAAAAGACTTTTTTCCCCTAACTTCTTTATGTTTCGATCCATCTCGCCTTCCTTCTTCTTTTAAGATGTTCCACGACTCCGAACTTAGCCAATATTCGAATGCGTCTCTAGGATGTAGGCCGGCCATATGAACAGTCACTTAAGTTGTTTCGTGTTGTCGCAGGCTGTTCACAAGAAGGCTTGCTTACGCATGAATCCCCGAAGGCCTGGAAAGGTTTCCAGGCGGCTTGATGCCAAGCCTAACTTCGGAGGCGTCTGGATTGATTAGAGACGGTTGAGGTTGATTTTGCCATCGTGAGTGGTTTGCGTGCTGCTGAGGGGTAGCTCGGCCGGGTACAGGGCTACTAGGGTCTTAACCGACTCGGGGGCACCACCGTGCCCGGGCCGAGTGGTGTCCCGTTAGCCGCGATGCTGGCGAGATGCTGGCGAGCTCCTTTTGAACCGCTTCAGGGGTTTGTGTGCCGCCTGAAGGGTGACTCGACTGGGTACGGAGCTACTAGGGTCTTAACCGACTCGGGGGCACCGCGTGCCAGGGCCGAGTGGTGTCCAGTTAGCCGCGATGCCGGCGAGCTCCTTTTGAACCACTTCAGGGTTTGTGTGCCGCCTGAAGGGCGACTCGATCGGGTACAGAGCTGCTAGGGTCTTAACCGACTTGGGGGCACCGCCGTGCCGGGGCGAGTGGTGTCCCATTAGCCGCGATGCCGGCGAGCTCCTTTTGAACCACTTCAGGGGTTTGTGTGCCACCTGAAGGGCGACTCGACCGGTACGGAGCTGCTAGGGTCTTAACCGACTCGGGGGCACCGCCGTGCCGGGCCGAGTGGTGTCCCGTTAGCCACGATGCCGGCGAGCTCCTTTTGAACCACTTCAGGGGTTTGTGTGCCGCCTGAAGGGCGACTCGACTGGGTACGGAGCTGCTAGGGTCTTAACCGACTCGGGGCACCGCCGTGCCGGGCCGAGTGGTGTCCCGTTAGCCGCAATGCCGGCGAGCTCCTTTTGAACCACTTCAGGGGTTTGTGTGCCGCCTGAAGGATGACTCGATCGGGTATGGAGCTGCTAGGGTCTTAACCGACTCGGGGGCACGCCGTGCCAGGGCGAGTGGTGTCCCATTAGCCACGATGCCAGCGAGCTCCTTTTGAACCACTTTAGGGGTTTGTGTGCCGCCTGAAGGGCGACTCAACCAGGTATGGAGCTGCTAGGGTCTTAACCGACTCGGGGCACCGCCGTGCCGGGGCCGAGTGGTGTCCCGTTAGCCGCGATGCCAGCGAGCTCCTTTTGAACCACTTCAAGGATTTGTGTGCCACCTAAAGGGTGACTCGACCGGTATGGAGCTGGTAGGTCTTAACCGACTCGGGGGCACCGCCGTGCCGGGCCGAGTGGTGTCCGTTAGCCGCGATGCGGTGAGCTCCTTTTGAGAGAATTAAATCCTTGGGGAGTAGGCCGTAATGTCAGAAGGGACCTCCCTTTATTGCTCACGCCCTAGGGGAATACATTATTGATAATATTGACGAAGGTTATCCGCATTCCAGGTGCGTGGAATGGGTTGTCCATCAAGCTGCTCTAATTTGTATGCCCCCCGGTGGAGTACCTCGGCGATGCGATAAGGGCCTTCCCAGTTGGGGGATAGTTTGCCCCCCTCAGTAGGCTTTGAAACCTCAGCTTTTCTCAAAACCAAATCTCCGCGGCGAAAAACCTTAGGGCAAACTCGAGCATTGTAGTACCTGGCCGCTCGCTGACGGAAAGTCGCCATGCGTAGCCTTGCCGATCATGCGCCTCGTCGATGAAGTCCAAATTAGCCCGAATCAGGGCGGAGTTGTTTTCTTCACTGAAGGACTCCACGCGTGGACTGGGTAGTCCAATCTCGACAGGAATGACGGCCTCGGATCCGAAGGCGAGACTGAAAGGAGTCTCACCCATCGGGGCTCTGGGGGTCGTGTGATAGGCCCATATCACACTGGGGAGCTCCTCCACCCAACGACCTTTGGACCCGTCCAACCTGGTTCTGAGTCCTCTAAGGATGGTGCGGTTCATAACCTCCGCCTCCCCGTTGGTTTGGGGGTGGCCAACGGAAGTGAATCGGTGATGAATGCCTAGCTCGTCGCAGAAGACTTTGAATGCTTCGTTGTTGAATTGGCGGCCGTTGTCCGTGACAAGGGTGTGAGGCAGGCCAAAGCGGCATATGATTGACTTCCAAAAGAAAGCTTTGACTTTGCCTTCAGTGATCTTGGCTAACGCCTCGACCTCGACCCATTTGGTGAAGTAATCAATGGCGACTAGCAAGAACTCCGTTGCCCAGAAGCTGGGGGGAATGGCCCGAGAATGTCCATTCCATGGAGCCGAGAGCGGGTTCATCGGGGTAGATGGTTGATGTTGGATGTGTGCATGGCGCTGGCAACCATCGCATTTCTGAACTAATTTAGCGCATCCTCCCTCATAGTGAGCCAAAAATATCCCTGACGGAGGGCCTTTTGGGCTAAGGATCTGCCCCCCAGATGGTTTCCACAGATGCCCTCGTGGATTTCTCTGAGGATGTAGTCGGCGTCGGCGGGCCCTACGCATTGAGCAGGGGATAGGAGAATGACCTTCTGTATAGACGCCCGTCGAGGAGGATGAATTTGGAGGCTTTCCACTTGAGCAACCTGGCTTCGTTGCGGTCATCAGGGAGTGTGCCGTCAGTGAGATAACGAACGTAGGCATCCATCCATGTGGGCTCTTGGGTGAGCGGAGGATTTCCTCGCTATCCTCTATACTGGGTCTTTCCAAATATTCAATGTAAGCATCCCTTGCCATGCCGCGGCAGAGGTGGCCAGACGAGAGAGGATGTCGGCCTTGGCATTTTCACTTCGTGGAATGTAACTGATATTGAAGTAAGCTAGCGAGGAGGTCAGGAGCCGAACCTTGCCCAAGTACTGAGTCATAGCGGGGTCACGCGCCTCGTATTCCCCATTGATTTGCCCAGAGATGAGTTGCGAGTCCGTGAAAGCTCTGAGATGCTTTATTCCAAACTCCTGGGCTAGCCTTAACCCGGCCAGCAGGGCCTCGTACTCAGCTTGATTGTTGGTGGCTTCGAATAGAAACCGCAGGGCGCATTCTGTTCCTCTTCGCCTGGTCCGGCAAGAATGAGGCCGGCGCCGCTTCCTTGAGAGTTCGATGCGCCATCCACATGAAGGATCCAAGTTTCCCCATCTTCGCCTGGCTCTGGCTCGCACTGTTCCTTGGCAACCTCTTCAGCCATCTCCTCTGCCCAGTGCATTCAACTAGGAAGTCAGCCAGAACTTGGACTTCAGAGCCGGTCGAGCCTGGAAAGGAGAGGTCGAATTCTCCCAGCTTGATGGCCCACTTGGCGAGTCGGCCTGAGGTATCCGGACGAGCCAGGATGGCTCGCAGGGGTTGATCCGTGAGCACCACAATAGGATGGGCTTGAAAATACGGCGGAGACCGAGCGGAGACTATCAGGGCGAAGATGACCTTTTTCACTTTGGAGTACCTGACTTCTGCGTCATGGAGGACCTTACTCACATAGTAGACAGGCCTTTGGGTTCCATCAGTGTCGAGACGCACCAAAACTGAACTAACGGCTTCCGAAGAAGCAGCTAAGTAGAGAAAAAGACTTTCTCCGTCTCTTGGCTTGGATAGGAGCGGAGGAGAGGACAGGAACGCCTTCAACCCGTCGAAGGCCCTCTGGCAATCGTCAGTCCACTCGAAGCTATTCATCTTCCGCAAGGCCTTGAAGAAGGGCAAGCATCTCTCGGCCGATTTGGAGAGGAAACGACTTAGAGCCGCTATCCTCCCAGTTAATCGCTGCACTTCCTTCTTGCTGGACGGTGGCCTCATGTCAAGTATGGCGCTGATCTTCTCTGGGTTCGCCTCGATCCCCCGCTGGGTCACTATGAAGCCCAGGAACTTGCCTGCCGTGACCCCAAAAGCACATTTCTTGGGGTTCAGCTTAACTTGGAAACGACGGAGGTTGTTGAAGGTCTCCTCTAAATCGGAGACGTGATCAGAACGCGGGTGCTCTTTGTCAGCATGTCGTCTACATAGACTTCCATATTCCGGCCTAGCTGGTCCTGGAACACTCTGTTCATCAACCTTTGGTAAGTTGCCCCCGTTCTTGAGGCCAAAAGGCATCACTTTGTAGCAATAAATGCCCTTTTCCGTCACGAAGGAGGTGTGCTCTTCGTCGCTGGGGTCCATCCTTATCTGATTGTATCCTGAGAAGGCATCCATGAAGCTGAGGAGTTCGTGCCCGGAGGTGGAATCTACCAGCTGATCAATCCTTGGCAGGGGAAAGCTGTCTTTTGGACACGCCTTGTTGAGGTCGGTGAAGTCTATGCAAATCCTCCAGCTCCCATTTGCCTTACGCACCATGACCACATTGGCCAACCAACTGGGTAGTGTGCCTCCCGGATGTGGCCGGCACTGAGTAGCTTGTTGACTTCCTCGTCAATAGCCTTTTGTCGATCAGGAGCAAAGCTTCTCTTCTTCTGGCGATTGGACGGTGTCGCGGGTCAATGTTGAGCTTGTGGGTGATCACTTCCGGAGGGATGCCGGGCATATCAGACGCTGACCAGGCGAAGACGTCTGAATTAGCCCGCAAAAAGGCTAAGAGATGCTCCCGGTCCTCTGGAGGAAGGAGTCCGCCGACACGGACGGTTCTTGCCGGGTCATCTCCAAGAGGGAAGGTCAAAAGATGTTCAGCTGGCTCTCCTCCCTTGTTAGAGTCTCTGGGGTCGGATGCTTCAAAGGTTGGTTCAGCTTCCAGAGGACTTGATGCCGCGTGATAACAGGGCAGGACTGGGCTGACCTCACCGCGCATCTCCCCGACTCCTCCGCCTAGTGGGGAACTGCACTAACAGACGCCGGGTGGAAATAACTGCATCCAAAAGGTTCAAACCTGGATGCCCCAGAATGGCGTTATACGCCAAGGGAACCCTCACAACCAGGAATTTCATAATCACTGTGCTTTGACATGGCGGCGTTCCGGCTGTCACAGGCAAAGGTATTTCGCCTTCAACCCTCACGGAGCCTCCAGTAAAACCGACCAAAGGGGTCGCCACAGGCTGAAGGGAGTCCAAAGATAATCCCATCCGAACAAAAGCGTCGTAGGTAAGGATGTCAGCTGAGCTGCCACTATCAACTAATATCCTCTTTACAGGGTGCTTGGCGATCGTCATAGAGACGACGACGCCTTCATTGTTTACATTATCTATGACAGCAGATCCCCCCCAGGAATTACATTACTCGGTGCCTCCTCCCCTCGGCCGCTTAGATGCGGAGGTTGATCCCCAGGACACCATTCCGACCGTCCGCTCCGTGGGGGCATTGTCGACCGGGGCCTGAACAGGCGGAGGCCCCATGAGGGTCGGCAGCGGCTGCTGCCTTCTGAACATATTTGCCGAGGTAGCCCGCTGAATGAGCTCCTCGATGGCCCGCTTCAAGCTGTAGCAGCTGTCAGTGTCATGGCCATAGTCCCGGTGGAATCGGCAGTAGCGGCTTTTGTCGCGGGGAGGACCTTTCTTCATGGGAGGAGGGCGCTGGAGGTAAGGCTCGCCTTCGATCTCCATCAGAATGTGAGATCGAGGGGCAAGGAGAGGTGTGAGCTTGCTCTCGTCGGGGACAGGGCTTCTACGCCTGTTGTCGGGTCGGCGAGGCGGGTCAGCTCGCCGGTGTCGGGGAGGTCCGCTTGGTTCAGGGCGAGCAGGCTTGTGGCTGGAGCTCCTTGAAGATTCTCGGCGGGTGAAGTCGGCTTCATCCGCACGGATATACTTTTGAGCCCGGAGGAGGAGGTCGGAATAAGAGCCTGGGGGCTTCTTATCCAAAGAAAAGGTGAAGCAAGACGGGAGGAGCCCTCGCTTCAGCGCCAGCGTCGCTACCGCGTCATCGAGATGGTAGACCTCGAGGGCGGCAGCTTTGAACCGGGACACGAAGTCCCGCAGCGACTCTCCCTCCTTCTGACGTACGGAGAAGAGGCTGTCCGCTACCCTTGGAATTCGTCGGCATGCGGCAAAATGTGCCAGAAAAGCCTTCTCCAACTCTCGGAAGGAGTCGATGCTGTGAGGGGGTAAGCGCGAGTGCCACGCGCGAGCGGCCTTCCGTAGAGTAGCGGGAAAGGCCTTGCAGAGAAGGGCGTCTGAAGCGCCTTGAACCTGCATCATTGCTTTATAACTCTCGAGATGGTCGAGAGGATCTATCGTACCATCGTACGGGTCCACCTAAGGGAATCAAAACCTGGAGGGAATAGGCTCCTCTAATATCCGGCGGGTGTAGGAGGATGGGTGTTGAACTCTTCCTTCGGCTGATGGTTGATTTTTCTGGCAAGCTCGTCCAGCCACTGGTTGTACTCCTCCAGGCGTTCCTCCGCCTGTCGGTTGATCATTGGGGCCCTCCGAGATGGCTCGGAGGAGGAAGAAGAAGATGAAGAAGACAGAGAGGGAGACGAAAGTCGGGGCTTCCGCCTTGGCTCCTCATGATGATGCGGCCCCGAAGGGATTTTGCTGGGACCACGATCAGGAGACCGCGGCCGCTTGGAGGGCTTGCGCGGGATTTCCTCGGGGAAGCTGGGCGATGACCGGCCTCCCGCCGATCGGCTTCCCGTCGGCCGGCCTCCCACCGATCGGCATCTCGCCTTGGAGAACCTCCCCTCGCCGACTGCTGACTGGCGGGGGGAGCTGTTTGGTGCTGGGTGGCCATGGACTGCTGTTGTTGGAGCCCGTGGACCATAGCAGTGAGCGTTTGGACTTGTTGGGAGAGGGTCGCCAACTGCTCCGCCGTTTGGGCGACCGCGTTTGGTGGAGGGCAGGTGACTGGAGGATCGGCAACAGGGGGTTGGCCTCTTGTTTCCTGACTGGCGGGGGAAGCCCCGCTGGACAGCTGATGGAAGCGTCCTGAGCTCGTGTCACCACCATGATTCCAAAGAGATAAGAGCGGGGGGGGGTAAGGTTTGGCCTGATGTAGCACAGGGAAGCCCTGGGATACTTGCTGCGTTTTACACCCACGCACCCCCTTCCTGGTGCGCCAATCTGATGACGCCCAATCACTGAACCTGCGCATCGGGAACGGATGGATTCTCTAGGCTCCTCTTCATCAGGTTACCTGCAAAGAAGTCCTAGGATCGGAGAGGATTCTCCGGTGGGACCCTCCGATGTCCAAGTTAGCAATTGAGGTCACAGCTGAAGAGGAGCTCGAATGAGCTCTTTTTAGATGAAAGTGTTCCAGAGAAGAAGAGAGTTCTTTCTGGGTTTCAAGATAGTGATTTTTTGGGAATTATCGCGCATACCTATTTACTGAGTGGGTTCACCTTTTTATAGGGGTTGACCCTGGCACGATCACGTGGGATTCCGTGAGAAGGGAATGTCCGCGGAGTTCTTGGGAGTTGCGTGAATTTGCGTTGGTTGGTGGGTCTTGTCTTATCGAAAAGGGAGAAAGTGGTGGTTGGTGGGCTACGTCCCATTAGCCAGTGGGGCTGTTGGGTAGTTGGGTCCAGTCCCATCAGCAACGTGGCCAGCGGGTAGTTGGATCTGGCGTTGTCAGGTGGCGCGGGTCAGAGAGGTAGCGTCCCGAGCTACCAGGGCCGCGTTGGGGCGGGTTTGGAGAAAGCCGGAAAGTCTCGACTCTCTCGGGGGAGCCGAAGCTTATCTGGGTCGGCCAAGAGTGGCCGGGGCCGAGCTAGCCGACTAAGACGTGTCGGCTCGGGGCCAACTCGGCGGGCTTGAAGATGCTGGGGCCGAGAAGGGCCGACCAGGAAGGGTCGGGGTCGACTTGGTGGGCTTGAAGACGCCGAAGCCGAGAAAGATCGATCAGGAAGAGTCGAAGCTGACTCGACGGGCTTGAAGATGCCGGGATGCATCTATGCTTTGATTCTACCAAAATTACCTTTGAGGCTATATTAGCCACAGGACCTTTTGGGTTTTGATACAACGTTGGAAAACCATCAGCCGGCGCTTCGGCAACTACAGATGGGTGGTGGCCAACGATCTCCAGCTATTTCATGTTTGATGGTAATTTAATGAGTGTTTTTTTTATTTTTTTGCCCTTCTTGATTTGATAAAGATAAGCTTGGTTTCATTTATGTTTCGTTGCTCCCTGCTTGCATGCACGAACAAACACAACATACACATAACTTAGTTATATTTGTATAATTGTTTTTAAATTTAATTAGCTTTAAATAATTTAATATAATTTATTATTTTGAAATATTTAAATATAAAAAATAATGTAATTATAAACTTCTCATTCATGTTTCAAGTGATAAAAGTAATGAGCAATTTAGAAAACACAATGCAATACATATTTTAATCATGAATTCGATCATCTCATACAATATAGACATGATTGAATCTAAATAAAAAAATAATTTAAACATAACAAAATTAAGTATATTTTTTAATATAAAAAAGTTAAATTTAGTTAAATCTATTTTTTTATTTTTAAATTTATATATTTTATGAATAAATAGAAATAATAGATGATTTAAAAATCTATGTAGATTCAAAATAAATTAGATGATTAAATTTATAACATAAATGGTCAAAACCCACATGCATATATATATATATATATATATATATATATATATATATATATAAAGAATAAAAGCTCTTGCCAGTTGCTGAACTTTACCTTTAGTTGAATGTAGCGGCCAAGGATAAGACATCAGGAGCCATCATCATATTCTCTCCCGTACACTGAATTGCATGCATCCAGTATCCTTTTCTAGTTCCGATGCTCCGTGGTGAAGCGTCCGTCATTATTTTACAAAATTATATTCAAACATGTAACGATCATCATAAAAATATTGTTGAAAAAAAAATTTCCCTCAAAACCGATTAAATTCTTTATTTTTTTTATTGTAAGGAAACATATGTTACTGCTGAATCTCATCCTTCGACTTGGATGCAGTCTACATTTAGATTCGAATTATAATTTTCTATTCAGATGAACCTACAAAACAATCCTCATATAGAGGGATGGCCCTTGCGAAAGACCTCTGACGTTCAAGTAAGTGAAAATTTATAGCAAACAGATATGAGAAGAAGATTCTTGCAGAAGAGCCCCTCAAGAATGATCTCTCAAGAGTTAAAAACTCTGCTTTAGCTTTCTTGGTTTCAAGTGAGCGTATCCAAGGAAGCCTTAGACCAAGGTATTTATAGGCTGCTAGAATATTTGTGGGCTATTATATGATTTCTCAAGCGTGTCTTGAAAAGTTAAAAATTGGTATGATTTGAATCTGATTCGAATCAAGTTAGTTATGAAATTGGTAGGATTTGAATCCTATTTGTTATGAGGATCGATGGCCAAGAAAGCTGATTGGTGCTTCAAGATTCGGTTATTGGTTATTTATGGGAAATAGGCCATATTTGGCTTTATTTCCTTCTTGGGGTGCTGAAGCTGATGTAATTGGAATCCCGCCAAATAATCAGGGATTTAAATTTCTGTTGATCATGGTCGAAGGGTCATATTTGGCTCTTAATTCTCATTTCAGGAAGATTCTTCTTGGTGCTGCTGAGGTATGAAATGGCTCAGTCCTGCAAGGTATGAGAATAGCTCGGTCCTGCCAAGGTATAAGAATAGCTCGGTCCTGCCGAGGTATGAGAATAGCTCGGTCCTGCCGAGGTATGAAGATGGCCTGGTCTTATCGAGGTATGAGAATAGTCTGGTCTTACCGAGGCATAGCAATTTATCTTTTTCCAAACATGACATATGGCGGATAGAAATCGAAAATGATCCTAACCTTTTTGCCATATGTGCGGATATTGATGTAATGATAATTTTACCACGCATCACATGCCCCCCACTCCCTAGTCCAAAGCGTAGGCTCGGGCATAGGGAATAGAGTTCCAGATGGCTTCATCCGATTTGGAAAATTCAAACTAGCGGAGGCATGTCACGCTGTCCTCATAAATGTCATGCCGCTATTTCATCATTTCTTCGAGCCATACGAGGATTAACTCTTTGTTCTTTGCTACCGGCCGTAGGTGGAATGTCACATGGCAGGCTCGGGGCTTGATAGCATTCGGGCCAAGGTCCTGCGATGCATGGGGACTCTTATTGAAGATATCTCACATCTCTATCGAGACGGTTTAAAAGGAGTCGAGCGGCGCTATCCTCGGTTATGTTTCTTCTTATCTTCTTCTCAGAGATCAAACATTTTCAACCAGAGAGTAGTATGGCTGGTGCCTTTTTTGTTAATTTTGGAGACATAAAGCATCCAACTAACATCGCCTCAATGATAACTCCGGTGGACCTGGAGAAAATTCATCGGGATTACTGGTTTACAAGTGACATCCGACTATGAGTTCCTAGTCCTAAGTAGAGGGTATCTGACGAATTAGAAACGGGAACATTTTTCTACGAGGAGAGCTTCAAAGCAGGTCTCTATTTTCCTCTTCATCCCCTGATGAAAGATATAATGGAGTACTATGACATTTGTCCCACCATGGTTATGCCAAATAGTTGGCGTTGTTATATCATCGGGTTTATTTCCATGTGCACGTTGATGGGAGCAACAGCACTAGTTCCTCTGTTCCGGGCCTGCTACAGCCTCACATCCTCTAAGGACTCAGTCTGGCTTTACATCGGACCACGGAAGAACTTTAAGAGGATTTTGAAAGTTTCGACCTCTATCAAAGGATGGAAATCTTAATTTTTTCTTGTTGAACGGGATGCCGTATAAGACTTCCCCCATCAATGGGTGCCTTTCCCCATGGAGCCAAACAAGCCTCCAACATTGTCAAAGCAAGAAAAGGAAGACTTCAACATTCTTTACCATAGTAAGGAACTTCCAATCGGTACTCTCCTCTCTGATGAAGTTCTTTACAACGCTGGGCTGAGCAGAATCGATCATCGAGGTAAGTTCTGCATCACTTTTCTCATGTTTTGATATGTCTGTCGGGACGTAGCTAACCATCTAATGGCTCATGTGTTACAATAATCAGGTCTGAGCTTGGAGCTCAGATGAAAGAAATGCTTGAGATCAACTTTGGTGTCCAAGTAAAGGGAAGGGTGTGAAGCAACCCCGCACCGTTTTGTCGACTCCCGCGAAAGGAAAGAGGGCTAAGCTTGAACGAAAACCTTTTCCTTCATCCCCTTTCAAGCTCAGATTGGCTCTGCCGAGCCATTCACAGGAGGTAGTTAGGTCCCAATTTTTAAGTCCTTCAAGGAAAGGCATCGAGGAGGAGCCGAACCTAGCCCCTATCATGACCTTGGAGTCCGAGGAGCAGATGCCAGGGAACAGAGTTGAAAAAGTGGTTGCTTAAGAAGGGCTAGGGTCCGATCATCTACCTAGACCAGTGGACGATAATTTTCAAGTGACAGAGTTTTTATTACCCTATGGCCGATGTGTATTACTCTAAAGAAGATGACCCCGAGGGTCAGCGAAAGTCAAGGAATTGCTTTCTGAGGATGATGCAGCTGCTCCTGCAGTAAGCAAACTTCGCATTGACCCACCGGTAGAGAAATATCATCCTCACTGAGGAGAGGGAGAAAGGAGGGATCCATCAAGCGAAAAGGGGTCTCCCTCAGTGAGGATAGATGAACCAAGACCTTCAAGGACACCGACAGATGATGATGAGGGGGGAATAGGCCGGCTCAGCCCTCTCATCCATTCTTCTGGCTGTCCCACTAAGAAATTACAATCCCGGATTGATAATTTTTTTTCCCTTCTTTGTTCGAAAGAGAATGTACCTGTTATCAAGAGGAGGAGACCAAACGTCGGAAGGTCACTTTTATGGTTGAAGGGTTTGAAATAACCTTAAACTTGGAAGACTACGTGCCAATTCCCAGCCAATACATCTTGAGGGATATAAATACTTCTTACCTTCGAGTGAACACTCTTCCTTTTCTTGTCCTCTTGAATATTTTGTACGGCTCTTTAAGCTTACATATTTTGCTCTGTCATAGGCAATCCTCCTCCAGCGGGTGCTTTATAGACGTTTAATCTCTACCAACGAGTGTCATAGACAAATTCTGCACAAAGCTGAGGCACTTCGGAGCGAGTTAAGTTTACAAGAATATGAGCTGAGCTTGAAGAAGCCCAAAGATCAGCCGAGGAAGCCCAATCAGAGGTATCAAGACTCCGAACTGAGGCTACCGAACTTGAGGAGGCTCAAAAATCAGCTGATGAAGCTCGATCGAAGTTGTTGAAGTTCCGAGCTGAGGCCATAAAGGAGATTGACTTCTTAAATGGTAGGATAGCTGAGGAGAAATGACGATTCAAGGTTCGGTTCGAGTCTTATCAGAGGCAAATCGCCAACCTTACGGCCGAATTATGCCAAACACAACTCGATGCTAGCAAAGATCGGATGAATCTTGAGCACTCTTGGAAGGAAATGAATAGGTATAAGAAGAAAAAGAAAAGTCTCGAAGGAGGGCCAAGAAAGCTGAAGTCACTTGTCATGTCAAAGAGGTTCATTTTCTTTTCACTCCTGCACATTGGCATGTTTCTTTCCTTTAACTGAAGCCAACTTGACTATTCATTCTGTTTGTTATTTTGTTTTTTCAGCTGAAAAAGACTAAGGCCGATGCAACAGAGAAAATGAAAGCTCTGACTGAGGATTTAGCCTTGAGCCAAAAGAAATGCTCCGAGCTTGAGTGCCAGGTCATCGAAGTTGATAATCAGATCACTTTGGCGATTGAGAAATACAAAAGCTCAGGCGAGTTTACTGAAGCGCAACTTCAGTTCTTGAAGGAGGCATATCGAATCGGGGCAAATGAGGTATGGACAAGAGTAATCCAAAAGTATCCGGACATCGATCTCTCATTCTTAGAGACTAAGAGGTATTGTTTTTCATCATTGGCAGCCGAATCCTCGGTGGTGACTCCCTTATCCGTTAATGCTGGCGATGATGATGAAGATGCCCCCGATGTTGACTTTGTGGTTGTTTTAGAAGCAGATCCGATCAAGAATCCCTCAGAGCTTACCCAAGGAGCCGAGGTTTCATGACCCACAATCGGAAAGGATGAGGCCTCGTAGTCGATCATTGACGGAGGTATGGCATTGGGGCCATCCCTCGAGGAGGTCGACATCCTGCCAACTATTAGGGGAGTAGACCAGCCGGGTCAGACCACTTCGAGTGTTGCCAAAGTTGCTCCCAGAGATGAAGCCGAGCCTTAGGAATTTTATTTTTTCTGTATTCTTCTTCTTTTTTGTAATTTGGAAGACTTATATGCCTTGTACTATCAATCCTTATGAATGAAATTCTATTTTTCCCAGCATCTCTTATTGTTTAAAATATTGTATATTTAGTAGTTTTTTGCTATGTAGAGTTGGTAGATCGGCTATACCAGAGCTTGGGAAGCCCTTAGCAATCTGACTTTGCCTAAGCAAATTGATAGTTTGGTTTTTTTGAGGGTGGAGAATTGACTCAATTTTACTTGAGATAGAAGAAATCACTCGGCCTTGCCGAGGCAGGCCATCTGGCCTTATGGAGATAAAAGATATCATTCGGCCTTGTCGAGGCTTACTAATGGATCTATTTTCCTGAGCCTTGCAGAGGATTTTATTTTGCAATTAATGCACTCCCCTTCTGATGCGGGCTTATCTCTTTCGTATGTCGAGCAATCAATTGTTCTTAGGTCACTCGCTTTTCTGCTAATGCCTCCTCATATCCATCCGTACTTTGGGGAGCCAAAAACGGTTCTTTGTATTTAAGTTGCTTAATCTGGGATTGATGGAAGATCTTTTCCTTCTTTCGCAACCCGAGGGGAGACTCTCAATATACCCTGCAGAATCCATCGAGATGACGATATGTGGTCAATTTGTGGGTTCAAAAAATACTCATTTTATTGAGCAAGAAAAAATTCCTCGAATTTTACCCGAGAGAGAGCACATAGGTGACACGTGGCCCTAATAGTGTAGAATTATGGTGATCGATGGGCTTTAAATCCAGAAACCTCCTCTTTATTGATGGAGGCCATCTCTGCTTGAAGGCTATAAAAAAGGGGGAGAATATGATGTATCGAGCATAGTCGGAGAGCCTTTGTTATCCTGAGAGCAAAAGAAAACTTGCGAGGTCTTTTCCATGCCAGAGATGGATGCTGAAGGGTTGGCCTTCTTTTGCGAAATTTGGCTTGGGTTTTATGGTTCAGATGAAGAAGTTATTGAAAAGCAAACCACTCCAAAGAAGTCATTGAGCATACCCTATCCTCGGAGCTTAAGTGTGAGGAATAAGAAAGAGGAGGAGAAAAAGAAGGGAGGAGTTGTGGAGGCCATACATGAAGCACAAGGGAGGATGTATAGAGGTCATACGAGAAGCACATACAAACGCTTTCTACTTGGCTCTATCCATCCATTGTGGAACCATAGAGGCCATGCTGGGAATGCAACTCTTGATGGGTCTCATCTTCCACAAGCTTTCCATCAACCATGGTAACCTTCGATCCACCTGAAGATCCATCAGGTGGCTTCCTAGAGGAAGGAAAGCCGAAGGTAAGCGCCATTGAGCTGTTTCTTCTTCCCATATCTTTGCCCGGTATCCTTGAGATTGCAACTTGATAGAGTTCTCTTTTTCAAGATAGAAGGCCTACAGACACAACGCATGTGGTTGGATTCCTAGAATTTCTCTTGTATTTTCTATGCGGTAATGCACTTGTAATGCTTTGTGATAGGCGATAATTTTTGTAACATTTTTTGGAATGAATGAAAACTTTTTTCCTCTCGACTATTTGTCTCTTTTTATCGTACGTTTCTTTTGTTTGCAAGTTCAGCACTTCAAAGACTTTGGTTCTTTCCATGATTAGGCACATTCGACCAAGCTTCAGGAAAGGTTCGGATTTATCAAAACGCATGACTTTTCCAATAGTGTAAGGAAGGCTCAGACCTGAACGAGACTCATAAATCGTTGCAAGATATATGAACTTAACCTTCGCCAACTATTTGGTGATTCTACTCGGTTTTGTCGACATCTGTCAAGCTATGTTGAGTCCTTAACAGAGAGCGAGTGCTCAACCCTCCTTTGACGATAGGAAGACCTAAACGGCCTTGTTGTTTTTCAATGAACGTTCGGTCATGCCGAAGAGTCCTAATGGCTTTTGCTTAACTTGCTGGAATCAAGGGAATTGCTTGGTCATGCCAAGAATCATTCGACCCTGCTGGTGTTTAGAGGAAATTTTACCTTGTTGTGTTGAGGTGTGGAGATTGCTGGTCAAAGAAATTTTACTTGGTTCTACCAAGGTACAAAGAGATTGCTCAACCCTGCCGAGGTTCGAAGAAAATTGCTCAGTCCTACCGAGGTTCGAAGAAAGATTATATTTTACTTGGCACTGCTAAGGTACAGAGAGATTGCTCAGCCTTGCCGAAGTTCAGAGATAATTGCTCGGCCTTGTCAAGGTTTGGAGAAAGATTATATTTTACTTGGCGCTGCCAAGGTATGGAGAGATTGCTGGCCGTGCCGAGGTTCGGAGATAATTGCTCGGTCCTGCTGAGGTTCGGAGAAAGATTATATTTTACTTGGTGCTGCTAAGGTACGGAGTGATTGCTTGGCCCTGTCGAGGTTCGGAGATAATTGCTCAGCCCTATCGAGGTTCGGAGAAAGATTATATTTTACTTGGCGCTGCCAAGGTATGGAGAGATTGCTCGATCCTGCCGAGGTTCAGAGATAATTGCCCGGCCCTACCGAGGTTCAGAGAAAGATTATATTTTACTTGGCATTGCTAAGGTACAGAGAGATTGCTTGGCCATGCCGAAGTTCAGAGATAGTGGATCTGTAGGTCATCGATTGGGGAAACATGCCTTTTATCAACAGCTTTTGGGAAAGTAATTGAGATAGGAATATTGCAAATTTAAAGTAAAGTTTCATCATTGTAAACATAATGAGCTTGGTATAAGTATACTTTACTGATAGTATATCTGAAGGTTGTTTGCATTCCATGTCCAAAAATAGACTTCATCTAGATCTTGAAGTTCATAAGTGTTGAGTCTAATGACCTTCGCAACTTGATAGGGGCCTTTCAAGTTCAGAGATAGCTTTTCTTGCTTTAATGTTTTGGAGACGAACGCCTTGCGGAGCACAAGATCACTAGGGAGGAACGATTTTCCTTTGCTTTAATGGTTTGATTTGGAGCACAAGCATATCATAAAATTGCTGTGCATCTGGATTTGGTTCTTCCATAAATGTATTCTGATTGAATTCATTATCTGATGCATTCATCACCATTTTTTCATATATGTTTAAATTTACAAATGGTTTATCAATGGGAATTGAAACTTGTTGGCTTGTGACAACTGCATCCATTTCCTCTATTTCACCATGATAGTACCAAACATCGTTCCCAGGAACAAACCCCTTTTTACACAAATGCACCTTCACAGTTTCAACATCTCTGTAGGCTTTATTCTGACACCTGTATAAGTTGCAGGGGCACCTAATCTTAGGCTCATCCATCCATTCAAGTTGGCTACATGCAAATCCAATAAATTCTTCCAATCCATTCAAAAAATCTGGATTAAGCAAGCCATCTTTTATACTTACACACATCCACGAGCGAGCCCCTCTCATTTTTGACCAACTTATATAATTTCTGGTAAACCATTAAAAAAACCACAACATAAAACTATATTAGTATTAGTAAATATATAACTAAATTATTTCTTTTACACATCTAAGGTAAATATAACTATTTAAATAATTTATAACGATAAATCAATTTTATTTTTAATAATTGCAACCAATTGATTAGGCCATGCCCTGATAAGGTCCCTGCCCTTCAAGGCCGTGCCACGTCGTGAGACTTCATAAATATACAAGTGTCCTAAATTAATTCCACATTCACTTCATATCTAAAAGCTAAGGCCCTATCTCATTCAAGATTATTTTCTGTGATATATTATTCTGCTATTAATTATCATCATTTACGTTAAAATTTTAGCAGCATTTTCTCATATGTTCTCCTAAATGTGTGGCATATATGCCACACTAGGAGAACGTACGAGGAAATACAAACCGTAATCTCAACCAACGATAACTAATAGTAGACTAACATATCGCAAAAAATATTCTCAAACTGTCCACTAGGACAATTTGAGAATTTGCAAATTCTCAAACGGATCTAAAGGTTATAGTACTGCGAGAAATAATATGCAATTCCAAAAACAATCGAACTTATGCTTGTAAAAAAAATTTCTTGACTATTATACATATTTTAATTGTGGTTTATAGTCACTAACTTCGTAAGATTATTATACCCAAGATAATAACCTTAATCCAATATTTATACATAATATTATCTAATAATACCATGGTTTTAATATTGGACAGACTGGACCAAAAATTTTCATAACACATCGACCGTGGCACATATGATACGCCACGGAACCCTTAAGTGTAATACCTTAATATGCTCACATCATACATCTATTAAAGCCATACATATTCTCATAACCAAAATAATATATCCCAATATATCATGTTCTTGTAACTTAAATCAAAGTCAAAGTCAAAACCATTTCATAACAAAAATAAGATACAACAATATATGTAAGAAGTTCACCGATAAACTACCATGCATAGTTTAACATGCTGAGAAATTTAACAATAATTATATAAAAACCAATAATTAATCATGACTTAATTAATTTACTACAAAAGCACTAATTAATCCATTTAGCAATTTAATTAATTAATTTACTATCAGAATCACTAATTAGCTAATATTACAATGATGTTATATTGCAATAATTATTTATTAGAATACCATAATTTATTATATTATATTATAATATTATAAACTAATATATTTTAATATATATTATAATATGATATTATTAATATTATTATATAATAATTTTTTTTGGCTGTGGTTGGGTTTTTTTTATGCCCATGGCCTGGCCACGGGCTGTGGCCAGGCCGTGGCTGCCGCCCCCATGGCTGGCCAGAGAGAGGGGTAGGGGGAGGTGGAGGGGGGTGGCGGGTTTCATTTTTTTTTATGCCCGTGGCCTGGCCACGACTATGGCCAGGCCGCGGCCCGCCGCCAGGCGAAGGCCGCAGCAGGCCGCGATCGTGGAGAGGGGTTTCAATTTTTTTATGCTCGTGGCCTGGCCAACGGCTGTGGCCAGGCCGTAGCCCGCCGCCAGGCGAAGGCCACGGCCGCGGCCCGCCGCCAGGCGAAGGCTGCGGCCTGCAGCCAGCCACGGCCGCAGCCATGGCCAGCGAGAGGGGGAGGGGGCTGGGGGGGGGGTTTATTTTTTTTATGGCCATGGCCTGGCCATAGGCCACAGGCTGTGGCCAGGCCGCGGCCATGGTCGGCGAGAGGGGGAGGGGGGGCTGGGTGGGGGAGTGTTTTTATTTTTATTTTTTTTTGGCCGTGGCCACCTAGCCACGAACTGTGGCCAGGCCACGATCGCGGCCTAGACGGCAAGATGGGGAGGGGGACGGGGAGGGGGGGGCTTGGGGGGGATTTTTTATTTTTTTTTTATGGCCGTGGCAGGCGAGGGCGGCCATGGTGCCTAAAAACCCTAAAACCGACGTTGCCTTCAGTCCGATCCACGCTTTTGTGCCGAGAATGCAGCCTAAACCCTAAAAACCCTAAACCAACGATAACCCCTAAAACCCTAAAACCCAAAACCCTAAAACCTAAAACCCTAATCGTAAAACCCTAAACTCTAAAACCCTAAACCCCTAATTAAACCCTAAACCCTAAAACCCTAAACCCTAAAACCCCTAAAACCCCTAGAACCCTAAAACCTTAAAACCATAAAACCCTAAAACTCTAAACCCTAAACCCTAAACCCTAAACCCCTGAAACCCTTAATCCCTAAACCGTGAATCCCTGAACCCTTAAACCCTGAACCTCTGAACCCTTAAACTCTAAAACCCTATTTAGCGACGCATTTTAATGAGTCGCTAAATAGAGACGCATTAATGTGTCGCTAAACAGTGATGTATTAAAATATGTCGCTATTTAGTAACGCAATTTTGCGTCGCTAAATAGGAACGCATTAAAATGCATCGCTAAATGTGTCGCTATTTAGCGATGAAAATTTTTGGAGTCGTTAAATCCGTCGCTAGTTAGCGACTGATTTAATGCGTCGCTAAATTGCGTCGCAGATTTTATGGGTCACAATTGCATTATAATTCTATCGTTATTTTGTGATGAATATTTACATCGCTAAATTGTATCACTATTTTATGAATTTTTTTATAGCGTATAGAAATGAGCCAAGTCGGCAAAATGTTTGACATATGTTTTTAGAATTACACATTCGTCACGGATTGGCGCAATTATAAATTGGAATCCACTTAATCTTCTCCATTTGATTTTCTTCTCCGATTATTTTGTCGATATCTTTTGCCGGCGCTGCATGGCCATCATTCTAGCCTTTGAAATCGCAGTCAACAAAGCACGCATCATCATTCCTGTCGCGTAATAATTGAGCGTCCGAGTGTCGGTAGTCGCATGCCGTGTTCTCCATCGGATACCCTCCAAAGTCCAAAGGCCAAAGCGAGATCTTTGCGACGAGAACGAATGGATCCAATGCCCAACTCACCGCATCAAAGGGACTCGCTTTGATTCCCAGGGTTGTCCATCATCATAGGAACTGGTGGTGACTGGTGGACAATGAAACCTCGTGGTGTCGATATAATTTGAGCTACGGTGGTACACGGTTGTCGCCATCTGCAGTATGGGGAAGACTAAATATCTCAAGGCCCTGTAGAGCTGGAGCCTTCCATAATCTCAAATATTTTAGGACCGAAACTCGCACGACGAGCTTCCATAGGACGACAAATTTCCCTTTCGATCAAGCTTCGTCGCGTTGCGGCCAAAAGTTTCTCCGGTTCTCTTCGAATTTTTTTTTTTTTTTTTTCTCTCCTATCGTTTAGTATTAAAAATTAATCTTTCAACGAAAAATAAAACTCCTTGATGAAGAGTTCTTCAACAGCAATAGTTTATGTTACTGCATAAATTCGCTATTTGACTCGAATGCAGCTCAACTCCAAATCTAAACGCTGATCTCTTATCCGAACGAAACCTGCAAGATAGTCTTATGCAGAGAGTATCTGGGATGACCCTCTGCAGAAGATCCTTCGACGCTCAAGTCAGTAAAAATTTTCAGCAAACAGATTTGAAGAGAAGGCTCTCGCATAAGAGTTCTTCAAGATCAATGGCTTCTCGAAAACTCAGAGCTCTACTCAAATTTTAATGGAGTTTTCAAGAGTGTCAGTGAGAGCATGCCTGAGAGACTTTAGGACAAGGGTATTTATAGATGATCACCTGACTCCTTGGACGCATCATAGGAGGTCCGAAACCGTTCATATTCGAATTGGATTCGAATCAAGTTTGTTATGAGGTCGGTAGTATCAGTATCTAGTTAGTTAGAGAATCAATGGCTAGGGAAGCTGGTTGATGCTTTGAGATTTGGTGACTCTATAGGCCCCACTTTCGATATCACTAGCGTAATTTTTGCTCGAGATCACTGGAGACCTATGCGGCTAGAACCTTGTCAAACTATCATGAATTTGAATTCTCCCTCGCTCGATTCCGCAGAGGTATTTGAATGCCTCGGCCTGGCCAAGGCATAAGAATAGCTCAGCCCTATCGAAGCATTTGAACGCTTCGGTCTGGCCAAGACAAAAGATTTGGCTGAGGCGTATAATATTTCGGTGTCGTCAAGTATATAAGGATAAAATGCTTCAGCTCTGCCGAGGCACACGAATGTCTCGGTCCGACCGAGATAAGAGGATAGCTTGGGCCCACCGAGGCACTGGAATGGTTCAAAACGATTCAGTTTGAGGATGGCTCGGCTCTATTATTTTTTGGATATAACAGCTGGCTGATCAAAAATCGAGAGTGGTCTCGACCCTTTTGTAATATGTACGAGTGTTGGAGTGATAACAATTTTACCCTCATCAGTTTGAATCTATGATCAAAGAGTTCAAAGGCTAGTTCCTTGCTACTGTGCCAATCTGATCATTGGCAACAAAGATTGTAAGCCTAGGGTTTTGATAATATTTGAACGAGTTCGAAAGAGAAAGAGAGGAAGAAATAAATTTTTTTGATTTAATTAATAATAATAATAATTAGTACATAATATTAATTTTAGTTATGACCTTTATTTTTATGCTAGCAAGAGAATTTGTAAATGACATATACTTGATCCAAGATTTTAAAATCACTAAGAAATTTTTAAGAAAAATTCTTTCTGATCTCATTTTTTATTTTTAAAAATATCTTACCAGCACCAAAGAATTTATTCCTTAGTAAATCTCTAAAGGACCAAATTTTTCATACAAATTTCTTCGTAAAAATTATTTAAATAATTATTCATTGATCATTTACAGATTACCAATGGATTTTTAAGGAATTTATTAAGAAAATATATTCCTAGCAAATTTTTTAAAGATTTCTTACTGAAACTAGATTTTAAATATAATTTAATTTTTTTATTTTTTTAGTAATTTTTTAGAGATATATTTTTATGATGTTTCTTGATGAAAGACTGATTTATGGTGATGGTTATAGCAATATCAATGGAAAATTTTTATAAATAATTATAGATAAGTAGTGCTTTTTTTTTGTACAGAAAGGGAAAGGAGGGCTAAGCCGATCCGTAGCTAGGTCTTATGCGGCCCCGTTCCCCGCCAGGGAATGTTCCATGCACGGCACTAGATTTTTGCAGCCGTTCCCCGCTCGAAGGCGAGTTGGTCAACCTGGCCCAACCCAGGTGCTAGTAGTCAGAACATGAAAGTTTTTAGATAGACCTTAGCCCCTTCAACACTAAAGTTTCAGGCTCCAAGGATTAACCTTGAAATTATTCGAGTCGGCCGCAGCGTCATTCCTCGAACCTGAGACCTCTTGATGGCGTGAAGAAGGCCCTGACCACCAGGCCACCGCCTGAGCGGTAGATAAGTAGTGCTTTGACATAGTTGCATCAATGATATGTGACAAAATTATAATATTAATTTTTTTTCACACTCTTTGTTTTGTCCACGGAGGAAAAGTGGGTATCACCATTGAAAAAGGATATTAATTTTTTCATACTTTCCTTCTTGAGCTTCATAGAAGATCTCTGCAGCATAGTTGTTTTTGGACCGCCATGGCTTATCAAATTTGGCTCTCGAGGAACCAGCTTCTTTTCACGGATGATTCCATTTCTTCTCTCAGGACTGTTAGGAAGATTCATTCATTGGTCGCGGACTGTTCTCGTGTTGGTACTGACGGCTCTGGCCTCTGGGGATCCCCTGCTGCCTCGGCAGCGAATCGGCATACAGTTTTCATCTCCTGGGAGCTCCCCCTTCAGGGTTCGTCAAAATCAACTTTGACGGGAGTGTCCGTGATAGAACTGCTGGGTCTGCTTTAGTCATCCGTGGTCCTCATGGTGAATTACTGGGAGCTGGAGGCTTTGGTTCTCTAGACTCCTCTGTTTCAATGTCCGAGCTTTATGTGGCTTGGGCGGGCATTTCTTATGCTGTTCGGACTCTTCATGCTCAGAGGATTTTATTGAGGGAGATTCCATGACAGTCATCTCTTGGCTGCAAAAAGAGAGAGGCCATTCTCACCCTGCTAATTCGATTCTTTCGGATATTTGGTCTTTGCTGCGGGAGGTTGACTGTGCCCAGATTTGCCATACTTATCGTGAAGCCAACTCAGCGGCAGACTGGGTGGCTTCTTCTGTGGCGTAGCATACTGGTTTGTGGAGCCGGAGGCCGGGCGACCCCTGTCCTTCTCTATTATAGTTAATTATGTATTCGGATTTTTGGGCTGATTCATACTAGACTTGTATGATCGCCCGTTTGTACAAAAAAATAAAAATAAAAAAATACATCAAATCATTGGTGATTAAAGACAACGTTTTCATTCTTTCTTTCTTTTTTATTTATTTATTTTTTTTTTTTTTTTTTGTGTGGAAGGAGTGAGAGAGACGAGAGACGAGAAGCCCCTCCCCTAGTTGCATCGAAAATCGGAAACGTGCCTTATGGTAGACGCGCCATTCTACATCTTAGAAATTTACGTACACACCCGCTCTTGTTGTTGATGTTATATTCACCGTAGTCTTATCAGTTAGGAGCTACGTTACGGTTGAAACCCGTAAATATAGCGCCGGAGAGAGACGATTTGAGTTCTTCATTCCGGTCCGGTCCGGTCCGGTCCCACGTCCCACTCGATGCGATACGTGTCCAGGCTTCGTGAACTCCTCGTTAAGCCCGCCGGAATTCTCCACGTGTTCCTCGACGTCACAAGGCGCGCTTGGGCCACCTCGTGTCGCCGTCCTAGCCACACCGAAAGAAACGAACCTCCACGCGGCGGTCACTTTGGTTCTGTGCTGCGAGGGCCGACGGGGAAACCGGGATCCGGAAAAATAAATAAGATGACAAAAAAAAAAAAAAAAAGAAAGAAAGAAAGGGCTACGAAGGACAAAGGAAGGGCGCCTGGCGCGAGAGACGAGGCAACGTGTTGACATCTGGGGCACGTTAGGTGGCGACGATCGAGCCTTTTTAAAACCAGACGGTCCTCCAGGGCGCACCAACCCGTCCAGGTCGGCGAGGGAAGAAGGAAGGCGGTGATGGAGTGGTGGCAGCGGGTGGTGCTGCCGTTGAAGCGAGCGCTCATCGCCGTCGCCGCCCGCTTGAGACCCCGGAAAGACGGTGACATCACCTCTTCCTTTCTTCCTTGTGAAAGCCCATGCCCACCACCAGAAATGAAAGGTGCGATCTCAAATATATTCATCTATGATCCTGGCCGGATCACGAACCATTATCAGTGCGTGCGCGTGTGTATATATTTCATCATATTTATGATATTAATGCGTCCATACTCTACATATGTGAATTGGCAGGAGGTGGGATTCTAAAGCTTCACAACGATGTCGAGAGTTGCGGGTATCGAGATGTTGAGGTGATGTGGGAGATACTGCAGAGGTCGGAGCCGGAGGTATCTCATTCTCCCCAACGGAAGCAGCCCATTGGGAGGGTCTCGGTCTGGTCGGGCCGGGCCTAATCTCGTGCAGTCCAAGCGACCATCTGCGGCGGCGTGGAACCGTACGTGCGCCGAGGGAGATCGAGCAAGCTGTATGTAATCAATCCATCGACTACTCACCACCTGCAATAAGATCGTTGGACAACCCAATGTATAGTTGCCCTCAATTTGCTATGTACATACTTTTAGTGGCCGATCATAATAAAAAGTCCATGGCACGAGAGCTTCTAAGGGTAATTTTGCCTGTTGGATGGACTATTGAAGGGTATATATGATGCCCCTTCGTGGCATCCACGGGTTTTCACTTTTCCTCGCTGGTGTCATGGGATGGCCCAGGAACCATCACCAGTGTGCCCGGTAAAACACTTTCGCCTCATATCAATAGATTGCTTATCGGTGAAGTTCGTCGCAATGAGTTACGTTAAAGACCCCAACCAAGCTACTGGCTAAACTTAGATCAGCTGGCTACTATCTACGCATTATTACGGTGTCAATGAGCGGTCCCTTGACATCTTAATCTAATCCAACGGCACCACGGTCCCTTGTGGATGGCGTCTTCCATGGACCCCAACCCTCTCAAGATCCCTCCCCTGTTCCAAACCAATCTCCTCCTAGCTTTGAGCAGAAAGAGGAAGGAGAGGGAAGTAGAACAAGAGGCTGGGGGAGGAGGGTTGCCATCGGTATCCAACCACCACCCCCTCGACATCCGTCGGCGAGGTTGCTCGCGCGCACGGCCAGAGGATTCCCTGCACGGCTCCACGGGCCCGAGTCCGTGCCTTGGAGGAATCCTCGATGAGATTGATGACGGTGACCAGCGCGACGGTGGCCACGGGGTATAACGATTATTTATTATTTCCAGCTATTTTAACCAGAAATTGTGATTTATTGGGGGGCGACGGAAGGTTTAAATTAAGAAGTAATTCTTGAGATGAGAAGGATTTTAAAATATCGAATATGGTAATTCTGAAAAAAACTTTATTTATTTTTATATCCGGTGAATGACAGTTGTCCGAACGATGTTGTGGGCCATGCGCTTGCCCGCAGTGGGATTTTAAGGCCGTGGGTGCGAATGGTTGGGCGCGCGCAAAGCACCAAAAGGCAATGGCCCGCAGTTTTTCAGGCCGAGCTTTATGCCGTTTGAATAGATATTTTGTTCGTCACTCAAACTTTTTTATGTTCCTTATTTTTTTATTAAGAAGGATTCTACTGTTATCATTTAATGAATTCAGTTGATATTTAATTTATTCTTCAAAAGGCTCATATTTTTCAGATCTATCATATTTATGAAGAAGTTAACACTGCAACAAATTGGATGGTGACCTATGTGACATGTTACTTCGGAAGCAAAAAAAAAAACCACTGAAGTAAATTTTATTTTTTGATGTATCATAATTGATTTGTACTAAACTAGCATCATCATTCATTTGTATCAATAAATGCATTTTATAATTCAACGCGCACAGCCTCAGCTAGGCATGGAATGAACCGCTATATGGCCGATGGTATCAAACAATGCTGGCATTCAGTTGGCATCCAATTAATGAGACATCGTAGGAAAGCATGGCCGATGGGACTATATATTGATTGCTTACACTCGGTAAGATAGCAGGATACACAAACGCAATAAGATTAAAATGCTCATCTCTTTCGAAGGCTTAGGGGACTCTATATGTATTTTGTTGGAAACTCGTTTGTCGGGTCTTAGTCTTCAACACTTTCGGTGGCGTGTTTTTCGTAACTGGTCTTCCTATGCTGTGAAAGCTAATGGTCTCTCGGGGGGTATTATGGCTCTTTGGCGGAATCCTGCAATCCGAGTCGATGCTTTTCACCATAGTCATAAGCAGGTGGCCTTGGTTATTTCGGAGGGAATCTCTCCGCCCTGGTTGCTTCTGGGTGTCTATGCTAGTACTGACTATCGCCAGCGGCGTGGTCTCTAGTCTGAGATTCTTACCTTGTTAGGCCAGGGCCTCCCCACTCTTATCGCTGGTGATTTCAATTGTATAGTGGATGCTTCTGAGAAGCGTTGGGGGCGTTGGTTTGTGGATTCTCCGAACTCCAGGGAGTTTCGCTCTTTCATATCCTCAGCTGGTCTTTTGATCTAGGCTTTTCGGGACCGCAGTTTACTTAGCGCAATAATCGTAGTGGATCTGCTCGGGTGTGGGAGCGGTTAGATCGGGCCTTGGCCTTCTCTTCTTGGATGCAGTCCTTTTTCGGCACTACTACTTCTCATCTCCCTCGAATTGCGTCAGACCATTGTCCCTTCCTCATCTCTACTGAGGTGTCATCTCACAGGCGGGGGCCTTTTCGGTTTGAGCAGTTTTGGTCGTGTTATTTTTTGACTCGGTCCTTAATTAGTCAGGTGTGGCGTACACCAGTTAGAGGGAACTCTACTTACCGTTTCTCTCGCCGCTTAGAGCTCACTAAACGTAGGCTCTTAGGGTGGCATAGAAGAGAGGTGGGGATCTATTACACCAAGTCCATGTTGTGGAAGCTGATATTTATACCTTTCAGGCTAAGGAGGATGCGGAGGGTTATCTATCTGACACTGATCTGCAGTCTCTCAGGAGTAGTTTGGCTTTGCATCATTCCTTGCTCTGGCAGCAGGAAACTTATTGGAGGCAGCGGTCCCGGGTTCAGTGGATTCAGCAAGGTGATCAGAATATCAGGTTCTTTCACCAGGCCACAGTGGCTCGGCGTACTGCTAATCGGATCCATCGGCTTAGTGATGTTGATGGTAACATCCTTGAGGATGATGGGGCTATTCGTGAGCAGTTGCTCCATTTCTTCTAGTCTCGCTGGTCGGAGGTGTCTGCCTTTGTTTCCTCTATTATCACTGCTACTCGGGCTGGCAGGGTTTCTGAGAGTGATAATGGGATTTTGACTCGGGAGGTCCTAGCGGAGGAGATTCGTGCTACGGTTTGGGCCTTGGGTCCTGACAAAGCTCCTGGTTCGGATGGCTTTCCGCCTTTCTTCTTCCGCTTCTACTGGGATATTGTTGGGCGAGATGTTATTTTGGCTATTCAGCATGCTTTCTCTTCCAGAACTATTCCTGCTGATTGGCAGAGGACTTTTCTTGCCCTTGTTCCAAAGAGAGTTAATGCTCTTCTCCCCCAGCACTTTAGGCCGATTAGCTTGTGTACCACCCTATATAAAGTCTGCACTCGTATCTTGGTTACTCGGTTGCAGGGGGTGATTCCCCGTCTTATCTCTCGGAGCAAGGAGCTTTCATTCGTGGGCGTAGTATCACTGATAATGCTCTCATTGCCCAGGAGTTTATGCATGACCTCAAGTGTGCCCCAGGCCGACGGTCTCTTATGGCCGTCCAGTTAGACATGGAGAGAGCTTATGATAGGATGAGTTGGATATTTCTCCAGCATACGCTTCGGGTGTTTGGGTTTGCTGACCTCTTCATCGATTGGGTTATGGCTTGTGTTCAAGGGCCTACCTTTTCTATTATTATTAATGGTAGTCCGACGGAGTTTTTTTCCTCTGCTGTTGGTATCCGTCAGGGATGCCCTCTCTCTCCATTCCTTTTTGTGCTGTGTGCGGATGACCTATCTCGTGCTCTTCACCAGGCAGTAGGATCATCTTTGTTGAAGCCTTACATGCCTGGGCCCCATGGACCTGCTCTTACCCATCTTCTCTTTGCTGACGACTGCATTCTGCTTAGCCCAGCTTCTGTTCAGAATGCTGCCACTTGTTCTGCTATCATTCAGTCTTACTGTCGGAATTCGGGGCAGCGGGTTAACTTGCATAAATCTACCCTCTGCTTCAGCCCATCGACCCCTCCCCGCTGTCGTGCTGTCATTTCTCGGTTGTTAGGGATTTCCACTTTCTCTGATCACCTGACCTACCTTGGAATCCCAATTTCGGGTCGGCGGCCCCATCGGCAGGATTTTGTTGACCTTGATCGTCGGATTTCTGCTCGATTAGATCGTTGGTAGGTTTCGGGTCTTTCTATGATGGGCCACATTACCCTGATCCGATCTATTCTTACTTCGCTGCCTCTCTATTTGTTATCCAATTCTTTGGTCCCAACTACCTGTCTTCGTCGGATAGAGAGACGTATTCGGGACTTTCTCTGGGCGTCCATTTAGGGGGACCATGGTCTTCACCTATTGGCCTAGGACATTGTTTGTTTGCCTAGTTCCGAGGGCAGTCTTGGGATCCAGTCATTGGTGCTCCGTCGTGATGCTGCTATTGCGAGACATGCCTCTAGATACCTGATGGACCCTCATTGCTTCTGGAGTTCTGTCATGCGAGGTAGATACGATGGTAGGACTTCTGACTCAGCTTTCAGCTTTCCCAGGGGATGTTCTTTCATGTGGCGTGCGATCTGCGAGGTAGCTCCTACTGTTATGTCTGATATCCATTGTATGATTGGGGATGGGACCTCAGTTGATGTTATTCAGGACACTTGGATAGCTGATCTCCCTCTTTCTCGATGGCCGACTTTCATTAGTTCAGATGTTGAACCCTCTTTGCATGTTTCATCTTTGATTTCCTAGGAGAATGCTGGATGGAATGCCCCAATGGTGGCTCGGCTGTTTGGGACTGAGCTGGCGCAAAGGATCCTCGCTATGCCTCTTCCTCTTTCTGCTGGCCCGGATATTAGACTTTGATGTCGATCCTGTCTTCCTTGTGCTCCCACTAGGGACCTGGTTGCCAGTTTCCGATCTTCGATGTCGGGCCTAGCTGATGTTGCTTGGATTTGGCGTTTGCCAGTTCATCCCAGGGTCCAGCTTTTTCTGTGGAAGCTCAGGTGGGATTGTCTTCCTACCTATTCCCTTTTGGCTGATCGTGGTCTTTCTATTCTGCCTCTCTGTCTGATATGTGGGATGCACAATGAATTGGTTGATCATATCATTTTTAACTGTTCTCGTGCATCTCAGATTTGGCAGTTGACCCACTTTACCCCTTGGTTGCTAGATGATGGACCACCCGGCTTTCTTTTCTGCATGCTATCCGTTTGGTTATCCAGAGTGGTCTCCGCTCCCAGGGTATTTTTTTAGCCTACTTGGCTTATCATATCTGGCTGACTTGGAACCAGATTGTCTTTGCTGAGGAGACGGCCGCTCCGCAGGTGGTTATCTGTCGTGCTCTCTTTCATGCCCGGGAGTACATTCACTGTCATTTTGGCATTCACTCTAATGGGCCTGGTCACTGGGACTCCCCTGTTGCTCCAACAGCGCACCGTTCTACGATCTTTGTCTCTTGGAAGCCCCCACCCCCGGGTTTCGTCAAAGTGAACTTTGATGGTTCTGTCTCCGATCGTATTGCTAGTTCTGGGTTTGTCATACGTGGCTCTGAGGGTCAGTTACTTGCGGCTGGCGGTCATAGCTCTATGGATATTTTGGTCCCAATGGCGGAGCTCCAAGCTACTTGGGCTGGCGTCTCTTATGCTGTTCGTCGTTTGGGCTATCGCAGGTTGATCATTGAGGGAGACTCTCTGTCGATCATTAGGTGGATTAGACGTGATGGGGATTCTCATTCTCTTCTTAATCCTCTGATTATAGATATCAAGATCTCTCTTCAGGCCACTTGTGCCTCTGTGATTCATCATATTTATAGAGAAGCCAATGCTGCAACTGATTGGGTAGCTTCTAAGGTCGCTCGCCATCTTGGTCAGTAGGAATGGCACGTCGGTGTCTCTTATCCTGTTATTTTTAATCAAATTTTGTACTATGATAGTTTGGGTTTGACTTGCGCCAGAGTGGTGTGATCGCCTACCTGTAACAAAAAAAAAAAAAAAAATGCTGGTCTCTAGTTATCTATAGTCTAAAGAAGTCCCTTGACCCACAATAATTAGGATAATTCTATCCAACAGCCAACATCGGCTTTATTGTGACGAGGCATATATGACCACAAGTTAACTAATCTTCAGATCCAAAGCCTACTTAGAAAGAGAGACCTTGCCTAAAGATGACATGCTTTTTTCTTTTTCTTTCTATTCTTCTTTATCTATTGTAAACTTTGAAGCTTTATACTCTCATTCAACTGATTAGACCCTAGCATTCCTCACGCTTGCCTAATGTCACTATAGAAGCTCTAATTCAAACATAATTCTTTTTAAATTTATCATCCTCACCACCATCATTAGGATCTATAACACATACAATTCACATCCAGAAACTTCTTCTTGATGGGCCCCCTAAAACTTATGTCATCTATGGTCATAAGGTGATTCTCACCGTTATGTTCAGCATGTTGTATTTACTTGAATCTGAACCAAGTTAAATAACTAGCTACCTTCTGGAGAAAGAAAAGCTGATGCAGAGGTTGTTCCTTTTTTGAGAGAATTGCTCATCAATAATCGGCGAAAGGTTGGGCAGAATATCATCAGTTGATTTTTTTGCATTAGAAAAACACCAAATATATTGACAAAGCGATTATAATATCACAAGAAATCTTAGTAGTACTTGTATGTTTATGAGCCCATCCACAGACTTACTGCACTTTCTTTTTTTTTTGTTGTTGTATTTTGACACCATGTGAGGACTTTGTTCGGATACGAATCCAAATAAAAAATAACTCATTGCATCAGTGAGAACCCTTCCAATACATTCAATAAATAAATGAATCCCGTGTCAGCACCATCCTTGAGATTGGTTAGCTCTATATTAACTGTGATTCAGATTTTGTCTCTTCTTCGAGTGCTCATATATCATGCGGTCTTCAGGTCAAATGCAATGTTAAATTTTTTAATTTATAATTAACCCTTGTCTGCTTCATTTTGATGGAGTTCTCTATGTCCATCCAGGATTGCCAAGTGGGTTGCATTATGTGTTTAAAAGATTGCCCACAAGGATTGGAACCTCTCTTTTTTTTTCATGATAACTGATTGGTGTGGAGCCAAGCAGCAAACAACTGCAGAAAAACAATGCGATATAAGAAGAAGTAGGAATTTTTTATTGGGTGAATAGAAAAGGATGTTGAGGTTGATGTTTGGTAGAAGAATATTTGGTAAGCCCCTCTCTCTCACACAAGAGAGAGAGAGAGAGAGAGAGACCAAATTTCATGACACTAGCAAAATTGGCAACTATTCGAGGAATTATTCATTTTTAAAGAAAAAAAAGGGCGAGCATCACCGGATCTTTAAGGATAGGAAGTGATAGAAATGCTAACCAAGAAACCTTGGAAGAAAGCAAGAAAGATTGGTAAAACACAGAAACAAAATATCAAGATAATAATCCTCTATATAACTATAATGTTTGTGTGAAAATTAATACAAATTTATAAAAAAATACTTTCAAAAATTGATTTTAGCTAATTATAATTTTTTTTAATAAACCAAATACATATTTAATTTGTGCTATATCTATTAGTCGAGTATACTTTAGTTTTTACACTAAATGTTTACAGATAATGATGAGCCATTAGGAATTAATTTTTACCGAATTTTAAGATTTCTAGCATAAATCTATATATATATTAGCAAAAAACGGAGATCCTCCTCCTCGAAGAAGCTCCTGCAAGAAAGTCTTCTGGAGATTGGTTGCACCAGTAGGGATCCTTCGACGCTCAAGTAAGCGACTCGGGAACAGTGAAGAAAAGAGCTAGTAGAAAATAGTTAGAGAGCTTGAGTTCTGATCCTTCCCTCGTTGTGAGTGTAGGTTCTTATACCTATTCGAAGGTTCCTTTTTTCGCTTTCAAAAGATGGCTAATTCCGAGGTGTTGTTGTCCGATAGCAAACAGGTGGCCAGGCTAATAGGGACAGGTCGTAACCGACACTGTGCATGTCAGAGGTGTCTTGCCCCGTCAGCCACCTGCCAGGCGCGGTGCCACAGATAACAGATGGGCCTAGTCGTGTTAGGAGTGCGCCGTTATGGGTAGTGGCCACGCACAGTTGCAAACAGTTATGGGGCCATGTGGACAACTGCAATGGATGGTGGTTCACGTGACAATGTCAGGCGGCTCAAGGTAGAGGGGACCTGGGATCCGAGGCCAAAGGGATACAAGGTCCGAGGTCGAGGGAACATGAGGTCCGAGGTCGAGGAGACATGAGGTCCGAGGCCGAGGCCGAAAGGACCTCGGAGGCTGAGGTTGGGGTCTCGTCAGTTGCTTCCTCTGTTAACTCTAACATGGCTCGATCAGCCACATTAGATGCCCCCTCACCTCTGAAACGAAGTGAGCCTACCCCTATAAGGCGAAAGGGTGTAAGCTCCTAGGTGGTTGATCCCGATGTGCTACCAATTATGGGGGGCATGTGTCTCTAGGTACAGTGATTCCTTAGCGCGGACAACTTGGGCACTGCAGCGCTACTGCTCCTGCAAACCGTCAGATCTATGGAAATCCTCTTCGAAACAGGGGCATCCTCTCAGAACCCACGAAAAGCAACCGCCATCATTGCCATCATGATGCTGACGCTAGCGATGCTTCGTGATTGGCCAAAGGAGGAGCATCCCACATGCCGGGCACTTGTCGAGGCGACACCGCCTACAGTGGGGTCCATGTGGCCGATTAGGTTAGGCGGAACGATTGAAACTGATAAGTCGGGGGAAAGCTCTTGAGTCTGGCATTCTGCCCCCCCTGAGAGATTGTCTCCTTCCTCGAGTTCCTGTCCTCGTCTTTCTCCGAGCTGTTCTTATTGCTCTTCCTCCTAATCCAGATTAGTTCTCCAATCATTTCCAGCTTTTCAATGTCTTCCTCTCCGTTCTGGTCCACTTATACTTCTCTCGGGGATCATATTTCTCCCTCAAGGCTTTGAGCCTCTCCATCTCCCGTACTATCCTGGTCTTCTTCCTCCTCCTCCGAGGACCATGTTTCTCTTTCCAACGGCGAGTCGTCGGCCGGCTCCTGCTAGGAGTCGCCCGATGGCTGTCGGCGCCTCATCGAGGGTGGGGACAGAATCTGATGGGGACCGCCTCCACAGTAACGGGCCAAGAGTTGGCCAACATTAGGGCCCATTACCAGATTCCAAGCTGCATCCGATTATTCCTCCCCACCCCGACGATAGGTAGTCTCTTTCCGACCTGGTAGAATCGCTATCTACGAGGTCTCCCTTAGAATAGGTCTTCGCTGCCCTACCATCCTTTCTTCCTCAATCTTCTTGACCGCTATTCTCTGACACCCGCCTAGCTGGTTCGGAATTCTATTCGGACCATCTGTGGCTTCATAGTGCTCTACCATTTTCATGGCATTGAGGCTAGGATCTCTCTTTTCCACTATTTTTATACCCTCCAACAACAGTCGGGCTGATGGCTATTCTAGCCTTGGCCCGACCGAGTCCTCAAACTAGGTTTGCCCTCATCCATCAAGGGGTGGAAGTCCCGCTTCTTCTTCGCCGATCTTGAGGAGTGAGGTTGAGATGGGGGGACCCGAACACGAGGCCGAACAAGGACTCGACGGTGGCCCCGGGGGACAAGAAGGCACTCGGGAAGCTTTTGATAGCCGAGGCCCCTCACTGTAATCAACTCCTTTTGGAGGATAACCTCCGGCACGTAGGCGTCTCCTCCCATAGTGGTGAGCAACTGCATGCCCCCGATCCTTGGCCTGTTTCCCTCTTTTTTTTTTTTTTTTTTGCTCACCTTGACCGATGACTTGTGCAGTGATGAAGATCCCAATTCACGCTGTCAAAAGGAGGCGATGAAGAAGAAGAGAGCCCTCGAGGGCACCGAGGGGCCGAGCGAGAGGCAGCAGAACCAGGCCCTGAGTCGGTCTTCGCACAGTCTCCCCACCCCGGAACATGAAAGAGAGTCAGCAGTTAGCCCCGCCATCGACCTAATGACCGATACTCCCCCGGAAGGAGCGAGAGCGGAGGGGGCCATGGCACCGGCAGAGCCCATCCTCTCAGTCACCGAACCAGCATGGACGGAGGTGGAGCCAAGCTTGGGCAAGGGCCCCTTGGCATAGTGGGGCTGCCAGTGGAGGAAGCACCAATGGCTCCCAGCCCAGCACCCGTAGCGCCCGAGCCGGTCGAGGCCACCGAGGGAGGCGAGGTGGGGCGATCCCCTCACGGCCCTCAGTGATGAACCACGGTCACCGGGTGGAGCGACTCATTGCTTAATCATCATGCCCAAGTTTCAGGAGGAGCTCTACCAGCTGGGGGCCTCGGCCTTCTTCAAAGAGGCCTTCGTAGCCCACATCCGGGAATGCCTTATCTCACGTAACTTCAAAAATTCTTGTTCAACTGTCTTGTTTTGACTCATTTTTATGTAGTCGGTGAACTCCTTGGTGGCCATGAGGGAGGTCATCGACCAAGGAGAGACCGTCCTCCGTCAGACCAGCGAGAGGCTGCCAAAGCCCGGGCCCGAGCTGAGAGGTAGAGGAGGCCTTGGAGGTAGTGTGGACGAATCGGGCTGCCGAGCTTAAGGAGGCCGTCAGCCGGCGGCCGTTGAGGACGAGCGCGCCCGGGCAGCCCTGGGCCAGCTGGAGGAGACCATGGGGGCCGTCACCGTCAGGGACTACCGCATCGACGCCCTCTCTATTGAAATAAAGGCGGCCGAGGAGAGGGCAGAGAACACTAAAGAGGTAGCGAGGATGGCGGACTCCCGCACCGCGGAGGGGAGGCCATGGTCCATAGGGCGAAAACTATTGTAGTTGCCGCTGAGAGGAAGGCTATCGAAGCTGTGGATGACTTCCGCAAGTCTACCAGCTTCACGGACGATGGCCGAAGCCTCCGTGGATGTCTACCTCGAGGGGTTTCGGGACTACAGGGAGAAGGTGGCCAGGGTCCTCGGTCTTCTCGGCATCACGGACATCGAGCCAGATGAGGGATCCGAGGGGCTGCCATCCAATGACGGGCCCACAGTGGCCGAGCCCTGATCGCCCATTTTTCTTTCTTTTCCTGTATTAAAGTCCGACTTGGTCGGCATTTTGTAAACATTTGAAACAATGAAAATGTTCTTTTTGAAATCTACCTTCGAGGGTTTACTTAGTGTAGTGCACCTTTCCTTTCAGCTTGCCATCCTAGGACCCTTGATAGGGCTGCGTCGGCACTGGGGGACATCGTGTTTGTCTGCTCGCCACGAGCAAATCCGTGACTTAGTTGCTATATAGGATCGGGTCCTAGTGGGGGCGCTGAGGCTGGCCTCGGACTTTCAGTGCCGATCGGAGTCGGGCTTTGGTGCCGAGTGGCCTCGGGCTTTCATGCCGATCGGAGTCGGGCTTTGTGCCGAGGGCCTCGGGCTTTCAGTGCCGACCGGAGTCAGGCTTTGGTGTCGAGCTGGCCTCGAGCTTTCAGTGCCGACTGGAGTCGGGCTTTGGTGCCGAGCTGGCCTCGGGCTTTCAGTGTCGAACTAGCTTCGGGCTTTCAGTGCCGACCGAAGTCGGGCTTTGGTGTCGAGCTGGCCTTGGGCTTTCAGTGCCGACCGGAGTCGGGCTTGGGTGTCGAGCTGGCCTCGGGCTTTCAGTGCCGACCGAAGTCGGGCTTGGGTGCCGAGCTGGCCTCGGGCTTTCAGTGCCAATCGGAGTCGGGCTTTGGTGCCGAGCTAGCCTCAGGCTTTCAGTGCCAATCGGAGTCGGGCTTTGGTGCCGAGCTGGCCTTGGGCTTTCAGTGCCGATCAGAGTTGGGCTTTGGTGCCGAGCTGGCCTCGGGCTTTCTGTGCCGACTGGAGTCGGGCTTTAGTGCCGAGCTGGCCTCAGGTTTTCAGTACCGACTGGAGTCGGGCTTTGATACCGAGCTGGCCTCGGGCTTTCAGTGTCGATCGGAGTCGGGCTTTGGTTGAAAAGATAGGTTGCTCGAACACATTTTTATTAGTCGAGAATATGGGACGGGTAGGCCCAAAAGAATACAAACACTTAACCCAATATAAAAAAGGAGTACATTACTGGTAGTACCGATGAAGGTTGTCATAATTTCAGGTCCGGGGAGCAACTTTCCATCCAGTCCTTCAATTTGATACGCTCCATGGTGGAGGGCTTCGGTGACCCAATAAGGTCCTTTCCAATTTGGTGATAGTTTGCCTCCTTCTGTTGGTTTCGAGACCTCAGACTGTCTGAGGACTAGGTCCCCTGGAAAGAACGTCCGAGAGAAAATGCGAGCATTGTAGTACCTGGTGGTTCGCTATCAGTAGGTAGCCATCCTGAGCCACGCTCTGTCATGCGCCTCCTCCACGAGGTCAAGATTGGCTCGTAGCTGGCTCAAGTTGTCCTCCTCGTTGTAAGACTCCGTTCGGGGACTTGGAACGCCAATCTCCATAGGGATAACAGCCTCAGACCCAAAAATAAGGCTAAAGGGAGTTTCTTCGGTGGAAGCCGTGGCGTCGTGTGGTAGGCCCATAGCACGTTGGGGAGTTCCTTCACCCATTTTCCTTTGAAGTCGTCCAGCCATGCCCTGAGTCCTTGAGGGATAGTGCAGTTCGTCACCTCGGCCGCCCCATTGGTTGGGAGTGACCGACAGAGGTGAAGCACTGATGGATGCCCAGCTTGGTACAGAATCCTTTAAAAGGAGCATTATCGAATTGCCGACCGTTGTCGATGATGAGGGTATGCGGCAGTCCAAGCCGGCAGATTATAGATTTTTAGAAAAAAGTAGGAACCTACACTGGCCAGAGGCCAGAGAAAATGGTCCCAAGATGTCCATCCCCCACTAAGCAAAAGGCCATGGGGCCGCCAGGGGGTTCAGCTGAGAAGTCGGCTGTCGCTGGATGTTGGCGTGTCGTTGGCAGCTATCGCACATTCGAACTAGCTTGGCGGTATCCTCTTTTATGTCAGCCAATAGTATCCTTGGCGCAGGGCTTTGTATTCTAGGGCTCTGCCCTCCAGATAACTCCCACAGATACCCTCGTGGATCTCGCAGAGGATGTAATTAGCCTCCGTGGGGCCAACGCACTTGAGGATCGGTATGAGAAGGACCTTCGGTAGAGTTGCCCGTCCATTATCAAAAACTTTGGAGCTCGTCGCTTGAGTAGCCTAGCTTCAGCAGGGTCTTGGGAGGGCACCATCGGTAAGGTACCGGATGTAAGCGTCTATCCAAGAGGGCTTCTACGCGACCGGTAGGGCCTCCTCTATGGCCTCGATGCTTGGGACCTCCAGATGCTCCACGTATGTTCTTCCCAAGGCCCCATGGCCGAAGTGGCCAAACGGGATAGTGCATCGGCTCTGGCGTTCTCTCCCCTGGGAATGTAACTGACACGGAAGTAAGCAAAAAGGGAGGCTTGGGATTGGACTTTACTTAGGTAATGGGATATGGTGGGATCTTGGGCCTCATACTCTCCCGCAACTTGCCCAGAGATAAGCTGAGAGTCAGTGAAGGCTCTGAGACGCCTTGCTCCAAGCTCCTCGGCCAGCTTCATTCCCGCTAGCAAGGCTTCGTACTCCACTTGATTGTTGGTGGCGGGGAAAAGAAAACGGAGAGCGTACTCCACGTCTCTCCCTTTGGGCTCACGAGGATGAGCCTGGCTCCTCTCCCCTGTGAGTTAGATGCGCCATCCACATAAAGAATCCAGTCCTCCTCTCCTGCCTCGGTTGTCATCTCCGAGGACTCCGAGGGCGGTTCCTCTGGTTGCTCCTCAGCCCACGTGCACTTGACCAGGAAGTCGGCTAGCACTTGAGACTTTATTGCTCACCTCGGCCAAAAGAACAAGTTGAACTCCCCCAGCTTGGTGGCCCACTTAGCCAGTCGGCCAGAGGTGTCAGGACGGGATAAGATCGTCCAAAGGGGCTATCTGTGAGCACCACAATAGGATGGGCTTGGAAGTAAGGTCTGAAACGCTGAGCGAAGACGATCAGGGCAAAAATGATCTTTTCAGTTCTGGAATACCTGGTCTCCACTTCATGAAGCACCTTGCTGGTGTAATAAACTGGCCTCTAAATCCGTCGGCCTCCATGCGGACGAGCACGAGATGACATCCTTAAGGGAAGCTACAAGGTAGAGAAAGAGCTCCTTCCCGCCCCGTGGCTTAGATAGCAACGGTGGAGTGGATAAAAATTTCTTCAGCTCCTCGAAGACTTTCTGACACTCCTTCATCCACTCAAAGCCATTGACCTTGCGTAGCGCCTTGAAGAAAGGCAGACACCTTTCTGCTAATTTGGATAAGAAATGGCTTAAGGCTGCCACCCTCCCAGTCAAGCGCTACACCTCTTCTTGCTAGCCCGGGGCCTCATGTCAAGGATGGCTCGGATCTTATCGAGGTTTGCCTTGATCCCCCGCTGCATCACCATGAAGTCTAGAAACTTGCCTGCTGTAACTCCAAAAGCGCACTTGCGGGGGTTCAGCCTCATCTGGAATCGGTAAAGATTGCTGAAGGTCTCCACAAGGTCAGCAACATGGTCAGCGGTACGGATAGTCTTGGTTAGCATGTCGTCCACGTACACTTCCATGTTGCGCCCAATCTGATCCTCAAAGATTTTATTTATCAGCCTCTGATAGGTGGTCCCAGCATTCTTTAGTCTGAAGAGCATTACCTTGTAACAGTATGTGCCCTTCTCGTCACAAATGAAGTAGCTTCATTGTTCGTCGGATCCATCTTAATTTGGTTATATTCTGAGAAGGCGTCCATAAAGCTGAGGGTCTCGTGGTCAGATGTGGCGTCCACCAGCTAGTCAATCTGAAGTAACGAAAAGCTGTCCTTGGGGCACGCCTTGTTAAGATCAGTGAAGTCGATGCACATCCTCCAGCTCCCCCTGGCCTTGCAAACCATCATGACGTTGGCCAGCCAGTCGAGATAGTAGACCTCCTGGATGTGGCCGGCGACCACTAGCTTACGAACCTCCTCATGATGGCCTTCTGCCGGTCAGGGGCGAAGCTTCTCTTCTTCTGCTGAATGGGTCAATATCCCGGACTGATGTTTAGTCGATAGGTAATTACCTCCCCGGGTATACCCGGCATGTCAGACGCCGATCATACGAAGATATCAGAATTGGCTCATAGAAAAGTGAGAAGTTGATCGCTTGCAGTCGGTTGTCTGGTCGGCGGAGAGGCTCGGGCCTCTGGGTCGAGCCTCAGGAGGCTCGGGACGGGCTTGCTTCTTATTGGAACTCCCATCGCCTCGCGCCGGGAGGAGTCGGCCTCATCGGCATGGATATATTTCTGCGCCGGCTCAGCAGTTCAGCGTAGGAACCATGCAACTTTTTATCGAGAGAGTAGGTGAAGCGGGAAGGGCAGAGCCCTCGCTTTAAGCCAGAGTGGCCACTGAGTCCTCAAGGTTGTAGACCTCGAGGGCAGCTTCCTTGAAACGGGCGACGAAGTCTCTCAGGAACTCGCCGCTCCTATGCTGGACGGAGAACAAGCTATCCGCCACTTGCGGGATTTTTCAGCATGTGTCGAAGTGTGCCAGAAAGGCCCTCTCAAGCTGTCGAAAAGAGTTGATGCTGCACGGCAGCAAGTGGAGTACCAAGCTCGGGCTGCCTTCCTCAGGGTGATGGGAAAGGCGATGCAAAGTAGGGAGTCGGTTGCCCTCTAGACCTGCATCAGGACCTTGTAACTCTTCAGATAGTCTAGAGGGTCGGTGGTGCCATCATATGGGTCCAGCTAAGGAAGGTGAAACTGGGTCGAAATCAACTCCTCTATGATACGGTGGGACAATGTGGACGGCTGTCGTAATCCACCTCCGGCGGATTGGTGATCCTGCGGTTGAGCTCCTCCAGCTGCTGGTTGTATTCATCTAGCCATTGCCCGGTCCAGCGAGCTATCTAGCCATCAAAGGGCCCTCCCTTGAAGATTCCAAGGACGGAGAGGGGTGGCGGCGATGCAGACGTATGTGCTCCGTATCCTTCCCATGCCGCCGCTTAGGGGAAGCGCTGGCGTGGCGAGAAGGGGACCAAGGCCGCTTAGAGGCTTCCCGACGATGATGCATGGGCGAAGGGCGATGATAGCAAACCTCCCGGAAGGGAGATCTCCTCCGAAAGATTGCTGGCTGGGTTGGACCACCCCTGGGATCGATGAGGGTAGCTCCAGCTGTTGCTGCGCGATTGCCAGCTGCTGCTGCAGAACCTGAACCACCGCCACTAGCGATTGTACTTGCATGATCAAGGCGGCAATCCGATCGTCTTGCTGCGGTGGCGGTGGCGATGGCAGAGCGAAAATGCCGACCTGGGAAGCAAGGGGGTCAACCTCCGGCGGCTCAGCTCCCTAGTGATGCCCCCTGGTGTGGCTTGTGGAAATCTCCTGCGTATGTCATCACCATCTTCTCGACTGCTCGGGGAAGAAGGATCTGTAGCTGATTGGTTTGAAGCTTTCTTCTCTCCCCCCCTTTCTGGCGCACCAATCTGTTGCCGCCAAGTCACGTTCCTCTAACGCCGGAAAAAGAAGATCCTTCTCCTCGAAGAAGCTCCTCCAAGAAAGTCTCTGGAGACCGGTTGCACCGGTGGGGATCCTCCAACGCTCAAGTAAGCGACTCAGAAACAGTGAAGAAAAGAGCTAGTAGAAAATAGCTAGAGAGCTTGAGTTCCGATCCTTCCCTTATTGTGAGTGTAGGTTCTTATACCTATTCGAAGGTCCCCTTTTCCGTTTTCGGAATGTGACTAATTCCGAGATGCTATGGTAGCGGACGGGTGGCCAGGCTGACAGGGACAGGCTGCACATGTCAGAGGTGTCTTGCCTCGCCAGTCACCTGCCAAGCGTAGTGCCACAGATGGCAGGTGGACCTAGTCGTGTCAAACATGTGCCGTTACGGGTAGTGGCCACGCGCAGTTGCATACAGTTAGTGGGTCACATGGCTGTTGCAGATGGATAGTGGTCCACGTGACAATGTCAGGCGGCTCGAGGTAAAGGAAACCTGGGTCCGAGGCCGAGGGGACTCAAGGTCCAAGATCGAGGGGACATAAGGCCCGAGGCCGAGGGGACATAAGGTCCGAGGCCAAGGCCGAGGCTAGGGTCCCGTCAGTTGTTTCCTCCGTTAACTCTAACGCGGCTCGATCAGCCATATCATACCTATTGATTAATTGGACTTATATGGTAATATGTAACCCTTCTTTTTTCATTTAAGTCTAGCAAATATTACTCTTCTCAAATTATTAAAGGTAATGAGCAATAATAGACTAGTTCTTTTTTATATTATGAATTCTTAATAATAGGCTAGTGCTTTTTTTATACTACAAATTCTTTCTTTTTTGAGTAGTCAAATATATTCTAATTTATAATTTTTATAATAAATTATTTGATGAATTCTCATCATTTTATTGTGGAAAGAAAAAATTTTATGAAATCATTCTGAATAGAGCAGAGTAGAGACAATAGGTTCATGTAGCTAACCCTATGGGAAAATGCTTAAATGAGTTGAGTTGAATATTTTGCAATTCAAATTGTGAAGGAGTCTGCATATATATTTATAATTGTAACATATTATAATTAGATTGATATAAAGGTTGAAGTAAATGCTTAGCATAATTTCTTACAAAATAAAAATAAATTCAAAAATAATCTCCTTAAAGATGGGGAAAACAAAACTCAACATGTAAATTTCTTCAAAGTCACAAACAAATTCTAGGATCAATTTTTAAAGAGACGGAACCAAATCCCAAATGAAGAAAGCCAACTCCAACAAAAACATTAATCATGGACTCTTGATGTGTGGCTGAGAAATTAGTGCCAATAACTAAAAATTAAAAATATAGATCAATAATGCGATCAAAATCCATGATAGATGCTAGAGATCCTGATTTAGTTATGTTATTTTCAAAGCTTCACAAGCAACATTAGGATAGTCTTCGGATTTTATATGGACACAAGTGGACTTGGTCTGCCTTTCACTAAACAATGGAAGGAAACGGACTGTCACGGCAAGTAAGCCTGATGGCGAGCACAGTCCCCTCCTGTTGACGGGCACCCACGGCACCAACTCAAACCGGAATGGCCAAATATAACGCCACATGGAGGATCCACAGATCATCAAGTATCCTTTTCAATGTCCATTAAAGAAATCGAGAGGAAAATCCAAGCGACCACAACCTAATATTCCATGATCAAAACTTAACCAAAGGAACAAAAGAACTATATATGCCTACTTTCTCTTAAGGCCAAACACTTTAGTTCGGACATTCTGAAACAGTCTTTTAACTATTTGCCTATTAAAAATTGTGATGCTTCCCTTCAAACCATGTTTCTCGTGTCATAGTTATCATCAGGGTGGGATACGTTTCCTAGCGGGCGGGCGATGTTGGCGATATTAAAATTACTGTTGAGCCTAAATCTGCACGCAAAAGAACTCAAATCCTATTTGAGATTGAGATTGAGATTGAGATTGAGATTGAACTCTTTTAGAATAGTTGCTGAGAAAGTTAATGGAAGCTTAGTTTTATTTCATTTTCAACTTCAAGTCACCATTCAGGATAGGCTCGATCAGAGTTATTTTTAATAGACCCACTTGCACCGTGCCAACACAAGAACAATACATCAGATGGTCCCATGGAATGAGATACCCTTTGCACCTCTTGCCAAAAGATGGATGATTGCAATTTGTCGCCTTAGCTGTAAGTCTATGACCTCGGGACACATGTGAGAAAGAAAATCATGAACTAGTTGGATCAAATCATAGGATGGTACTGCACCACATTATTTATGATGTGTGTGTGTGAGAGAGAAGATAAGCTCAACTATGGCTTCCATCCTTTTTCATGGACGACTATTTCACCTACAAATCTAAGCTCTCATGCATCATGGGTATAATTTTTAATACACTGGGGGCTAAAAGACTGATTTACTCGTATCATAAGATATTATTGGTTGGTTTAGAACCAGGCCCAATTTAGTCATCATGGGAGCAACTTGGCATGGATCGATTTTCGGCTTGCTCATAAGCTTAATGTATTAGATCAAGCAAATCCGGTGACCAGGTTTCATTTTTGATAAATTTTATGTTTATGGTAGCTGCTAGCTAGGATTATGTCTCATCTTTGAACTTAACTGAACCACAAATTTGGATTCATTGCAATGGCTAGGCTAAATTCATCAGTGTGTCAATTTTCTTGGAATCTAAAACTTAATATTTTCAAGGGAAATAATGATCGAAATTTAATTCTATCTCATGACTATTCCTACGAAAGACATGCAGCAAACTCGATCTCAACCTGCTGATAGCCGTAAGGAATCAGCTAGCTTCATATGATAGTTATTAGCCCCCAATCACTATTAGCTAATTCCAATAACCTTATCAAACAACTTCTTACAAATATAAACCTACGTAGAATATTATATACATATATAAAGCCAACCTACGTAGAATTAGCGTCCTTAGCGTGCAGGAGAGAATCAAGTATGACCCCAACCTCCTTGACTGTTCCAAATATGAAATATTATTTCTTTCCTACGACCGCAATTCCACTCCAATGGTCTAAAAAGCTGTTAAAGGTGGCGTTGTTGAGAAAATTCCTCCAGCTTTTCAAAGCAAAGAGAGAGGCATAGAGCCCAAAGCTGACGGTCTCTTTTCAAGTAATCATCATCTTTTTCCCCACCAGTGGAGATGCTTTAGTTTCTGGATGGATTAGACTTGGCTAATTGCTTCTTTAGAGCTCCTTAAAGTCTAATTACAATTGCCACAATCCTATTCCCAAAAAAAAAAAAAAAAGTACTTGCTCTTAATGAAATGATGCCTGGTACGGCACATGATAAGAGGGGGTTCAGCTAAGCCCATAGGATATGTTGTTCATGTCCCACCTGTCCCTATGCGATGTTGATGTGTCATGAGAGAATCGAAGCAAAATATAAGAATCCTAAGAAGTCTTGTCATAGGATAAATTTTGTATTTTGCCTTTCATTGCTTTTTTTTTTTTTTTTCTTAACTTCCTTGTTCATCGATGGCGCATCGTGTTGTTACTTGAAGGATAATTAACTTGAAATCATCTTCGCATTTTTATAAATGATGCTATAGTTCACCAAACTGGAGAGTACGTAAGTATATTTATTTAGTTCGCCGGTCATTTTGGTCGGTTGCTGGTGTTTTGGTTAGTTTAGACCATCAATGAGTTCTTTTCTTATAGTATAGTCTAGATTACTTATAACCGGGATGAACTGTTGCTCGAGGGAATAGCACATCATCTCGTGTCCTGATAAATTTATCACAAATGATATTTTCTTAAATCAATAACGACGCCTCTTTCGGTGAAGAAGAACCCTAAAATTCACCCCTGTTTGTTTGTTTGGGCAATTAAGGCAGGAGAACCAGGAGAGAAAAAGCTCGCTGGATTGATTCCCTTCCCTTTTTTTTTGTTTTTTTTGTCCATTTTAGCGATTCCATTCCATTTCAAAGAGTTTTCCCTTCTTTCTCTCATTCAATCCCTTCACGGGAATTTTGGCCGCTTCCCAAAGAAGCGAGGCAAAGGTTTTTAGCTGGCTCCCGTGTGATTAAAATCACGTTTGCTAACTGAAGGTAGAATCAAAATCCGACCTCCTCTTCCCGCCTGCCGCAAATTCGTCTGAAAAGCATAAAAATTCGATCTTTTTCCAAATTGAGATCCAAATGAATAGCACCGCCGATCGATTAGGGTTTTGGGAAGAAAAGGTGGAAGAAGAGGCAGGAATAGAAAAGATTAAAAAAAGGAAAAAAAAAAAGCGATTTTTAAATTACCTGCGATCATAAAAGAAGGAAATTAAAAACGAGATAAGCGGGAGGGTACAAAATTGTAGGTGGACGATCCGACGATTGGATCACTGCTCCCTCCCGTGTGCGGTCCACGAAAGCGTGGGCCAACCCCAATCACCCATCACCCATCACCCCAAATCGTGACGCAGATCTTAGGGCTTGGATTCCACCTCTATTCGGTTCCGGCTGCTGCGCCCCCTGGGCTTCGTTTGGTGGGAGAGTATTAAAGCCTCGGATCTCGTTTGTTAGGCGCGTCTCATTTGATCTCATCTCCTCTCCCTGCGGAGCGATAGCTTCGGGCTCTTCTCTTGCGTGCCGAATACGCCGCCAAGAAAGGTAGAGACGAAAATAGGTTTTTTTTTTTTTTTTTCCTTTTGATTCCGTTTGATCGTTTGTTTTTTTGATCTTTTCTATCTGAAAATTCCAGCCTTTGTTGAAAGGTCTGATCATTGTGCTAGGGCATGTGCAATTTTGATGATTTGAGCGTTTTCGTCGCCTCAGGTAGCGATCTTTTTGATTGTGTGTGTGTGTATGACGTGCGATCGTGGATGCTGTGAGAATAGCTCAAAGCTCATGGGAGCTTCGCTTTTTTGGTTTTGACGGTTTGTAATCTGTTTGATATTTGTTGGGTTTATAACCCTAACAGATTTTGTTTTACCTTATCTGTGAAGTGATGATCTTTTTCGTCGTTAGCGACCCTCGTTGGAGTTTGATTTTAAGCAGTTTTCAATCTGTTCTATTTGTAAATCATCCATGAAAAGGGGAGGGGAGTTAAGTGCATGTTGTATTATGGTGGTCGATTCTTTGGGATGTATGGTTTATTGGATAAGTTTTTGCATTATTTGATTAAGATTCTGGCCTCTGAGTTGTTGCCATCTTGGAAAGAAATCATATTAGATACGTTTCTTTCATTTGTTGACAGAAGATTCTGCTCTCTGTTCGTTATATCCTGTTTTCTGAACTCATTTCATGTAGCCGAACTCAATGGGATCAAGGTTTTTTTTTTGTTATCTCTATATATCATCTTGTGTCTGTTGTTGTTTTTGTTGTCGAGCTCATTCAGAAACTTCAATTCCTTTTTCTTTTTTTCTTTTTTCCCCTCAAATCAATGGTTCTGCATGTTTTCACCTATGCCATCTCTATCCTGTGTCTGCTATGTTGTAGGTTAAGAAAGACTCTTTTTTTTTTGCATATAGATGGAGGTTTATCAACCTTTATATAATTTCCCTTTAAATATGTTTTGACGCTATAAGAAACTTCTTTTGTTCTCCTGATGATGATCTGCAGGATCTGGCTCTTCAGTTTAGAAGATTTATATTTTCCTTCGCTGGCATATCACACAAAGCTGTGATGAGGGCATGGCATCAAAATTAACAGTTTCTTTCAGTTGAAATACAGAAAGTTCTGCAAATAAAATTTACTTTGTAACAGTAAGGCACAGAATGCTGCCCTTCTTAATCATACATGTTTGGTATATGCATAAGTTGGATGCATCATGTCATCATCTGGGATGATGTCTTTTCTCAATTGCCTTCATTTTTCTCTAATCTCCAAATTTCTTCTTCCTTACCATGTCACAAAGCAGCTTTGTCTATTTAAGATTTTGGGGGAAGAATAAAAAGCATGACAAACTTATGGGCAGGAAGGAGATTTGACCTCGTCATGCAGTGTATTAGATTAGCTTCTTTATGTGCATGGTATGTTTCAGGTATGAAACATGCAAGAGAAGATATGATTGTTTATTTAAAATATTTCTTGAATATTTTATATAAATAATTGATCTATTTTTCTTGGTTCCACTGCTCTCTTCTGAATATTGGTTTGTAATTTTTCCCTTTACCCCTCATTTGCAAGCACTGATTTTAAAATGCTCACGAGACATTTGCTAACTCTAGGATCTTTCCTTCTGATTTGATTGTTGGTTGAAACTTGTGACGCTCTACCCTTTCTCTATTGAACCCAGAATATTTTTTTTTTTTTTGCAACACCGCTATGTTCTCCTTCTTTTATTTATTTTCTTTATGGTGACTTATTTTAGTTGGCGCAATTAGAAATGTTCCATTCCTGCTATTTCTTCACAACTTTAAATTGCCATTTGAAGAACTGAGGAATCATCCTTTGCCTATTGAAATTTGCGACAGTTATCTTCAAATTTTGGTTTCCAAATGGATGAAAATGTGAGCAAGAAAGCTGCTGGAGGGCATAGTTTTTCCAATAGAGGGTCGGGCATTGTTTTTAGAGATCGGAACCAAGATGATAGAAGCATTCGGTATTGCAACAGATTAGGATGCAGCACCAGGCTTAACTCCATGAAAGGGACTCAGATTGATGGCTTAGAAAAAGCCAAAAATGTGAAGGCTTCTTCTCGCTCTACGAGCAGTAAGACCATTGCTGGAAAGTCTGATAGTGCTTACCAAAAGTCTTTTCAGGAGCGACAGAAGCAAATATTACAACAAGAGAAGGTTATAGAAGAAAGTAGCAACAGGCAGGGTAATATTGAGGATTCAGATACTAATAATACGCAAGATCTCTTAGAAGAAATATGTAGCGAATCACAGGAGATATTAGATTCATTATTTTCAGAATCCAATCCCACAACAAGCAGCATTCAGACAGTACTGACTGATATGGGGGAACTTGAATTGCCCGTTCTTGAAGGGTTAAGTAGCTACACCATGGCATCGAGTTCAAAGCCGAATAAGCAAATCAACCATCAACTGGGTTCTGGCAATCAGGCTGTTCCTTCAAGATCTTTATGCCGGCATTCTACTTATGCATCTAGAAACTCTGGCAAAGCTGCTCGGCCTAGTTCACAGGGTGTGGGTACTGGGCCACATAACTGTGGTCTTAAAACTCTAAGTTGCACATCAGTAGCGGATGTACTTCCATCAAGTCATTCATCCTCTGACTTGAATCGCAATAGGCGGATTGATGCAATCAGAAAGAGACCTTCTGGTGGAGAGAATTCTGCTGCCAAGGGCAAGGGCACAAGTGCCCCCTCAACTGGAAGATATTCAGGTTCTACACATACAGACATTTCTTTGTCAAGTGGAACCCTACCAGAACATCTAATGCCTCAACAAACTTTGATAAGGACCAGGAACCAACCTACCAGTAGGGATGGTGCTGTTTCAGTTAGAATCGGCCGTGCTTCTACTGGGGATTCGAGAGCAAGATTTTTTGGTCAAGGGGTCGGCATTACCCTTCCAGTACATGAGCCTATTGTGATCCCTGACCTGCAGGAGAATCAAGTTTCTATTGCAGAAGCTGTTCCAGAGAGCTCATCACGATCATCTTCCATAGAGTTGCCACATGTTGTGTTCAATTCATCTGGACATCCAGGTTCAAGTAGCAGGGCTGCCCGAAATAGAACAATTTCTCATCCTGAAGATGGCGGCACACATTTTCCCCGTGACTCTCTGAGAGATAGAGATGGCTACAGACGCTTCAATGTGGACAGAATTGCAGAGGTCTTTATAACAACACTTCCGTAACAGCCATTTCTTATATACTTTAGTTGTGCATGGTTATTAGCTGTAATCACTATATTTTTTCTACCCCAAAATCCTGCTAGAATTCTTTCAGAAAGATTTCACGGGTTAACTAGCTTCTTCTCCTTTTTTGAGTAAAAATCCAATTAGTGTTTATATTTGCTATATACTCAGTAATTATGTATTGTGTCTGAGAATTTGAAGTTGAATCATGAATTATGACACATTGCAGGTATTGTTGGCTTTAGATAGGATTGAACAAGATGCGGAGTCCACATATGAGGTTGTTGATCTGTGTTCTAGTTCCCTGCTTCTTATATTGTTTTAACTAAAAGAGGTTTTCCTTCCTTGCAGCAGTTATTGATGCTAGAGACAAATTTTTCCTTAGGAGGCCTGAGCTTCTATGACGAGCACAGGGAGATGAGGATGGACATTGATAATATGTCCTATGAGGTATATTCTTTATCAGCCATACATTCAGTTGAGATAGCCATGTTTCATTTCAATATAGAACTTTGCACTCTTAGCTCTCCCTCTCTCTCTCTTTCCCTCTCTCTGCGTGCGCATGTTTGCGTGTGTGCGCACACATTCCTGTTCATTGATCCAGGAAAAGTCTTCGTGAAGAGTAGGAACTAGTGAAATACTGAGGTCCCTGGTTCTTTCCAAATCACTTCAAGCCTTTCTCTAACATATGACCAATTAGTTCTTTTCTATTTGGGCATGTCTTTTCTTTCGCCTTCCTCTAACATTTAGTCAAAAAAAAGTCTGCACATTTTGGATAGCATAATCATTGAATGGTCACTATTCTATAATTCATAAAATTCTTTCCATTTACTAAGTGATAATTTTAATTCATGGAGGCTTTCTGCATGTGGGATATCTCATGTTTTGTTGACCAGTAAAAAGATTTTTATGATATTAATAGTTTGTTACGAAGGTTCTCCTTAAGTTTTGAATGTTACCAAGCTTTTACCTTTACCCTGCAAAGAAACTCAATAATAATAATAATGCTTGGTGAACAGGAACTGTTAGCCCTGGAGGAGAAAATGGGAACTGTTAGCACAGCCCTTTCACAGGATCAATTGTCAGAATGTCTCAAGAGAAGCATATACACTCCTGATGATGTCTTGGAAGTCACTAGTTCTGGTGATGATAGCAAATGCAGCATATGCCAGGTTCTTTTCTGTTCACTGACATGCTACAAAATTAATTTTAATATAGGAAACATTGTTATGGGATTCTTACGTTGTAAAGCTCGTTCAGCTTCACATTTTATAAGGGCTGGGCAGGTCATTTTATGTGGATTGCCAACTTTAACCCATTTGGTATGCCTGATGTTCATCACAAGGTCAGGAAGGTTATTCCTTCTCACATGAATAGATACAATGTCTGCATTGGTGCATTCCAGATCAGTCCCTGCATTTGCTGTTTCTTTCATTAACCATTGGCTGATCTCTAAACTTAGCAGTGATTGGAGCTGTGCGAACTATTTCATTGTGTGCGACCTCTGTGATACTAGCTTTTGTTTGTCCTTAGATAACATCAGAACTATAGATTTCATGCCTTTGAGTTGATCAATGATACACAAAGCGTGCCCATTTCCTATGACAGGCACACTAATAGTGGCCTGATTGTAGCCCATATATAGTGCATGATCATATTGCATGATGCATATCCATACAAAACTCAAAGACACCAAAGCAAATTTAAGAAAAACTTGATCACAAAACGTTATGTTTGGATTTTTTTTTTTTCTTCAGTATTGGGGTAGATGTTAAGTATTAGACTGTTACTCTATATCGCTTCTCTAAATGGGATGTTCTGCTATTTTCGTTTCAGGAAGAGTATGTCAGCGGAGATGAGGTGGGAAAGTTGGCATGCGACCATCGCTACCATGTGGCCTGCATCCATCAGTGGCTTGGGCAGAAAAATTGGTGCCCGATTTGCAAAGCATCCGCTACTCCCTCCTAAAGAATGTCCAGAAACACAGCTTAGAGACTTCCTTCAGATAAAAATCTTTCTACATTCCTCCCATTAAATAATCCCAGAAATGCAGAACTTTCTCTCAGGTTCTAGTCAAAATGTCTATCTGCCTACATTATTTTTGAAAACCTTCTGGCAGAAAATGTTCATATAAGGTTGTTCTCTTCTGTTTCATTCGTTGTTTTTCTCAAAAAAAAAAAAAAAAAAAGACGTTTTCATCCTTTAATCCCGCAGCCTAAGTCATCATGTTAGAAGGCTGACATCCATGCTTCTGATTACTGAAATTCTCTCCTGTCCTACCCCCTAATCTTAGATTGAGTGCCTGGATAAAAATGGGAAGAAAATCCCCAACCGGCTGAGGGTTGCATAAAAGGGGATAAAAGTGGTACAACTTTCAGGCTTCTGAGTGGGTTAGTTCCAATACATTGGCTGGTGAGATCAACACTCGTATGGCTGAACTTGAAATAAATTGATCTAGATCCTTTCATAAGACAGGATTTAGGGATTTACTCAAAAGAAACGTCCGAGATGCTTCAACTAATTCTAAATAACATATTACATGTGCTAGTAAAATGCATGGATTATCATCATAGTTGAGCATGGCAGGTCCTTTTTGACCGGTTTCTAATGAGAACACAAGAGGCGTAGCAAAATTGCTTTGGTGGAAGCTCAAGCTTAGAAGGATATACCTTGAAAAATATCGGCCTTTTGTCTTTTCTGCTGAATGAATGAATGAATGAGATTGAAATGAGTGAACGAATGAGATATGAGAAGACATTTCGGTAAACCGCTGACAGAGAACAGTTTTTGAGTGAATGAATGAGATTGAGTGACTGAATGAGATATGAGATTGAAATGAGTGAATGAATGAGACTTGAGATTGCAAGGCATTTCAGTAAACCAGCTGCAAAGAACTTTTTCCTTGTATAGCTTCTCAAAATCAATGCACCCCAATGATACGAGTTGTTTTTCAAACCGGTGCCTTTGGGCACCGGTTTTAAAGCCAAGGGATGGGATACAAAGATTTTGTAGGAATGGTATTAATTTCAGCCCCTCGAGCTTGGCCCTGTCAGCTAGGGTGCTGACAGAGACCGAGCAAAAATCGCCACATGGTGTGGTAATTTCTGAATAAGTAAAATCGCCACACCATATGGCGATTTCACTTATTCTGAAATCACCACACCGTGTGGCTATTTCGGTTTATTTGAAATCGCCCACCGGCTTTTTAAGCCCGAGAGCCCTATTCTCCTTCTTCTTCTTCCTTCTTCCCGGCGTCCCGATCGGTCTTTTTCTCGATCTCCTGTTCGGCGGCAACCCCCTTCTTCCTCCTCTTTCCCGGCAAGCTTCTACTTCTTCCTCCTCTTCCCTCTCACCACCCTCGCCTCCCCAGTCAATTACTGCAGTGAGTGCTTATTTTTTTTTTATAACCACAAATCTCATGCTCTAAATATCTTTGCATCATATTCGTTGAATGTGCTAGGCTAATGAAGTAAATGCAACTAGTTATTGAGATGTTGATTTTATTGATCATATAGATGATTATAGAACAATATTTGGACATGTATATTTTTTCTTTTGATGGCACCGTCATTTCTTGGTTTGGCAAGAAATTAGATTACATTTATAGGCGTATACACAAGAGGCTTGATAAATTTTGATCACCTTTTTTCAGATGGAAACTGTACGTGTTCTGCTATATTATGATGGATCAATTGAACATGACGGCCAAGAAGGGATACATTATAATCAACCTCCACGTAAATGTTTGAAATTGAGCATGGGAACACGCTTTGCTGAGTTAGTTGATCAGGTACATACAGTTTTAACAATTCCAGATATAGTTTTAACAATTCCAGTACAGAGATATATCATCAGATTGATGTGGAGATTTCCAACATTGCATCAAAAATATGTGCCTTTTCTAATTGAAGACGACGACGATGTGGAGCACATGTTGACATTTCTCTCGAAGTTTCCAGAATATCGGTGTATTGAACTCTATGTTTTAAAGGATGAGTTCTAGAGCCATATAGTGTTGGTCATATACAGGTTAGGACTCCAGTAGATTTTCCAATGATTGGGGGATTTATGCCAGCAGTGCAGAGTGATGATGGTGATGATGTGGTAAACAATCAGTGTAATATTGATAGTCGAGGAATGGAGTCAGACGAGAGTGCAGATGATGACTATTGGCCTGAACATGATAACTCAGATGAAGAGTCAAATGAAGATGAAGAGTCATATAGAGATGATATAGTTCATGAGACTGGCTTTAGTTCCATTCCTGCATATAGTCATCCAGAACATATTCCAACTCAGGTACATGATTACCAAGCCTTTGTATATGAACAAGTACCAGAATTTTATGATGAGTTGAATTTGCATGATGGTGGATGTGTTAGTATTCCGAGAGAGTTACCCTTCAATTCTCAATTTTGGGATCCATCAATGACTGAGTTTGCTAAAGGATTATTGTTTAATATTAAAGATGAACTGAAGAGAACATATGAAATGTATCACATCAAGAAGCATCGCACATATAATGTGGTGGAGTTGAAGAAACTATTCTGGTCTGTGAGATGTGCCTCTTCAAGTACTGCCCAACGGTGTCCGTGAAGATTGCGTGCTACCAAGTTGAAGAAGCATGGATTTTTTGTAAGGGCCGCACTCTTGTTTATTCAGTAATTTAACTCGGGATAACAAACATATTACTTCTCGAGTTATTAGCCATGCTGTTCGACACATTGTGGAGAAAGATCCAAGTGTGAATATTGAAGCTATTATAGCAACCATTGCAGAACAATTTCACTATACAGTGTCATATTCCAAAGCATGGCATGGAAAGCAGAGGGCATTGATTGATATATTTGGTGAATGGGAACCGTCATATGCAAAGCTTCCTAGATACATGCTTGCACTGCATAATGCTAACCCTGGAACAGTTGTATGTTGGGATTTCTACAGTGAAGCAAGTTCTTCTGAACGGGTCCTGAATTATGTATTTTGGGCATTTCAACCATCTGTTGAGGGGTTTCGGTATTGTCGCCCAGTGATTTCTATTGATGGAATACATTTTTATGGAAAGTATCGAGGGAAGATGCTGATTGCAACAGGCACTGATGCTGATAATAGGATATTTCCACTAGCCTATGCAATTGTGGATGAAAAGTATACAGCTAGCTGGAGCTGGTTTTTGCTGAGGCTTAGGAGGCATGTTGTGAAAGATAGAAATGGCATGTCTTATATCTGATCGACATCCTGGTATACTAAGTGTCATAGCTGATAATAAAATTAGATGGGCTCCACCAAGAGTTTATCATCGATATTGTTTGAGACATGTTTGCAGTAATTTTAACTCGAGCTTCTCAAATGTTCAGTTGAAAAGAGCAGTATGGAAAGCATGGAGCGAACATCAGCTTTGGAAGTTTAACTTTCTGATGGAAAGGATTAAAACAGTCAATGCAGAAGCTTGGACTTGGCTATCGGAGTTAGAGCCGGAGAAGTGGACATTGGTACATGATGGGGGCTTTCGCTACGGAACATTGACAACCAATCTCTCGTAGGTTTTTAATTGTGTGTTGAGGGAAGCTAGAAATGTGCCAATTACTGTGTGTGTTCAGATGACATTTTGTCGTCTCATTAAATACTTCAACACGAGACGCGTAGAAGCCTTAAGGTATGTACAGGAGAACCCTAAGGTCAGGCCAAAGCTAATGAGCACAGAGTAACTAGATACAACATGCAAATAGCTATTTATGAAGTCGTGACAAGGAGGTTCAGTGAAGCTCTCAGGGGTGGAGGCAACGTTCAGACTGTTTCTCTTAGTGACTGTAATTGTTCATGTGAAAAGTGAACAATATATAAATATCCATGTACACATGTGTTAGCAGTGTGCCAGGAGATTGGCATGGACCCAGCAGGTTTTGTTGATGAAGTATATAGTATTCGCTCTTACATTACTGTCTGGGGTGGGGAGTTCAACCCGGTACCACATGAAGACTACTGGTTGCAAACACCGATCACGTGCATACCTGATCGGGATCATCTTAGGCCGAAGAAAAGAGGAAAGCTAAAGTCAACTCGGATCCATAACGAGATGGATGAGGTTCAGCCTAGAAGAACAACTCGATGTTCTATTTGCAAGCAAATGGGTCATTCCAGACGCTGTTGTCATAATGTAACTGGTGGACCTTCAGGATCGTAAATTTATATACTCTTTAAGTAAAACGGCCATTTTTGTGCCTATTATGTACTTGTCTCAGGAACAAGACTATATATTGCTGCATTAATGATGTACTTGTGCCTATGATCAAAAATTTATGGATGCATTTTCTTTTTGTCATGATTGGCATTTGATGACGTGAGTTTCGATTGAGTTTTGGTCGAATTTTGATTGACTTTTGGCAATTGATGTCTTTCTATTTTGCATTTGGCACTTAGGAAAATTCACAAAAAAAATCCGACTGAAATGAGTTTCCACAGGGGGTGGGGGTGATTTCGGTAGTGATTTATACTAAAATTTTAAGTCCCCCAAAGGATGTGCCCTCGGCCAGGAACCCTGAGAAAATCGCCACTCGGAGTGACGATTTCAGCCCAGAAATTGCCACTTCATGTGGCGATTTTCTCTCCTTCTGATTTCAATACTGAAATCGCCACTTGGAGTGGCGATTTCAGCCCAGAAATCGCCACTTCATTTGGCGATTTCGGCGAAACCTGCTGGTGGGTCGAAGGAGGAGGAAATCGCCACTGACGATTTCTGGGCTGAAATCGCCACTCCAAGTGGCGATTTTATCAGGGTTCCTGGCCGAGGGCACATCCTTTAGGGGACTTAAAATTTCAGTAGAAATCACCCCAACTCCCACCCCCCCCCCCCCCCCGCGGAAACTCCACCCCCCCGGAAACTCCACCGAAACTCGACCGAAACTCAATCAAAACTCAATCGAAACTCATTCGAAACTCAACCGAAACTGGATCGAGACTCGACCGAAATTGACTCATTCGAAACTCAACCGCAACTCGACCGTAACTCAATTGAAACTCAACCGAAACTCGACCAAAACTCATTCGAAATTGAACCGAAACTCGACCCAAACTCGACCGAAAGTAAATGCCAATCATGACAAAAAGTAAATGCATTAGAAGAACACATTCTCATAAAAATTAAAATTTTCTTATACATTAAAAAAAGAATTTTTACATCGGTTGGTTAGAGTACAAAAATCTATAAAACCTAGGTTCCACATCCTCGTCGAGGAGGTCGGCGAATGCGTCCAGTTCGTCGCCTATAGGTCGCCAATGGTATAGGATCCTCATCAATCACCTGAGATACCCCCTCCTGCGTGGGGATCGAGGTAGGATGGAAAACATCATGCATAGCAGCGTCCAAATGTGACTGAGAGACATCAGCATCCTCACTGATCTCGGCGATGTCCACATCAATAATGTCATCAATGCGATATGCATTGTGATCTCGACAGGCAGATGTACCCTCCTCGGTGTCCCTCCACTGCGAATACTCGTATGCTAATGGGACCGCATGCAAGAAGGCGATGGGGTATAGTGAAATGTCTCCATCATCGGATCAACATCGGCTCATGTGAACTCGGCACCTTCGGGTAGAGTGCTGAAGGAGCTGTGCTACGAACGTGCCGATGCCGATGACAGACAATGTACCATGAGCCATTGTCGTTGCGCTTCTCAAAATCTTTAGCCGCTCATCTTCCACTGGGGTGGCTACAACCCGCTCAAGCTCTACAGTCAACTGTTGAAACCTCTCATGCTGCATATAATATGACAATAAAAATTCATATGAATGCTTATGAAGGTGAAAGGAAAAGATATCCAAAAAAAATTAAAAATAGTACCAGAAACTCATATGAAGTGCCTTCCCCTTCGTAGCCCCTTGTACTATACTCAGAACGGCCTACACATATTCGAGTGATGCTCCTAGACCATGCCATATAATTGGGTGTACATGGGAATCCTGCTACTATAGGCTCTCCCATAATCAGATGTTGACGCCGTGCATTCCATGTTGCAATATAAAGATAACTGTCGGCGAGTAAGGAGGTAAAATAGAGATAACTGCCGGCGAGTAAGGACACCATAAGAACTGCATAGAAAATATTTAATTAATCCATAATCAACATAATGAATCGATCTAATTGAATTCCATATTACAACATGACATACCCGTTGTTCACTATCATCCAACACATCCAACTGGTCCCTATAAGCACATAGTGTATGGATTGGAATATTTTTCATGTTATATCTTACGTGCCATCTATACCCCCACGGTGCACCTAAGTGCCAATCATCATCAACATCCGAAGGTCTCGCCTCCAGAATATCGAGTCTCATGGGATGAAAAATAGGAAATCGTTCCCATGCCCAAATCTGCATGTTTGGATAATTCAAAATGTTAATTAACAATAAAAATTACCTTGATCTCAAACATAAGAATAAAGTGTTTACATGTAGCAATTGGAGATATCCTTCGATGTCAGACTGGGTAGGGCTCGTTGCACGACATAGTGCTCTATATAAACCAGCCAGCGTAGCCGATCCCCAGCTAAGAGCGGCAAATGCTTCCAAGTCTTCCAGAAATGGCACATACATCAACTTAACTAAATTACCAGAGGTATCCGGAAGAATAACTCCACCAATGATTCGAAGAAGTTGTCCCCTCACGAACTGCTGGACAACCTCATCATCCACATCTTCGTCCAAGTGAAGGTCGCGATAGAATTGATCAAAGAATGCTAATCGAAAACGATCTTTCGGAAATGCTTCTACAGGAGGTTCAACACCAAATAACCTCCCAAATATAGCCTGCCACTCCAGAATGGTATGGCGCGGATTTAACCCAGTAACAGCGGAACCATCAATCCGGAGGCTACTCAAAATACTGACATCCTGTAGTGTAATGGTCGCCTCACCAAAAGGTAGATGGAATGTGTGGGTCTCTTGCCGCCATCTCTCAACCAGTGCAGAAATAAGGCCAACATCCAGTCGAATCTGGCCAATCCGATATATACCAAACATGCCAACATGATCTAGATAATACTGTACTCATGGGTGTGACATTCCTGGTGTCTCTTTCCATATATGTGTGTCATACCGATGACATCTAAGAACCGGTAACTCCTGAAAAAAAAATTCAATGATACATCTGCATTAACATAAACACATGTAAATTAATTAAGGACCGTCGATCAATAATACACACCTCACCCTGAAATATATTGGTTGATCTATGCATCTGTTGCAAAGTGAGAACAGTAGGATCACGAGGCCCTGAATCTAAGACATTATGAGCCATGTCTGACATAACAAGTTAAAAGAATTATTAACTGACAGTATATCTCATTGCATCAATGTGTTTATAAAACACTTCAACATTATTACCCTTGTGTACGCCTATAAATGTAATTTAGTTAGCAGAAGGCAAATAACTTAACATTTATAAATCGTTGAATCTAAATAGCATAATTAGATACTATAGTACAAGTAATACATCTAGCCTCTTGTGTATACCTATAAATATAATCTAATTTCTTGCCAAACCAAGAAATGACGGTGCCATCAAAGGAAAAAATATACATGTCCAAATATTTGCATTTACTTCATTAGGGGCCATGTGGATTTAATTGGATCAGCATCTGATTTTAATCGGATGATACATCCTTTTTTATCCTCCCTTTTGTTGCGGATACATCTCATTAGGGCCCATGACTGTCACAGTGCTTCATCCACGGCCAGCTGTTGTGACAGTCATGGGCCATTGGCCATTTGGATCATGGCAAAACCGATCGGGGCCATTTGGATCATGCATGCCACAAAGATGATGCAAAAAAATACTCACTAGTAATCGATCGGGGAGGCAAGGGCAGCGAGAGGGAAGAGGAGGAAGAAGGGGGAGGTCGCCAGGGAGTTTCAATAAGGCTCCGCTTGTCGCCGAGCAGGCTTGGAATGCTCGATCGGAACGCCGGGGAGAAACAAGGCTTCGCTTGCCGCCGAGCGGGCTTGGAACGATCGGGAGGCCGGGGAGTGGGAGGCCGGGGAAGTAAGAAGGAAGAAGAAGAACGATCGGGAGGCTTGGAACATTACCGATCGGGCTGAGGGCTTTTAAAAAGCCTGAGAAAATTGCCACATCATGTGGCGATTTCAGTTACCTGAAATCGCCACATCGAGTGGCGATATCAGGTAACTGAAATCGCCACATGGAGTGACGATTTCTCAGCGGAAATCGCCACTCCAAGTGGCGATTTCGATAGGCTTGAAATCACCACATGGAGTGGCGATTTCAGCTAAGAAATCGCCACTCCGTGTGGCAATTTCGTTTTTCTGGATACCCCGACTAACATGCTTGAAATCACCACATGGTGTGGCGATTTCAGTTACTTGAAATCGCCACACAGTGTGGCGATTTTAGCTCATTCCATGTCAGCACCCCAGCTGATGGGGCCGAGCTCGGGGGGTTTAAATGGCATCGGGAAAACGTCATTTCAAATGGTGTTTTCTCCTTTAACACCTTCCCTGCAAAATCTTTGGATCCCACCCCTTAGCTTTAAAACCGGTGCCAAAATGCACCGATTTGAAAAACGGCTCCCAACATTGGCCCCTTGAATTTTTCCCCCGGGGGAACGAGAGCGAGGATGAGTGGCACTCCGTTCGATGCACATGTATCACAGCATGGGCGCATGTCCACCGCTCTCGCCTCCCCTCTCCGAGTAGTTTTTTAAACCGGTGCCAAAAGGCACCGATTTTAAAACAAAGGGATGAAAATAAAAGATTTTATCAAAATGGTGTTAGAGTGGCGATTTCGGGATAGAAATCGCTACTTGAAATGGCGATTTCAATTGAATGAAATCGCCACTCCAAGTGGCGATTTCATTTCAGTTGAAATCGCCACTTGGCGATTTCATTTCAGTTGAAATCGCCACTCCAAGTGATGACTTTTTCACGGACTTCATTTCCTCTGGGGACCTAAACGCTACGGATCTCTTCCTTCGCATAATCTTCTAGCAAATCAAAAGAGGGGTTAGATGATGGTTAATGATTCAGTATCAATCAGAATTATCTTGTTATATCTATTATTGTTAATCAAAATTATCTTGTTAATTAGAATTATCGTGTTATATCTATATTATCTTGTTATATCTATTATATATAATAAAATAATAGATATAACAATCAAAATTATCTTATTATATCTATTATCTTGATAATAGATATAACAAGATAATAGATATCTATTATCTTGATAATAGATATAATAAGATAATAGATAATAGAAGGTTAGGATCGCTGGAAGGCTCCGAGCGTTTAAGAAGGGAACGTGAGAAAATTTGTAGAAATCGCCACTGCGATTTCAGTTGAAGTGACGATTTCAACCCTGAAATCGCCACTTCAAGTGGCAATTTCACTTGCACTTGATATCACCACTTCAAATGGCAATTTCAACCCATATGAAATCGTCATTTCAAATGGCAATTTCTAATCGTCCCGTCAGCAACTTTACTGAAGAGGATGATGACATAAAAGTGAAAAACACCATTTGAAATAGCGTTTTCTACTTTAACATCATTTTGATAAAATTTTTTGTTCCCACCTCTTTGTTTTAAAACCGGTGCGAAAAGGCACCGGTTTAAAAAACTACTCCCAATGATACTCCATGCAGAACATCCAGTTGACGCGTTCAGAGTCCGAAAACTAGTTCACGAATTTAATAAAATACCTTTTTTGAGCCAACAATAAATTAGATAAAAACAGTAATATCACTTCATACTTAAAGACCGTGATTGGAATAACATAAATTGAAAAGCTAAAAAATATAAATAGTTGCTGTCATCATTATCATCATAAATGAGAGAGAAATGAGAAGAGCCCAAAATATCAAAGGTACCATAACTTTTACAGAGGTAAAAAGGGCACAAAGCAGCCACCCTTGAATCTAATGCAGCATCATTTCAGTTCTTCATACCATTTCATTCACCACTGTTACATGTATAAGCTATGGAAGAAGAGATTGCATTTAATGGATCCAAATTGTCCTGCTGGGGTTAACTAGGCTGGCGTATTTCTCTTATAGTTGATTTCTACAAGAATGCAGCATCTGAGATCAGAGAACCGCATCATACCTGGATGCCAACGTCACACACCCCTGGTAACAACATTTTCCTCCACTTTCAAAGAGATTTCAGATGTATTTTGCTGAACTGCAGAAGCAATAATTTCCACCATCAGCACCTTCCCTGGATGGCACCGAATTTGTCAAGTTTCAGTTAAAATATGAAGTCGGCTTCGATCATTATAAAAGCAGGTACCTCGTAAATTGCATAATTTCCTGCGAGGGTTCAGAGAGATTTTTCTCTAAAGTTGGCAAAATGACCCTGATAAAGTCTCTTAAAATTTTCACAGAACATCTAGAAACAAATAGATGCATGAGATGAGAAAATGTATATATGAAGTTAAAAGATGAAGGCAAAATTAAGTAGAAATATGCTTACAGCATTATTTGCAACATTGTCTTAAAATCTATGTTATAATCTCCAACTCCCTGTTGCATGGTGTTCTTCCACATGGCACCTGTAAGTGGACATTGAGCTACAAAAAGAAATAGCCATAACCAATACAACCCGTCTCATCCATTCAATAGAATTAACCTATTACAAGCACTGAGTACCATTTCAGGAGTTCAACTCTTAGGACCATCATTACAAGTCGGTATATGAGAAATATGCTCTATACTGTTTTGTAGTCTGTAAAAACTCGAAAGTTTGATACTTGCTAGATGTCCAGAACTCTCAAAGTACATGAGAAATATGACACATGCTTCATGATACTTTCCATATAAATGCATATACGATAACAGAATGGTGAACGACCGTTTTTATGCCAATGCAGTTAGCCTACTATGAGGAGCAGAAAAGATTCATTCTTGGTTGATGTTTTGATGAATACTGTCAATCCATCACTCATTATTGTGGAGAAAGACTGCCTTTCATTTGCACAGATCTTACATAGGGAATGCCAGGCTCCTGGTACCTTTCAGTCCTCTGCAACTGTAGGATGGCTGATTTCCAGGCAGTTGAGCTTCAACAACTTTACAAGAAGCAAATATGGGTGCTGATAAGGATGCCAATTTGTGTAGAAGGCTGGTGACAAGTTGATCTGGACTGATGGCTATCCTGATGTAATTAAGCCACATTGATGTTTTGATGCATCAGGCACTTCGCTAAATGGAACTCCTGAAGGTCCATGCCTCTAGGAAGATCTAGGAGGATCCTGATCTTTTCACTTTCATTTGATTAGATGTCTTGAAGGCCATTGATGCATGGTGGTATGCCCATCAAATTGAATATTCAAAACAGCCCTCATGACAAGGGGATTCGTCATCTGCTGGAAACACTGTTCTTCAGAAGAACTCAACTGGATGATGACTTATCAATAAGAAGGGAACATCGCTACAAAAGCATAACAGATGACAAAGAATATTGAGATGATAACATGAAAAGTAGCTGCAGTGATAGATTAGTATCTAATTTAATTAAAGTAGTTCACCTATGAATTTAATTTAAAGTTGGCTTAGGAAGTAAGTAGCAGACTCTTTAAGATTTTACTCATTATTGTGCAAAGCCAAGAGTTAATTATCATCCATAGGTTCACATACAAGGGGCACATTAGGTTTGCTCAATAGGTTATTTTCAAACAATTGAGGGGAAACAAAAAAATATGGGCATTATCAATTAGAATTTTATGAAATTGCAGGGGCATTTGATATGGTTTGCAGGAAAATGTTTTAATTTTCTGTTGGCTACTCTATCAGTACCATATATTTGACTTGTCCTTCATGTTTTACAAAATCTCTAGCAGCTTCAAGAACCTTACATCCATCTTTTTCAACCAATTTTGGAATTTTCTGTCCAGATCTGTCCCCACACAGATCTGGATGGCAAAACATGAAGATATGTTCACTTAATATCCGAAGGTTTAATTTTCAGTTCATCATGAAGGCTTTGAATGATCCTGGATAGCTGTAGATATCATAGCGAATAAATTTTTCTACTTCTTGGATGACCGCTTCAGATGCCATAAAATAAAAGTTTAATGTATAAATGTATGTATCTCTTGGTGTGCCCCTTCCACTAAAAGATGTTCTTGTTGCTACATGTATTAGCCTCAGGTTGCAGAGTTACTTCCCAAATTAAAGGGAAAATTTTCTGAGATTTTAACTGGGATCAATCAGAAGACAAAAATGCAATAGCATTTGCAAACTTGAAAAGAAATGATCAGTTCCTAACGTTATGAAGCCTCCTTGAGACTAGCTGTTTGAACATGTAATTGTGCATTGGAAAGTGACATGTCAACCAGTGTGTGCTTCCTAATAGAACAGTCTGGATAGTGCCCCATCTGTCCCCACCTCCCACCCGCACGTCACCAACCCGCGTGCACCTTTTACCTCAAGGGAAATCTAGGCACTCCAGAAAATAGTGAAGGCAAAGATAGCACGCATGAATCAAAGTTTCGATCAAGTTTTGCAAGGAAAACTCATTCTAACACATCATATGAATTGACTAGAGAACAAGAAGATTCATTTTATAAAGGGGAATCCAAGTTCCAAGCAAGCTTTTAACACACATACAGACAAAATTTAAGTAGATAAATAAATAAATAAAGCTTTGTCTAAAATAAGTGATTAATATTATTGAAGATCTGATCCTTCTTTTACCTTTTTCAAAGAACCTGACAACTCTTATGGATAAATATTAATTTGTCTTAGGTCAGATAACTTCAAAATTCCTTATTGTAGAGTCATCCTACCAAACAATGTCCCAAATCCTTGTTGAGATGTTAGATTTAACCTCTGCTAACTAGATTAGTTTTTCTACTTATCTCGATCACTTGTTAGACTTTATGAACATGGAGTTTATTTCTCAAGGCCAGCATTATCTATCCCGTCAGGCAACTTCATGTTTATATTAGCCTTTGATGTGAACACTATACAAGTTCAAATGGTGGACAACATCATTTCACATGATCATCAGGAACTTAGCTGAGAAATATGTAACTTTATTCATTGAAATATGCCTTTGATTTTAAGCGCTTATAATGTAGTCTGAAAGAATGAAATAAACATATATTTCTGGTCATTCTCCAACTGTTCTACAGAGAGTAACAAATATAGGAATAACATGAGAACAGATTGGGGGAGTCTCATCCTCCAATTTACCATCAAAGAAAAGAAAAGAAAAGAAAACATGAGAACAGCAGATAGAATATGTCTTTCAACAAGCATGACTTACAATACATGACATCATCTTTTTTCATGTTTACAGAATCACAAGCTTTAACCTGTCCATTCTCAATCTGAACTGTGAGCTCAAAATTATTAATGATCACTACTCTTGATGAAAAAAAAAGGTGTGAATTAGACAACTTTTTGCTAAAAAAAAGACAACCAGTCTTGGTGTCTGATTTCAAGGTTCTAACAAAAACAAGCTAAATTTCAACATGATCTGATTTCAACAGGAAATCTCATTCACAGCTCAAATGGTGGCTTCTGATATAGCTTGCCAGGTTAAGAATGGTTATAGATAATAATCATGAAGCTTTTCTAGTAAAACATGGTCAAATGAATCAAACACTTGGAAAGAAAAGAAAAGAGCAAAAAAAAGGGACAACTGTAGTAAAAGAAATATCACATAAATCCCGTAGGTTTCTACATTATAAATAAGACATCAGTCTGCAGTCTGCACTATCTGCACTATATCATATGAGATGAAATGCTAATTTATAATGGGGATGTCAACTTTGTCTTGTATGCAGAATTAGACAGGAGGATGAAGGATTAGAGTTACTTCTTGTAGATTTAAGTATCACAGTCAGTTTTCACCACCTTGACATAGAGATATTCATCCCCCATAAATGCAAGGATAAAAGCATCCTTCTTCCAACATATAACTAGCCTAGTAACATGCACAGTGAATACTGGAAAGTACCCCTAACATTATATATTCCTGAAGCAATTGCCTAACATTACCTCAAAATATGGGAGCCAAAGAAAGAAAGAATCAGATACAGGAAATGTCTTCTTCCATGTCACCTTCAGGGGAGGAATGGATGGTTCAAAACAGAACTGTCCTAAATAGTTCCGTGGTGATGGTTTGCCAGCTAATGCAGCTAAATTCCTGATTCAAAAAATACAGATATATTTACCCAAAAGGATATGTTTCAAAAAATAAACAAATATGAAACAACAACAACAACAATAACAACAATGATAATGAAATTATTAATAAAAAATAGCAGCAGCAGCAACAATAATGATGATGATGATGGTATACGGGAAGGTGGTGGTGTGAACAAAAGCTCCAACCAAGTTTCACTCTGCCAGTACTAGAGTACTGTAGCAGTTTCTTACTAGTGTCATGCAATATACATGGTATATATATGGTACATCCCTTATATTGACACAAGCCTAGGAGATCCTTTTCTCATACCCAGCCATGGTACCGCCCAAAACCAATAGATATAGGTCAATATAACACAAAACAAAGCAGAATATGGCCAATTGCATCCAATACAGGCGGGTTCAGTCCTTGCACCATATCGAACCATAGTGATATCCAGGTGTTTTATCGATACAATATGACACCCATAATACAAGTTGGTACTGCAAACTGTGGCTCCAACATTGCAGACAAGGGCTTATAAACTCCAACTTGGTTCAGATGGATTGGCATACATGAGCTTATTGTTAGTCTAACCATTCTTTGAAAATATTATGTATGACTATAAGATCAGGCAAACCATGACCAATTTAATGATGCCACAGATTATTTAAGAGAGGCATTCCCTACATAATTAGATTTAATTAACCTAAAACTATTCAAAAATATAATTCAGTTATAGCAAACTAGAATACTAAAATTGTCCTCAAAGGAAAAACAGCATAGCCAATTATGCACCTTATCTGTCTACGCAGTAACGGTCTTTCTTTTGCCTCTTGCACTTCAAGCATGCCAAGGGAAGCAACTCAGTAAAAGCATAATAAATGAATTTCATTACTTTTTCTTTGCAAAATAATCAAATTAGATACAAAATACTGTAGAATACATGTTGAGCTGATGAAAAAAATTATGTGACTACTTCAATATTTCTTTTTAGAGATCAAAGTCTACCTCTTCTGCTTGGTGGAATCCATTATTCACTCAGCAATTTCTTCACACCTTACAGCCTGGATTGGCTAATCGCTTTCAACAATAAGCTCAATGACAATGGTTTAAATCAATTTAAAGAGCAAAAGAATAGAATATAAACTGATAGTTAAGGTGGTTCTGAAGTTTAGGGCTAAAGAGTTCTGAAAAAGTTGTCACAAACTGAAGCATAAGAACTCCACAAAACAACATGAACCTGGAGTCAAATTCCTGAAGGGTTTATCAACAAAATGAACCAACATTTCGAGACGAGGCTGGGGGAGGGGGGGAAGCCTTCCAAGGAACAAAAAGGAAAAAAATAAATATTCTCCTTTATGATCTTTAATACAACAAGATAATGAGAAAATTAATTAGATATCAGCAAAAAAGCATGGTCAAAAAATGAATATAGGAACCACTAGCTTTTAATGACAGAAGAATCTAATGAAACTTTAGCTAAACATTTCCTAAAGATGTAATCAGCAAAATGGGCCTAACCAACAATCTGAAATATAAAGAACTAAGTACAGGAGACAGAAATAAAAAATAGAGCTGTGATTCTCGTCATTACTTAGGGGAAAAAATCAATTATGTAACATGAACCATCAAGCTATGGAAAAAACAAGAGCAAAGGATCAGAACAAGTAAAAAAATAGAAGCAATTATAACAAAGACAAAATTCAATGCAATTATCTACTTACCAGAGACAAACAAAGACCGCAAATTTTGTAGTGTTCCTTGTGACAACCTAGAATGAATTTGCTGCAGGAGTAGCTAACAACATCCATATGCAGAAAGCAGATGTCTCGATTTTGTTCAATTTTCTTTCAGCTGGATAAGTGGTTTAGACATTTAACAATAGAAACTAAAGTACAGGTGAACTTATAGATTCCAAGTCTCTTCTTTCAAGGATATTCTTTTATAAGCATATGGATATGCTTCTATGATAGAAGTATGGACTGTATTGTCCCGTCTCATAAAAGCATTTCCTATTTCATAAATGCCTCTCTTTTATTTTTTTAAAAAAAGCAGCTAACTTTGGTTAACATATGGCCCTTTAGCTTTGAGATCCATACAAATTTAATGGTTAGATTTAGACTTGGCTACATGCTCTTTCTCTCTCTCTATATATATATATATACACACACACACACACACACATGCATATAAAAGTAAATTTAACTACATTCGAATATAGCCAAATTCAGATCTAGTCACCTCCCCCATCATTAGATTCACACATTCAAATGTAGCGAAGTTCAGGATCCGATCACCTTTTCCACTCTTTGATCCATACGGATCCCAAGGCCACATTACCTTTTTCATCTTTGGAATTCATGAACTGTGTGGATTCAAGAGTGGAAGAGGTGAACGAATTTAAATTTCGCTACATTTGAATGTAGCCAAATCTAACTCTATATATATATATATATATGAGCATCTTTAAATATGAGACGACTTTGCACTTGAGGATAATTGATTAACAGAAGCAATATTAAGGGACATATTACATATATCCTCAAAACTTTAAGCACATTTAAGGAACCTCATTTAATCCAACTACATAAACAGAAGCAAAGTCAGTCCATTACCACCCAGTTTGCATGGATCTTGCACATTTATTGCTTACTATCTAAGAAATTTTTTTCAAAAGGTGATTTTCATGAGACTATAATTAATAATTTGAATCATCTAACATGTTCTTGAACTCCTATTAGTTCACACTGTTAGGAAAGAAGCGAGACCACAAAGTTAAATTCATTCAGCCAAAAAACACACATCGTAATATAGTGAGATCATGATCACTTGGGAAGGACAAAACCAAATTCCTTGCTTCCCTTCAATCTTTTTGTTTGTTGTGTGGTCAGTCCTGAGGCTCCAGGACAGAGAAAAAAGAAGCATTTTTTATCTAACTATGTGCAATTAAGGACAAAAAGGGTATCTCAATAGCTGATTCATAGTTTTAATGACATTATTTCCTGCATGTCCATTATTGCGTACATGTATGCAACCATATGGACATGTCCATGTAAGGATCTACTAAAGCACATCTCTCTCTCTCTCTCTCTCTCTCTCTCTCTCTGACACGCACGCACGCACAGTTTAAAATTCTTGGATACACTTAGATGTGTGCATGTATAATTTTTTTGAGAGAAGGGGAGGGAAGCCTACTTGCACTATAATTACCTAGGACCCAATACTTAGGGACACACCACCCGACGTTCAAACCTAAAACCTCCAGTTGCTAGCCAGAGCAGTACGATAACAAGGACAAGCCCCAATTTATTAATACGTGCCCCAATTTATTAATACGTGTGCATAATTTAATAATTACAGCATAAATTTTAGATATAAGTACAAAGAAAACCCATCCTTGTATGCGAAAATAGTTCAGAAGTTCTATGTTTCTGCTACTTAGGTCTCAAAGTCCAACAATAAGAAACGAAATCATTGTAAGAATAAAGGTTATCAATCAATAAATGCATGATTTAGCTTTGTCCAGCAATATTAACTCCTCAGGATAGCTCAGGTAAGATTAAGCACAGCCCATTGTGAGTGAAGGTACAAGTTGGAAGGGACAAGAAGCAGTAACCAAGCTATACAGTACATACAAGAGCCAATTAAGGATAAAAGGAAGTTGGCTAAAAACCCAGCATTCCCATTTGTCAATATAAATATACAGGAGAAACAAAGGATATCGTATTAGTAGAGTAGATCAGAGGCGAAGAGATAACAGCATAACATTATGTTTTCTTCTCTGATGGTACAGCCATTAAAAGAATCTTAATTTACAGGCATGAAGATATTTGATCAAGATATTTCACACTTAGAATGATCATGCAACCAAATAATTATGAAAAAACTAGAAAAAGAAAATTCATTGATGCTTTGTCTGGTGGAGTGGTCTTGAAAATTCACGTTTTAGTAGTCATCAAAAATAAGGTCATTGCTACCCACAAATTATTTTAACAGCAAGTACATCTATTTCTATTCATTATTCCAATGATGAGTAACAAAATAAAGAACATCCTTATCAAACTTCCCACCTCTTAATGCCTCAGTGATAATGGCATAGTTCTTACTGAAGCAATAACATCAACAAAGAAATTAAAAGTCGGTAGTCAAACAAACATATGAAAAAGGAAAAATCCTATTATTAAATGCTCATTATTTTGTCCAGAAATACTACATAAACAGAACATAACCTAATAGAAAACATACAAAATAGAATTTCCATGTATCTGATCGTCAAATGATTAAGAGATTCAAATTGAAGAAAAAAATCAGAAATGATCCATGAAATGATGTTGAACCAACCAAGCAATTTTTGCAACTGATAATACATACACCACGACCCGCAAAACTTACAGAACAAGATGGTATAAGTTACACAACAATATTCCTGCAAAAATGCCTTTGGAGTCACTCCGTGCTGTAAATTACATGAAAGCTCAAGATCCCTGGGTGTGGTGGAGATGCCCCCCAATGGAATCTAGACAAACAACAAATGGATCAAGCAAGGGACAATCTCTTTCCTTGAGCAGGTTGATCTTCAGAAATGTGTTCTTGTTTGAGCATGGACCCCACAGTAGGATCTTACAGAATTCTTCTGCTCAGATCCCCAATGAAATGAACCAAGCTGCACCTTTTAAGCTGTGGAGTGTGATTCTGTCTGTAATGGCCCAAACAGACTGCACTTGGGTATCATAACCCATGCAGCCACATTTATCTTCAAACCAGAAAGCTTGATCTGGATGTGTACCTATTCTTCAAACGATCGGAGGCATATTTTCTCAAGTAGCAAGGGCCAGTCCTCCCCTAGCTGCTGTGAATTTAGCTCCATTGCTACCTTGAAATCCTGCAGATATATAGAGTAATGGTTCTTCAGCTCATGTGTGCTCTCCAAAGGTCCACCACTGCTTTGTACTTGCACATGATTTCCCAGCCAAACACCATTGATTGGCTTCCCATGAGGCTGTTGCTTGTAGACCAGCTGCCTTCTTGGTTCATGCCCCTTCCTTGCCCCTACCATCTCAGCACATGACTTAATCAGCCGCTTCAAATAAGTATCCAGTCCATTATTCAATAAATTGGCACAGTCCATTGTAACCCCTCCCAAGCCTTGTGCTTCTGCTATTTTCTCCATCCGTTTCTTCAAAACTTCAGTATCGCACAGTTCCCCACAATCATAGCTGCTTCTACAGCTACTGCTGCTTCCACTAGCTGCCAGCAGCAGAGACCGTCGAGCTCCACCAACACTGGCAGGACAGAAGGAATTCCCAGTGGAGCTCGAAGAGGACCTCTAGCAGAGTTCAGATCATCCCTATGCTCCAAGTCCTCCCTATCTTCGACTGCGACCACTTCAGCCAGACCAGTGCTCTGTACAGAATCCCATTCAAGCGGTGACAGCTTCTCTACCCTTGGTCTCTTTGCCAGCTGTTCAGCAGGCCCACCTTGTTCATGTTGCAATGGTCTCTTAAAATCACACAAATTCAAATCGCCGTTCTCCCGCACGGTAACCACATCAGGGGGTACTGAAGATGGAAGAACAGCAACTTCTGCCCTCCCATTTGGCCCGAGGGGGCTCGGGCGGTCCTTGATCTTCCGGTCCCGAATGAGAGATCTGAACTTGCGGGGGATGGAGGGAAGATATCTCCATTGGCCCAAATGGGTGCTGGTGGAATTCGGGCAGGGGATGAATAGAAACTATCATCTATCTGAGGAATTTCTTAGCCACAGCTCCAACGGGCTTTGACACACCCTTGTCATGGACAACAGGGGGCTGAATCTTGGCCAGACACGCATTTCTAAGGATCGAGCGGACGAGCTCATTGTGCAAGGGGAGGTTCTCGCGCCCAAGCGTTAAAAGACAGAGCTTATTGAACTCAGGCTTGCTCAGTTTCTGAGATAACAACTCATTCAGGTAGCTGAAGTATCTCTGAGATCGTTCTGGCCCAACCCTCTTCGCTATCTGAGACTTCAGGTCGCCGAGGTTGGTCCGGGAGTGCTGAGTTGGTGGTGGCGGCGGCGGCATCTCTCAATGAACGGTGGCCATGCAATTATTCACCAGATCAATCGAATTGAAGCTCTAACGTTGCCTCTAGTGTGCTTCCCGGCTTTTAGCCAAGATTAGGGTTTGCACCTTTTCTTGGAGAAAACGAGAGCTATCCCCGATTCCCAACTCCTCAGCCAGAGGAATGCAGACCAAAATCTCATCTTTCCAGACCAAAACCCTAAAGCGAGACAGGATCAGGAACCGACAACAAGAATGGAGATTCCGAGCCCGAATCCCTCCAAAGACGCCAGCTTGAAATTCGAATTCTCAAAAGGGAGATCGAAAACCCTAAAACAATGCGAGACAACTAGAATCGAGCCCCATTCGGCCGCCTGGAGCTCGAAAAAGCTCTCATTTTGCTCCGGAATGACGGGATAGCGGAGGACGGCGATCTGCTCCGCGCTCTGCGATCGGCAAAGCCACTTAAGCAAGGCGGATCTCGATAGAATCGCAGTCGGGGAGCGGCTTGGAGGAATCAAAGCGAAAGAGAGGCAGAGAAAAGAAGCAGAAAAAGAATCTCAATGAGGAAAGAAGGGATCCAGCTGACCTCTTCGAACTCGCTCGGAGTAGCGTGAGACGCTTCTATTCGAAGCGCATCGCCGGCGGACACAGCTCCAATTCTCTCTCTTTCCTTCTGCTGCTCTTCTCTCTTGCTTCGCTCTTCGCTCTCTCTCTCGGACGGACCCGTTGAATTGGATTGATCGCTGGAGGGAGGAAAAACTCGCTCGCTCTCTCGCTCTTGCCTTTTTTTTTTTTTTTTTCCTTTTCAGTTTCCCCCCTTTTCTCTCTCTTCGAGTCGCCTCTCGCCCTCACGGCGCTCTATCTCTCTCTCTCTCTCTCTCCTCCCTCTCCTGATTTTTTTTAATTTTATTTATTTATTTATTTATTTTGGGGCTTTGGGCTTGAGCCATAGAGCGGCAGGGACTGGACGAATGGATTTAGAGTTCGCGCCGTTAGGGAGTTCTGCTGATGGGCTAATGGGATGTTGTGTTTCTGCAGTACTCTGGGTGCTTTTCGACCGGGTTCATATAAACCATATACACTTGATTGTATGGGATTCGCAGTGCTGACGGGTAAAATTTGCGTGCTGGAGGCTGCTTGGGGATGGTGTCGTGCCCCTGGTGCAGGGAAAATCGGGCAAGTTTTATGCGGGTAGGATCAGAACCTTGGGATGTTCGGCTGGGACCCCACCACCAACGCGCGAGGGGGTAGAGGAATTGAAGACATACAAGGTCAAAAGTCAACATGCGTGGCCTCGGTTGCATGGGAGGAGGTACCAACGCGACAGCGGCGGCGTTCTGGTTGTGAGCGCACATCGTTCCCCGTGCTGCGCTCGTACTGCGCTGAAACCGAAAAAAGAAACCCTAGTAAATAAAAAAATAAAAAATATTATGACACCTTAAATCAATCCCGTATCGTGTGATGTGACTACCTGGAACAATTTAATTAGTCATTATTTCTTCAATTCTTCAATAGATAAGGAATTCAAAAAAAAAAAAAAAAAACAAACCCTGAAATTTGCTTTAAACTTCTGTTCTCATTTTCTTTAACAGACATGATAAAATGTTGACCTATAATCCTCTATCATTTTTATCTGGACTCCCAATAGCCACATTCCAATCACCGGATGGAGATGCTAATGAGTGGTGTCGATTTAATTTAGACGGACAGAAGCTAAAAATTTATTCTACCAGTGTCATGATTAGCTCTAATTTAGGTAGAACGTAAGTTCTAACAGGTAACCATAATAGCGTATCTAACCTTCAAAGTCACAGCAATATGTAATTTTAAAAATTCTACAAAAATCAAAAACCTCTATATTATAGTTAAGACTCAAACCTTCAATTATTCAACTGAGGAACTTATCACGCACTAGTATAACTTTTTTCTGACAACTTCGATGCAGGCAGGGCTTACAAACAAGGTGCAGACCTGAAATCACTTTTTGAAGAAGCAATTAAATACGTTAGCTAATTTATGATCACACCAGTGTTAGTAGATGCCTGGAGAACAACACAAACAAGCTCAAGCTGATTATTCAAGGATTTTTTTTTTCTTCCAAAACACAACCGCATGATCTAAGCCTCAGCATGCCCATCTTGGCTTTCACAGACCTAGTTGATCCACAGCAACATATTGCAATAAGAAATTCAACGGATTAAATGTTGAAGAAGCAAGGACATTTGTAATATGAATTTCATAACCCAACCAGGCAGTTCACAGCATAAGGCATAAAATGGCAACAATAAATGCATCCAGAAAGGCTCAATAATAAACCTTGGACATGTCCAGGTAACTATAAATTTATGACATGATATGATACAAAAACAAGAAACAGTTAGCACTACTATCATTTTTTACACACTGGTTCAAGCTGACATTTTTTTTCTGCATGAGATATGAATCAAATCTCAACATAAAGCACTATTATTTCAGAAAAAGTCTGCCTCTGAATCCCCACCATTAAGCTTTAAAGGGAACAAGAGAATGGGAAAGGAAAGAAAAGAACTGGTAACATGCTTCCATACTTCAAATGCAACAAAAGCGCCCCTGCAAACCAGTGATTACAAGGATGCATTATATCAGAAAGAAAAGATGGAATTGGGCTGAAATTGACAAAATATTGAGATGTTCATGCAGAAAACGACTATCAGCGTCAGCACTTTACACCGCCACAAGGAATGCTTGATGCATTTTCTGAAGAGGATACCAACAATACAAGATCAGCATTGTGGACAATCTTGGAAATAATAAAATGAGCTAAGGGACAAGTTGTATAAAACAAACAAATTCCACATAGTTTTTCTTTGATTGATGCCTCTCTGTAGGTGAAATGAAATTAGAAGTTTATGGCAAATGTTCAGAGCCAACTTCAATCATTAGATGCTCAAATAATTATTAGAAACTCTCATCAAAATGTTTGGAAACATGCATGCTACATAGCACATAAGAACATCAGGATACAAGCTGCAGCTTGTAGAAACCAAGGTAGCTTGTTCCAATGCACTGCCATGTAAAGGTGCCAGTAGTGTACAGATGCAATCAAAGCAGATAAACAAAATACGTGAGTACCAGAATATTCTGCCTAGAGTGCTGCTTCCTGATTCAATTCATTCTTACATTACGCCTACAAACCATTTCATCAATTTTTATGACCAATACACCATGTATTTCTTTAAAAAATCTATAAATAAAATAAGTAGATTTTCTTTTCAAAAAAGGATACAGATTGAACATTTTTGTTATGCAGTTGTATCCTTATTATTCTCATCCTAAACTTTTTGAGAGTCCTGCGACCTGCTCCAACATTTATGCCAACTCAGGTTCTTGAGATGCATGCTATAGCATGATAGCTGCTTCTCAATGGAAGAAGCACATGCATCACCTTGAATGCCACATAACCCCTTTAGCCTTTAAAAAAAAAAATTTGTGCGAGCACACCACCTGAAAACTCTATCTTAAATATCTGATTAGAAGATTAAATTCAAGTTGGGTGCAACTGCTAAAATATTTGTCCATGTCATTTGATCTCACATGGTAATACATATCTAACAAGTGATTATTTTCGAGACTCCAAAGTTACTAAACACTCGAAATTTATTTTTGATGAAGTCCCAGTGATTGAAATTCTTATGTCCATTCTAGAGAGTTAGCATTCTAATTAAAATTCAAAAGCTAGGCCATGCTTGAGAAAGAACTTCCAACCTGTACAGGATGCATCCGACAGCTAGATGCTTCAACCTTGAAGTACCCTTTGAGGATCCAGTTGCCCACTACAGTAACTGGAGGGAACAGCAGACAGCTCTAGCCTCCCTTTCCATTCCTCGCCGGGCTTCAAAGTAATGGGCTTCTCAATGGCTGCAGCCTCCACACACAACATATGCTTGTATTCGTCATCCCCAAAATCTGTCATGGCCTTGGCCTTCTTGTCCCATGGATTCCATACCACTGCAGATATAATATGTCATCAGACTGTAAAATTATGCAGATACTACAAATGCAATTAGTCCCTTTCCAGTCTTATCCCAAGATAAATTTGGCAGATATTAGAAATAAAATTAAGCAAAGCAGATACTAGAAATCAAACATGCCTGCATCTGGAAGTCCATCTTTCCGCAGAACAAAAGTTCTTTTTTTCTCATGGTCCAAAATTGCAATCTTGGTTGGTGTGCTAAGATATATCTTGTCCACCTAATATAAACAAAGTTTGATCATCAAATGACAAAATCAAAGTTAATCATGCACATTTACTTACTTCAGATTCAAAAGTTATTGCATCTCCTTGTTCTGTGAAACGCTGCTTTTCCTCTAAGTTGTCCAGGTAATCCAGAGTCTCTAGTCCTTCTACTCGCACTTCACTGGAAAATTACTTGAGATTAAGGACCAGAAAAAATGAGCAACATGGAAGATATGCGAGTTGATGTTCACAAATGTGTGTGTTTTACATATGCACCAAAAGAAGACATTCTTTGAGGGACAGAATAAACAACGTTCAGCTTCTGATTTATTCTTAAAATCAAAGATCAATTTTGCATACCCATCTTCCCCTTAATTGCTAATTTTAGCCACCAATATGCGGCTATGTTGTTGTTCCTTACTTTGGCAACATCTAAAATTCTTTTGATCAGAACAAATGTACACACAGATTTTGAAGTGATCACAATGTTCACAAAAAATATAATCAAAGATAAAAGCAAGGTAGCCAATATATTTCCAAGATCTCAGGAAAGAATTACTGCATCTATGAAAATGAAAATAGAAAGTTGCTGACATTTGGAATGCTACTAATTGGAAAGAATGTTTTGTTCCCACAACCTTCAGAACCACTTTGGAAACTGGATAGGAAAATTTGGTCCGACTGTTAATCATCAACAGGTATGGTCAGTTTGAGGACAAGGTAGGGATTAGTCGTAGTTTGTATTCGGATAAAGTGTTTTAATCCCCATCTAGTAATCACATAATACTACAGTACAGTTGATGGCAATATGGCTACTTTTTGGTTAAAAGACAAACATCTCACTGCCCTTTATGAAATTTTTTTATTTTTATTTTTTTGTTAATGAAGGGAATTTTGGTCATTCCAAAAGAGGTGGGATTAAATGCCTGAGATGCCCAGTTCCAAGGTACCTATGGAATTAGTACTAATTCCTGATTATCTATGATTTGACCCAACTGTTAGGAGTCAGCAGTTCAGCCTCTCATTATGGCTCATTTGGCAGTTATCCCAGGGATTGTTTATCATGGTGTTTTGTCCTCTTTCTAAGCAATACCTGATTACAAAAAAGCAGCATGTGCTAATTCAAAGTTGACAGTGTTAAAGATTCATTTGGAAGCCAAAATGTAAAAACTTGAATTTAAGGTGAAACAATAAATATTTAAATAGAAGGGATTGGTCTGTGAAGCGAAGGATTGAACATAGCAAAAACTGGACAAAACCTCTGTTAAGACTAAGAGACAACTGCTTATCTTTAAAAAAGAGGCAGAATTTCGACAGCAAAATGCCATGGCACTCCAAGAGTCACCACCAGGTTCAGCATCGAGAGATCACATCAGAAGAAGAGGAATCATCTGTTTTACCAATTTCAGCAAGTATAGCAAGTAACATAATTGCATGATGACACTTTTTTGAATTTCCAATAGGACTACTAAGAAATGGAGAAAAGCCTGATTAGCACCCAAGCATAACTGAGCATAAGCTGGATTCCCACTTAGATGAAACATAACTGATGATCCTAAGAAATTGCTGCTATCATTCCTCTAAAAAATAATTCCATGGACCTCCAATTTATAGAATCTGTGGACTCCTACATAACTGGAAAAACTTAAATTAGACCACATAATCAAAAAGGACAACTATTGGCATGTGGGTTGCATTGCCACCACCTAACATAATGGAGAATAAGAAGTTATGCAAAATGAACTCTTCTTGAGAAACAATTATCTATCATAAGACAGTGAAACCACACTTAAGAGATCACAGACCCAAGAGACACAGTCAGTCATATACTCAGGCATCCATGTCAATCTTTAATTAAATATGGTCAGCTCTAGCTTCCTAACATGACTCGTACATTTGATTCCATGTAATCAGTGCAAATTCTATATCATTAGTGTCCTGCATTTATTGTAGTTAAACTTTGCTTATTCATTTGATATGTTCCCAGCATCCGCTCCCACCAGTATTAAACCAAGTAAGTTTGTCTGACAGTTCCCAATAGGCCGATAGGTATGCTCTGCTCTTTTTGTTCATAGGCATTCTTTGTAGATAAACTTCATCCATTCTTTTGGCATGTACCTATAATCCACTTCCTCCATTAAACGAAGCAAGTTTGTTTAGGAATGCTTCAATGATCAATTGGTATGTTATGGGTCCTGAATTTTGTACCTCCTCATCCTTACTATTGCCTACTATACTTTCGATATCCTTGGAGCTAAAAGGTCCTTCGAAGCATATGTTGTCCCTCCTCTAGCTAAAATATAGATTGGAAGGGAAAAAGGAAATTGTAATGTAGTGTCTTACTGCATTCTTCACCCTTATATGACAATAATACATTTGAAAATACCATAAATCACTAGCCCTTTGTGATTTCTTCGATCAATAATTATGCATGGGTCATCTACTTAACCTACTTGTTAGCAATAAAGAAACCTCATGTGATGGGCATCCAGAATTTCAAGTTTATATTCAGTGTTCCAAGGAGACTTCCAAGTCCTTGGATTGATCAATGAAGAAAGGAACGAATTTTTGGTTTCTTTTCTCCTGTAGTGTAATTCCAAAAACAGGTGTCAGGACTTCCAACCCTTTGTGGATCCCTGGGTTTAGAGAGTCTGATTCCTTATTTCTTCTTTTTTTTCCTTCCCTATTATTGCCTCTATATTTTTATTCACTGCATTACCCTGCTTTTTCTTTTGCTATATTTTCCTCCACAGCCAACAGCACCCAGTCAAATCTGATCGGATCTCATCAACTGCTACCCTAGTTTGTCGATAGATTTATGAATGGACAGCAAGACTTTAAATCCATCCTTAAGCACTCTTATTATTCCTTAACTATACCCTAGTTTCATATTCTTAGATTAATCACCGTCTCCACTATCAATTTAGCATTGAAATTTCAACTTCCACAGTTCAGTTTTGATCAAAACTTGGATCTGAACCCAAAATTCCAGCAACCTATAGGTTTCAGCCCTACCCTCAACCCTGATACATCCCCTTCTCCTAGAATGTCTTACATCAGTGTCTGAAAGAGGAAAAGAAAAGATAAATAACTGCATTTTTTCCCTCTAGTTGTTTCTGCCTGTTATGGGGCATGAATCTTCCCTAATTCTTTATGATTTCCTGAATCAAGAAATTCTACACTAATTACCCAATTAACCTATGCTAAAACTGGCTTTTATTATAGAAGTGTACATAACATTATCTTTATGCTACTACATAGATAGATTACCCTTGCAAGAAATTATCTTTATGCTAGAAATTTACTACTCGTAGCATTCCACGCTAACTCATGTTTGGATGCTTTTTTTTTTTCACTCGTTAACATGAACACCCATAACTAGCTAAGTTTGAAGCTAATGTGCAAAATCATTGTCTGCCCACCAATACTTTTGTAATTGATGAAATTATTTTATAAGTGAAATTCAATTCTGGAAAAAGAAACAAAAGACTGAGCAAAATAAGTTAGCACGTATCTGAGTTAATAATTATTCTACAAAGTGTCACTGTTGAAAGTTGACAGCATCAACAAACATATCAACCTTCTGATTTGCAGGAGAAGTTAAGAGAAAAAAATTACTATCGATGAAAATAATTCTCAGAATAAGATGATTTTACATCAAACATGATATAAAACTAAGATTGAAAACTTTAACAAGGACTAAAGTATATGATAATTCCTACAGTAAAATAACAATTATCAAGCAAAGCACGTGCAGGCAGTGAGACAAATCTGTGTCCATCACCATCCAAGATGAATCCAAAGTAGACTGCTTGACCAGGTTTGAGCAGCACAAGGAATAACTGAAATATATGACCCACGGAATTTGTGTTTCTCACGTATATAAGAGAACCACAGAACCAAAAATACCATATGTGTGGCATTACTGTACAATTATTAGTATATTTTTTGGGGGGTCACCTTAATGTAAATGATAATATTGTATCATGCATCAATTAATATACAAAGACTCAAGTCAGTGAATGCACATATCGCAATCCAATTATTGGTAACACAACACATAATCCTCAATTACAGAATAAGCTAACAGAGTTGAAGGACAAACCTGATATCAGAAACAGAAAAGTAAGTGTGGTATGCAAATGTGAAGGAGAATGGCTTTCCATCATTATTAGTATTTCTTATACGAGATGTCAGCATAAGATCTCCTCCAGGTCCCAGAGTAACCCGTAGACGAAATTCATAACTGCAATGACAGAAAGTTGGTCATACACCTCAAATACATACTAAAACATGCAATTAAGAGAAGTAATCAGCATGATAAGAATGAGAGCAGACAAAAACTTTGACAGCATTCATATAACATTAAAAAGAGAACAAGACTTGATGTTCGGTTACTGGATAGCACACCTGTGGGGCCAGATCTTTAAATCTTCTTCAGATGTTTGAGAATTAAGTCAACAAAAGCTTTACTAGAGCTAATTGTTGGGAAAGGGGGTGGGTCGGTATCAATACTCCAGAACCTGTTCCTTGCAAACCCATGTTGTTCGAGAGGTCCATTGTTTGAAAACTGCATTTGCAGTGAAATTAGGTGATGAAAATGAATAGAATCCAGATAAGTATAACAGAAGAATGCTTACAATCAGTACACATCATACTTGAGGAAAGCATATTGGGATGCCCCCACGTATAGCTTTTGGAGGCTTGAAAACTGCCTAAAAAGAACAAAGAAGAAGCAAAACATGATTAATGAAAGGTTATAAGTAAAAGAACACGACCATTAGTAATGAACATCCAAAATGACTGGAGAAAGGCCACCACCATCCGTCAGCGTCCACCATCACCAAAAGAAGAAAGACCACTTATGCGACAAGAACACCAACATTTAAGTTCATGTCTAATATATAGTAGGATTACTGCAGCAAGTAGCAACATGACAAGAAAAAATGTTCTATACAGGTCCCAATTGAACATGCAAAAGCTGCAGCTAAATTGGAAGTGGATTTCAAATATGAAATAAAGGATCCAAAATTCCAAAAATTTAGAAAAAAATGCTGCTCATAATACATTACATATGCACACATGCATTTGTACATGCATGCATGCATACATACACATATATAAATATACATAAAGAGATAGAAATAAAGAAAATGAAGAATCTATTTTAGTTATTAATAAGAGAGAACAACATATGGTAAAAAGGTAAGAAAGCTATTTAAGATTTTGCTTTAAGAAGAGAGAGAAGACTGATGTTTGGAGCTGCAGAAATCAAACAATTTAATCACCATACACCTAAAACATATGAACTAGCTCGGAGAATACTTCAGTTGATCCCCTTTAGTGACTTATGATGCATATTTGGTCATAGAAGTTTCTGAAAAATCAGAGCTACCAAAGTAAACTAGTCTTCAGTCATTACTGAATATTACATAGGTCTTTTGTTAGTTCTATCAACAAGGCCATGTGACAGAAAACAAGGGATAAGATGTAATGTAAATTTGTAATACTTGAATATTACAAGCAATGGTAAACTATCTAAACTCCTAATTGTTAGTAGTTATTACATGATAAACCGCATATAAAATGGATTATATATTATTCTAGATTTAGATAAAAGTGGGATCTCTAAGCACTACGCAATTTTATTTTAACTCCTTCGTGTACTAAACCTAACTCATAAAATTTTATCAAAAATTAAAATTTGAAATCCCATGAGATAGGTCCCGTCCTTGTTTTCCTGTGCATCAAGAGACACCACCAACCCGCCCCGTCCTGAAACTTGGCATCGGAAAAGTCCTAGGATGCACCAATCGGGATGCTAAGATGGTCCCCATCCCAACCCTTGCAATGGTATCCCATCCTAGCATCCCACGAAGCATCTTGGAAACCATGCCAAAAAACTATGATAAAAATCAGGCTTTATTGAATCAAGTGACACAATAGCCTGGTTTTTCACCAACCAAATGATCATCAAATGTTTATTATCTTAGGTTCTTTCTACAATGTACACAAGTTAGAAAGAAGAAAAACTTATATATAAATCAAAATCTGGAAAAACCCTGCTCTTGAATTGAACCATGAGAATGGACCTTGGAGATTCGTAGCCTCAAATATCAACCATTAGCCACTTAGCTTAGAAGTTGAGGCCAAATTCCATGGCCATGCTCAAGTTGTTATGAAACTTTGATACTTTGGTTGTTTGTCAATCATCCCCCCCCCCCCCCTTCTTCCTTCCATGTGCGCATGCCCGCGCTTGTACGTGTACTAGTTTTTCATCTTTTGTTTCGTCACACTAGCATGCATAAATTCTTTACCATGAGCAATCCCATCATGCACAATTGTGTGCTTGTTGCTAAAGTTGATGCAATTTCAAGTTAAAGAATGGGAGAGAACTTTGTCTTCAATAGCCAACCTTTAAAACATGTTATCCTACATAGGCACCTGGTTGCTCAAGTGCACTTAAGATTGCCACAAAAAAAATGAAAAACTTAACAAGAACAAAAAAGTTCAGGTGATAGAAAGAAATGGTTAAAGGCCAATTGAGTTCTCTAATCAAAATTTTATCAATAATGATATTGATCAAATGGTTATCAAAATGGACTATATGATCTGAACTGAGATTTTTAGTCAGAGAACCTTGCGCCTAAAGACCAATTAAATATTGCAAATGATTTAATACCTTACTGCTCAGAAAAAGCATCTCCTCCCCATGGTCACTTTTCCAAGATGTCACTTGGCCGCCATATAGATATACCTGCAGATCAACACACATAAGAAAAGGCACAATCACCAGAAAGTCTCTGTAGCCATATCAATTAATAATGTACTCAGCAGCAACAGACTTTTAAAAGGATTTGTTCAAACCATCTTTGTTCATTAAGCCTTTCATTAGACATTTCCCCCTCATTTCAAGGGAGTGTCTCTTGTATGTCAACATAGCAAACCTACTTTTGGCAGACCTTTTCTAGGGGGAATTTAAAATTCTTGAAGATTCAAGATGATTATGGAAAAAGAATTGTTCTCTTAACATTTCTAGATGTAATAGGATATGAGCATTTCAAGGGATGCAATATGAACTTTCTACACTTTATATTGTTTTCTAGGCAGTTTTGTATATCTTAACAAATGGTATGCTCCTAGATCCTCTATAGAAGAGAGGATAGCTATCTTGTAGATAGATCCAAGTTAAAATGAAGATATTTAACAGATTCAATTACTTCCTTTTTTTTCATCTCCTCTAAATTCTTTCTTCCATCTTCCTTGTATAGCCCTTTCTCTCTTACAAAACCAAATGTCTACTTTGATGCATGATCAAACCAGTCCACAAAAACAGCAAAACTAGCTGTTAAAAATAATTACTCTATTTTTACAAGCTTCAGATTTCAACTTCAGCTCTCACGTGCCTATGAATATCTTCCCTTCCATTTTCCTTTTAATATTCATGATCATATTTGTCAATTTTCCTACATATATGTATATAGACTGCAAAACACATCTCTTTCGTCTAGCACAGACTTTAATCTCTTAGGCTCCTAGTTATCTTCAACTTAGAAATATAGGGACCTTCGAAATGCATTCCAATCTTCTGCTACTTCTTGTCCCAGACTATTAAAACATGAACTTTTAGCATTATAAGCCCCAAGAACCTATGTTTTAATGACCCAAAGTGGTGCAGGCACCAGGATCTGGCAGAGGATTCTTAATCCCCTATGGATATCTGATTAGGTTTGTAGGGTTTGATTCAGTTGGAAACTAGATTTATTTTATTTTATTTTAATTTGGATCCAATTTTATTTTTTGTTTGGGCATTTGAGTCCTGTCTTTTGAGTTGGTACTCGTTATTAGGGTTTGGGTCATATTGAATCAGCTCATTATGAGCTTGGATCAATTTGAGTCCTGTCCAGTCCAGTTGGTCTTATATGTGTCATGTCCAATCTAGTTGGTATTTTATTAAGTTCATTCAGCTTACAAGAGGAGACACCAGTATTAGAGTAGCTGCTAAATTTAAGTTGGTGCCACACCTACATAAGAAGTCATATGCCAGCCACACACCTGCCATCCTCCAGCACAAGCATTCCACACGCCACCTAGCATAGCAAGCAGATCAACAAGATAAGCCTCAATCCCCCAAATCATGCAACCCTATTTGAAAGAATTTCATCCCAAAGAAGCAGCAAAGGGACGTCCTTTATTGCCCATAAATTGCCTTTTTTTTGAAAGAGATTTGTATGGCATGAAGTTTTTTTTCCATGTAATCTAATCCACACTTTAGAAAAAAGTGGGCGCCTCTTTTTTTTTTCATATCTGTATTTACTTGGGCCATAAATCTCTTGCTCTATAAAAGAGACCCTCTTGTATGAATTATGCATCTTTGAATTATTAATCAATCAATCCAGTTTTGAGTTCTTGTGAGTTATGTTATTTGGTTCTCTGGTGCTCTTGATTCCCTTCTCCTACGCATGCCAACATCCCAATCTTCATAAGAAACCCTGGCCGCCACCCTTGTTTTCCTTTAGTGGATGCCCAAGAGCTTCTTGACCGCCTATTTGCCTCAAATCTGACTTTTTTATCTTGTTCTTTAACCCTTGGATGGTGTTCTTGCAGGTCCCTCAGTAACCACAAATCCAGGATTCAAGGTGAATGCCATCCAGGTCAGCGGATACTTAGTCGCAGATTCACGGATTCGGAGCTTGGTCATCCAAAGCGCATCCGCCAGGCAGAGTGACCCCTTCAACATCTCGATCTCCTCATCCTGCCAGGTACACCCTTTTAATATGCTAGTAGCTTTATTGTGGGAGAGCAAGCCCTACCTAGGCTTCTTAGCCTCGGCGGTCTTTCTTCTTTACTTTTCTATAGAACTGTTTCGCATGCAGAGTTACAGTTAGTTTTCCTGAATCCCTCTTAGACTATTACTTCGAAAGACTAATCAACTACAATCATTAATCATATAAAATTTATTTGCATGCGAATCGGTCCTGCATCACAAAGGCATCTTATCACATCACACATGAAACTCTGGTCATACATTACTCACTCACTTGGCTGATATTCTTTCTGGTGTGTTTTCCCTACTTTCTATAGATAGTTATCCCCAAATTCCATGCAACCGTTAAATTTGCATCTAATTATTTTTGCATATATTATATGATATTAACAACTTAGAAATAATGATATACATGAAATCAAAGACGATTCCTAGAGTACAATGCCAGAAAAATATCCAATTTTTTCAAGAATATTTTCACAATGTTCTCATCTAACCAGAATTTTATAAACACTTATTATTGTTTTTTTTTCAGTTTTTTATGCCTAGACTTAAAAGAAACTTGTATGAGTTTTATCTCAGGCAAGAAACTCAAGGAAGCATACACAAAAATAATCATACCAAAGTATGCAGTATGCGTTAATGAAGTTTAATCAAGGAAATAAAAACAGAAAATTGGTTAAAAGAAAAGTTTGAGATCTGTGAGCATATGTAAGATATTCCAGACCCCCCCCCCCCCCCCCCCCAAAAACACAAAAAAAAAAAAAAAATCTCAAAATTGACTCGTCATACTATATTTGCTAGATTTGACTATCTTTTACTATGCACACCCCTTTTTCTTTTTCTGATATAAATCACCCAAACTATTATATTATCATTCCTTAAAAGCATCAAGGTACTCAAAGATTACATCCTTTGACTTTACCAGATGATTCACTTCCTTCCTGAAGTTCTTTCTTTTCTTTGGACCAAGTGATGAGAAACTAATCAAGAGTGCTCATGATAAACTTATAATCTACATATCACGAAATTCTGACTTGGGGGTTGTTTCACAGAGTGAGCTAGAACCCAAGACCAAACAATATGCACGAAAAATACTCCCCTGCAGGGTTTTTTTTTTCCAACTACCTGGCATGCATGAAAAAGATGGCCTAACCACTGATCCAATGGCAATCAAATTTACAAGAATGGATAAAGCCAAAAGGATTTCATATTCCATTTCTCAAATCAGACATTGATATGCCAGCCGAAAAATAAATCAAGAATTGCTAAGACGGACGTTTAGAACATATAAGGAGAGCAAATTCCTGGGAATCACGTTATCAACAGCTACTGAACCAAAAGATCAAACCAAGAATACCACAAGAATCAACAATCCTATTAGAAACTCAAATAAATCCACGAAACCGCATCAGATCCATAACAAATGAATCAGATCCAATTCCACGTAAAGAAGCTACAAGAAATCATATGTCTCTGCAACAGATGATCTCTCGTTCCAGATACGTTTCCTCCAAGAACCTATAAACGAACTGGATGGAAAGAACAAAAAGAAAACCCGATCGAGAGAGGGATGGGATGAGAGGAAGCAAACCTCGGCCGAACTCCCCCTGACCTCTCTCAGCACGACCTTGTCAAGGCCATTCACGCCTTACAGAGCTCCATCGGCGGCTTCTCGCCCGACATCGCTCCAATCCCATAACCTGAAACCCTAACCCACCATCTCTCCTTCTCCCTTCTCTTTCTCTCCCCTATAGCTAAACCCACCCTCCCCACTCTCCCGGAGTCGAGAAAGGACCAGTGAGAAAGAACGGCGAAGATGAAAGGGGACCGAGACCAGAACGGAAACAAATCGGGAGCTCTCTAGTATATTTATAGGACAGGAACAAAGGAAAGGAGGGGTGGCACACACTCGATGCATCTTGCCACTGGTCGTTACGAGCGAGCAACACCGACTTTCCGAAGGTGCCCGTAAAATCAATTATGCGAAAATTAAAATCCACCGTCCATTCTACTCATCAGAGGATGAAAGCATGATCCTCTCTCACCGCATATAAATTTTAGTACGGGCATTTAAGCAATGGGTTGTCCATTCGCCGCCCGTTTTCAGCATCGCTCGCGATAATGGAATCGAGCTAAATACCTGAAACGAGCCCTACCGCGAGCTCATCCATACGGTGGGACCCGCTTTCGTGCGATCCGGTACGTCTGTCTGGTTTCTTTGGGGACTCTCTACGGTCTGATATAGCGCGACTTTTCGTCTGTTTCAAGGGAACCGAAAGCACTTTTAGGATGGGGAATTTATTCACGATGAGGTCCACTGGAAAGTAAAAAGTTGGGCATGAGAGAATCTAGACCCTCCATATGGTGTGACCATGCTCCATTTTTGTTTTTAACAAAAGAACGTTGGAGAAGGGTCCGGTTATCCGTCTGAGAGCCGTTGACGAGAGCCTGCATTTTGGACGTTTAGGTGAGAAGAGACGGCGCAGATCCCATTGATCGTGTAGTGGGGTGGGGTGGGTGGGGGCGAGGCCTGTGGACAAGTTGCCCCCAAGTTGTGCGTCTGAAAACTTAGCATCGTGCCGTGCACTTTGTGGCCCGCATTTATGCGCATGAAGTTGGGCACCATGCTCATATTGCACTCTAGTCTGGATCATCGCTATCCAGTCGCCAGCGGAAGAGAACCGATTCTCCCTCACCTGCTGCAGATGGATGGGCTTGCCATTAGGTCGTCCGCTAGTCCGCACGTACGCATATAAGGTTAGCATTAACACTGTGCATTTAAGTAAGTGCCATGCACGTGAGCGCATGCATGAGAGATTCAGGCCATTAGACTTCAGTTTGGATCCTCCTAACTTCATCGTTGAACACGACGCCTAGTTCTTCATTACTAGAATAAATGGATTTTGAATTTTTGATGCAGAATAAAATCTTCACCACATCGATATTATCATGCACGGCCAAAAGAAATGTCCATTCTTAACTTTTGACTCACTAACGGTCATATTCAAAAAAAGATAAAACATAACCTAGCTTTTACGGTATTTCGGCAGGACCAAACTACCTTTGTACCTCAAAAAATCAAACTGTCTCGTACCTCAACATGATCAATCTATCTTTATGCTCGACATGATCAACCTACTTTTATGCCTCAACAAGACCAAACTACCTTTGTGCCTCGGCAAGACCGAACTGTTTTCATATCTTGGCAAGACCAAGCCTTCTATGTGCCTCGACAAGACCGAGCTATCTCCACACCCTCATCGTCTCGTGCTATGATGAGAATTATGGAAGATGAATGGTCTCGATCACATAAATCTCATAACAATCTTCCTAAAATGAAAATGAGAAGCCAAACATAACCCTCCGACTGTAATCAATGAAATTTTAAATCACTGATTAGCTGGCGGGATTTCAATCGCATCGGCTCCTAACACCCTAGAAAGTAAACGTAAACTAGCTTAACGCCTATGAATAACTGAATCTTGAAACGTCAATCAGCCATCGATCCTTATACCGCTAAGATTTGAATCATAACAGTCCCGTAACTAATCAGATTCGAATCGTACAGGATCTTGACTTTCTAAAATGAGCCTAAGAAACAAGATAACAACATGCTCTCATCCATCGGTCTATAAATACTAAGTCCCAAGATCCCTTCAGGTATGCGCAAACTAACTCTAAAAACTCAAACTGAGTTCCTAGCTCTTGGAAGGTTATCTCTGAGAGATTAGCCTTCTCCTCTCATCTGTCAGAAGGTCTTCCGCAGGGATCATCTCTTGTGCTTTCTATGTGAAGACTGTCTTGTAGGTCCAACTAGACGGAAGATCACCATCGGATCATGACGTGCATCGCTCTCAAGCCAAAGAATGAAATGTTGCAGCAACAAATATGTTGATCGATCCATTTGTGGCTTTGATAATTAGAAGATCATCTTAGTTGCCGCAAACTAATTTGTTTCTTTAAAAAAAAAAAAAAACCAGGTTGAGTGGACGAGAACTTTCGTCTAATCATTTGGCTAATAACCCATAATTTGAAATACTTAAATCGTAAAAAAGTGAAATGGATGATAAAGATTGCTCTAGCAATGATGGTCCTCGTTTCCTATCAAGAAATATTTTTCCGCATAAAGTTAGCAATGTGCTATATAAAAACTATTTACGTTTATACGTTGAAAGAAAACACCACACATGCCATTTTAATCCACTCCAATCCATGATCTACGTATAAATCAAAGAAATTCATTTCTCTGTAATAGGCAATAACAACAGGATAGGTGGTGGGTGATAGATTGGATCTTTTCTTGCTCATGGTTTACCTGTGAATTGAAGATATCCAATTCTCGTGACGGGTCATTCATGCAATGGCATGTGATGGAGCAAGACTACAACAATGATCTTGGTGCTGAATTTTAGTTTGGATATTTTTCTGTTCACAATTTACTCATGAACCAAAGAGATGTAGTTATTCATGATAGGGTATTCATGTTTTGAGTGATGGAATGTAAAAAAAGCAAGGATGCAACAACGAAATAGGAGATGGTTTTAGTTTTCACCCTTTCTGATTAATAATTACTGTGCTGAAGAATTGGACCATTTTAGTTTAACTATGAATTGAAAGCGACCTTAGCCTCTGAGATTTACGCGCATCCTTTTGTTAGTGCAAGATTAATAGATAAAAATAACATATGTGGCATGAAGGTAGATGTTGTTGATTATCCGTATAAACTAGAGAGCATCAAATGAATCTTATCTATAAAATTAGAGCTAACTACATGCTACAGCTTCTTATGCTTTAATGAAGTGTATGAATCAATGAAACTGGTTATCGAGTACTAGTGTCTTTTATGGTGGTGGAGTATTTTATAGGTTTTAATTGCAAGTCATCTTTCAAATAACATATCTTTATATCCATCTACCATAAGTGTTGGAATATCTATGCTCAAGTAGCTCTTATCGTTGGTCAGTGGTAAGTCCAAACTCTAATGCTCAATATTTTCACTGGCTAACAATAAAACAATCATAGAACTTCATTCATACCTAGATATGTAAGTAAATTATTTGAGAGTATTTATTTACCAGATCCTAATCTGGATTTGAAATTTACTATAAAAATCCAATTTCGGAATCTCAACTTGATAAATTTGTAGATAAGTATCCGGATGCATTTGGCTAAATCCAATCTAAGTCGAATGAGAAAATATTTACTAAATTTTATTTATTGATTATGAAATCTTATTGTGATGGATGCTTTAAATTATGTGCTTCTATTGTTAACTAAATTATCAGCAGTTGTAGGTAATGAATCATTAATGTCATGGATAAGAATGACAACTCAATTGTTATGCTTTAACTCATTCTTAGCTCTCTATTGTACTAATTATATTGAAATTTTTGAGTACTTAGTCACGATAAATTAAGTAGTTATTAGAATAAGCAGTGACATGTTTTCAATTTTCAAGTATGTGATCGATAAATATTTATTACCAATAACAGTTTACTATCTTTGGATCAATTTGCCCTATAACTTTATTTATAAAATCTTCACCGTCATTCTCCTATGCGAAAGATACGAGAAGATAGTGCCGCCGTGGATAAAAAGTAAGAATTTTTATGTTGAAACGCGTGTGCTTGCGACGTGCCCGCATGCATCGCTAATTAGTGAAGCCGTTATCGCATCGCTAAATAATGATGCATATTTTGAGAGTCGTTAATTAGCGATTACTTAGCGACGACATTCGCATAGCTAATTTGTCATTAATTTATCACTAAATTATTTATTATTGCTATTTAGCGATGATATTTTATGACATCGCTAATGGGCATCGCTAAAACCAAATGTTGAGGGGTAAAATCGTCATTACATTAATATCCGTGCGAGGCGGTCAAGGCTAGCCCCCTCCCCTTAATCCCTCCGGGCTTCCATAGCTCGGCCCTTCCGGGCTTCCGTAGCTCGGCCCTTCCGGGCTTCCGTAGCTCGGCCCTACCGGGCTTCCCTAGCTCGGCCCTCCCGGGCTTCTATAGCTCGGCCCTTCCGGGCTTCCATAGCTCGGCCCTTCCGGGCTTCCCTAGCTCGGCCCCCTCCGGGCTCCTGTAGCTCGGTCTCTTCTGTAGCTCGATCTCTTCTATGGCTCGGTTCCATCAAGCGATCCACAGCCTAACACCTACCTCCGCGGAACTTGACGCGGGAGAGCCCTAGCCTATCAGAACGGCACCCTAGATAAAGAATCATGTCGGAACGTGGCCTAAAGCCTACCATAACCGCCCTGGGCCTACCTGACCGGATCTCGAGACGTCAAGGAGCTCTCCCAGCCGTCGATCTTTGAACAAACAGGGTACGGACTATAACGGCCCCATAACGGCCTGATTCTATCCGTCTCCGTATCGTAACAACCTCCGAACCTTCCAGAAGGCGCTCAAGTCCCAAGTGACCGTCTATAAGTATGAGACTCACACATTCCCCAGGTACGCATATCCCCTGAGGCAACTCTGGGCTCTCTCTCTCTCTCTCTCTCTCTCTCTTTGGCCCCCGGAGAGGTCTCCCGGAGAGATCCACCTCCCCACTGTCTGGTTGATCGCCGATTCCCTCTTCACTGACTTGAGCGTCGGAGGGTCTTCCGCGGAGGGCCACCCCCGGCGTCCCCCCGCGTGCGGACTTCCCTTTTTGCAGGTCCGCCACCCTCTTCCTGGAGATCGACCGCGCCCGAGTCGGAGGACGGATCCCGGCGGCAACAGATTGGCGCTAGAGGAAGGGTCTCAAGTCCCATTAAACTTGAAGAAAGGAGACAAGGATCTAAATCCGGAGAAGAACCTCTCCGATGGCCAACCGGAGAAGAGCAACCTCTGATGCCCAAGATCAGGTCGCCTCCCAAAGGCCTGATCCGACTGGCGCTACGGCGCCGCAACCCCCACCGGTCGAGACTCCGTCGCCGCCTGCTATTCCGGTGACCCAAGACCAGTTCGCTACGCTGGTCCAGCAAGTCCAGGCCCTCACCCACCTGGTTCAGGAGCGTCTTGCAGCTCCTCCTGCTTCGCGTCCCCAGAGGGAGGCGGCGATTTCTTCTTCGCCGGCGACCTCCTCCTCTGATCCGCGTGAATCAGCGGATCCCCCACTTCGCCCCGGGGGAACAAACCGGTCCCGCGAACCGGTTATGATAGAGATCCTCCTAGATCTCGGCGAGCCCGCTCCCTTTCTCCGGTGACATCTCATCATGATTCCACGCCGTCTCTACGATTCCCGCGCCCGGCTCCTCCTCTAGCTGGTGAGGAGGAGATCCGCCGTCAGATCCAAGAGATGCGTCAGGAGCTGGACGCCGCCAAGCAGACCAATCCACCCCAGCCCAAGGCGGAGCAGGGCATCCCTTTCTCTAAGGGGATCATGGAGGAAGTGATTCCCTCCCACGTCAAGCTGCCAGCCGTCGAACCCTATCACGGCTCCACTGATCCGGACGACCATCTTAGTAGCTTCCGATCGATAATGATGTTCCACGGAGCATCTGATGCGGTCCTCTGCCGAGCCTTCCCATCCACCCTCAGAGGATCCGCCCGGACCTGGTTCAACGCCCTGAAGCCGGGTTCCATTGATTCTTTCGACGAGCTGAGCCGCCTTTTTATTGGCCAGTTCGTCAGCAGCCGCCGCCACCGTCGAAGATCCGACTCCCTCTCCGAAGTCAAACAAAGAGAGGGGGAGTCCTTGAGAAATTATCTTGGCCGTTTCAACAAGGCCATGTTAGAGGTGGACCACCTTAATCATGAGGTGGCTATGTCCGCCCTAGCGGGGGGAGTTTCGAGGAGAGCGACTTCTATTTGGCAATGGAGGTCAGCTACCCCCATGTCTCTCTGATATGATGGCCCTTGCAGACAAATATGCCAGGGTCGAGGAATCGCGGAGGGCGGTCCGTGCTGAGCAAGCAAGGAAGAAGCAGGAGCCCAAAGCCCCTGACAGACACCGCCCCGTCCGCCGGCCAAGTCCGCCTCGCCGCCAAAGGGTCCCTCCACTGCCGCCAAGAAATCGCTCCGGAGTCCTCCTAGATGATTTGATCGCTATACTCCGCTGACTGTGCCCCGAGCGCAAATCCTCATGGAGATAGAGCGTCAACTTCCCCGGCCCGTACCTCTCCGAGGGAACCCGACCCGAAGAGATCCCGCCAAGTACTGCCGCTACCATAGGGAGCATGGTCATGACACCGAAGAATGCTGGCAGCTGAAGAATGAAATAGAAAGGTTGATCCGGCGGGGACGGCTGGATCAGTTCAGGAGGGCACCCGAGCCACAGCAACAAGGAGGTGACCGCCAGCCCGAGCTCCCACAACTCCCTCCTCCACCAAATCCGCCTGTGATTGGCCGTATCAACATGATTGAGGAGGCCGGCGGATCGAGCTCCAGGGGCGATGGCGATGCACCGGTGCCGAAGAAGGCACGCACCGGCGAACTCTCCTTTTTCAATGATGATCTCCTTGGGATACAGCTTCCCCATGATGACGCACTTGTTGTATCCCTTAATTTGGACAATTATGATGTAAGCCGAATCCTCGTCGATAGTGGAAGTTCGGTAAATGTTTTGTACCTCGGTGTGTTTGCCAGGATGAAATTGCTCATGGAAAACCTTCGAGCCGTGGATTCCGCTCTGATGGGATTCACCGGCGACGTCATCATCCCAGAAGGGGTTGTCACCCTGACGGTCCGCGCGGGAGCATGGCCCCTTGTGACTACTGTACAGACCGATTTCTAGTAACCGACCTCAGATCCCCATACAACGCCATATTCGGCAGACCCGGCTTGATGTCCCTCAAGGCGGTTGTCTCTATCCCGCATCTATCTATGAAGTTCCCCACCGAACAAAGAGTTGGAGTGGTTCGGGGAAGTCAAGCCATGGCTCGGCAATGTTTTGTTACGAGCCTTCAGTCTAGAATGCCCGAAGTTGACGGGCTAGACGCTCGTGAAGACTTCGCCGAACAACGAGGAGAACCGGCAGAAGAACTGGAGGAAATACCATTGGACGAAGCTCGGCCCGACCGAACTACAAGGATCGGGTCGCTACTCAAAGAGAGTCTCGGCACAGATTGATTAGGTTCCTCCAGAGCAATGCTGACATCTTCGCCTGGACCGCCTCTGACATGCCAGGAATCAGCACCGAAGTCCTCGTCCACCGCCTCAATGTGGACGAGAGGCACAGGCCTATTAAGCAGAAGAAGAGAAGCTTCGCCCCAGAGCGCAGAGAGCCATTGAAGAAGAGGTCGACAAGCTCATAAAGGCCAACTTCGTCCGAGAGGTAAATTATCCGAACTGGCTGTCAAATGTTGTTGTTGCCGCTGGGATCCGTCCTCCGACTCGGGCGCAGTCGAGCTGCAGCGTGGGCTCCCTCCTGGGCGACCTGCAAAACAGTCCTCACGCGAGAGGCGTTGGGGGTGGCCCTCTGCGGAAGACCCTTCGATGCCCAAGTCAGTGGAGACCAGCAATCAACAAATATGGGGAGAAGGATCCCCCGGGAAGAGTTCCTCCAAGCTCTTGTGGGAGCTTTCATGGCGGAGTGTGAGAACTGCGAATGAAAAATAGGCGTAGAATAGCCGTACCTGAGAGGCTTGAGGGTGGTAGTATTTATAGGCGGTCACCTGACTTCTTAGACATGCTCTGGATGAGGTCTGAAAGTTGTTGGGATTTGAAACGGATTCGAATCAGGTTGTTACAGGGCCGGTAGGATCCGTATCTGGTTAGTTAGAGGATCGACGGCTGGGAGGCGGGGAGAGCTGGCCGATGGTTCGAGACTCAGTGGTTGCATGGTCCCTAGGCCACTATTGTAGGTCCTAGGCCACATTTTGGCATGATTCCTTGTTTGGAATCTTATTCTGTTACAGTGAACTTGAACTCTCCCGCGTCAGATTCTGCAGAGGTGTTGTGGTTCAGTCATCATGGCTGGCGGAGGCTCGGCGGAGGTAGGTGCCGAGGCATAAAGGGCGAACGTGGCAGCCATAAATGCCTTAAAGCAGGGAAGAAAATAAGGCATTGAATGCCTTAAAGCAGGTGGATATATGTGGCCTTTATGATGTCATAAATGCCTTGATGCAAAAGACATAGCGTGGTTGTGGAGGCCGAACTATATTTGCCGAACTATATTTGCCGAGGCATGTTGGCCGAACTATATTTGCCGAGGCATGTTGGCCGAGCTATGCTGAAGCTGGCTGAGGCTGAGGCTGGCCGAGCTATGTTGGCCGAGCTATGCTGAAGCTGGCTGAGGCTGAGGCTAGCCGAGCTATGCTGGCCGAGCTATGATGGCCGAGCTATGCTGAAGATGGCTGATGCTGAGGCTGGCCGAGCTATGCTGGCCGAGCTATGCTGGCCGAGCTATGTTGAAGCTGGCTGATGCTGAGGCTGGCCGAGCTATGCTGGCCGAGCTATGATGGCCGAGCTATGTTGGCCGAAGTATATTTGCCGAACTATATTTTCCGAGGCATGTTGGCCGAAGTATGCTTTCTCCTCTCTTTTTATTCCATTAAATGCTGGCTAAGTCATTATGACCGTTTCTGCACCATTAAATGCTCCAGCCTATTGATTTGACTGCCAGATATTAATGAGGGGGCCCAGAACCCACGCACATGACGTGGCCCTTCTTTTCTCTCTTGTTCTCTTTCTTCATTATGAGGAGACTCTTGTTGCTAGCATGTCGCGCCAAGAGGCCAGCTGGCAAGCAGGGCATTTGGACTGGGCGTGACCCCATCGCCGATGTGAGTGGTCAACAATGCAATGACGATTTTACCCCTCATCACATGCCCCCCACTCCCTAGTCCGAAGTGTAATTTTGGATATAGGGAGTAGAATTCTGGAGCAATCTTATTTAGGGGACGTGTCATTCGATCCTCTATAGAGGAAGTATTTATCTCTGTGTAGGTTAGAGAAAGGCCTGGGCGGCCCTCTTGCTGAAGTAAAATAAGGTGCTTTAGTTGCACTAGAGTGTCCGAGAAATTATCCGGCTGGGACGAAGCTTTAGTGCTGTATCACTCGGATTGGCCGAGGCTGTAGAAATATATCACTCAGTCTTCGGCCGAGGCTTTTGATAATAAGAGATGCACTCCGGCTTTGGCCGGGGCTTTTGAAGATCAATAAGAAATTCCCTCCGGCTTTAGCCGAGGGTTCTGACATGTCACTCGGTCTTGGCCGAGGTTTCTGTTAATAGGTGATGCCCTTCGGCTCTGGCCGAGGCTTTTGATAATAAGATATGCACTCCGGCTCTGGCCGGGGCTTTTGATAATAAGAGATGCACTCCGGCTCTGGCCGGGGATTTTAATAATAAGAGATGTACTCTGGCTCTGGCCGGGGCTTTTGATGATAAAAGATGCACTCCGGCTCTGGCCGGGGCTTTTTATGACCTGCTTCTCATTGTAACTTTCAAGGAGAGTTATAAAAATTTCGCAGGCCTTTTAAAAACTAAACTTAATTCAATGAATAAAAATGGGTTTAGAAAGAGTGTACTTTTATGGATGAATTTATTACTCGGTTGTCGCCGAGCCTTCAAAAATATATCACTCGGTCTTTGGCCGATGCTCTGGGAATTTATTACTCAGTTGTTGCCGAGCCTTCTCAAGATGCTACTCGGTTGTAACCGAGGCTTCCAAATATTAATTGCTACTCGGTTGTAACCGAGGCTTCAAATAATAAATTACTCGGTGTTTCCGAGCCTTCAAATAACAAATTACTCGTTGTTGCCGAGCCTTCCCAAGATGCTACTCGGTTGTAACCGAGGCTTCCAAACATGCCACTTGGTTGTAACCAGGCTTCCAAATAAATTACTCGGTGTTGCCGAGCCTTCCAAGATGCTACTCGGTTGCAGCCGATGATTCACATAATAAATTACTCAGTGTTGCCAAGCCTTCCAAGATGCTACTCGGTTGTAACCGAGGCTTCCAAATAAATTAGTCGATGTTGCCGAGCCTTCAAAAATGCTACTCGGTTACAGCCGATGATTCAAATAATAAATTACTCGGTGTTGCTGAGCCTTCCAAGGTGCTACTCGGTTGTGACCGAGGCTTCAAATAATAAAATACTCGATGTTGCCGAGCCTTCCAAGATGCTACTCGGTTGTAACCGAGGCTTACAATATTAATTGCTACTCGGTTGTGACCGAGGCTTCAAATAATAATAAATTACTCGGTGTTGCCGAGCCTTCAAGATTGATAACAAACTTCCTCAGCTTTTAGCCGAGGGTTCTGATATGTCACTCGGTCTTGGCCGAGGTTTTAGATAAATAGGAGATGCACTCCGGCTCTGGCCGGGGCTTTCGGTAATAAGAGATGCACTCTGGCTCTGGCCGGGGCTTACGCACTTCGGCTCTGGCCAGGGCTTCCAATAGTGAGAGATGCACTCCGGCTCTGGCCGGGGCTTCCAATAATGAGAGATGCACTCCGGCTCTAACCGGGGCTTACGTACTTCGGCTCCGGCCGGGGCTTCTGGTAATAAGAGATGCACTCCGGCTCTGGCGGGGCTTCCAATAATGAGAGATGCACTCCGGCTCTGGCCGGGGCTTTTGATAATAAAAGATGCACTTCGGCTCTGGCCGGGGCTTCCGATAATGAGAGATGCACTCCGGCTCTGGCCGGGCTTTTGATAATAAGAGATGCACTCCGGCTCTGGCCGGGGCTTCCGATAATGAGAGATGCACTCCGGCTCTAACCGGGGCTTACGCACTTTGGCTCTGGCCGGGGCTTCTGGTAATAAGAGATGCACTCCGGCTCTGGCCGGGGCTTCCAATAATGAGAGATGCACTCCGGCTCTGGCCAGGGCTTCCGGTAATAAGAGATGCACTCTGGCTCTGGCCGGGGCTTCCAATAATGAGAGATGCACTCCGGCTCTGGCCGGGGCTTCAGAGATCATTGCTCAGCCTAGCCGAGGTTCGGAGATTTATTGCTCGGCCCAACCGAGGTTCGGAGATTTGTTGCTCGGCCCAGCCGAGGTTCGGAGATTTCCTGTGCAAATAGGCAACTCGGTCGTGCCGAGGATTGGTGAGCAGCACCTGTTTCTTTTCGCAATCTTTGGCAACATAATGTGTGATGATTCACATTGCAAATTATGAAAATACGTGCCGACAGAAAGGTATAATAAGGCATATCAAAATGGACTTATAGAGGACATACCCTATTGATAATACTTACAGAGATTGTCCGAGTTCCACGTCGGGGGACAGACTTTCCATTTAGATCTTGCAGCTTGTAGGTTCTCGGTCCAATGGTCTCCGCTACTTGGTACGGGCCTTCCCAGTTTGGTGCCAGTTTTCCTTGCTTCAGCGGTTTGGAGACAGATGCTTTCCGGAGAACAGGGTCGCCGGGCGAGAAGGATCTCCCTTTGACTCTGGAGGCATGATAGCATCCGCGGATAGGGGGGTCCTATCTCCACGAGGATGATAGCTTCTATGCCGAAGGCCATCCATAACGGGGTCTCGCTTGTGGGGACTCTCTGTGTGGTACGGTAGATCCACTGGCCGAGGTTGAAGCTGGACGTTGGACTTCTATGAAGCATGGAGTCAAGAACTCCTTATCTTGGCTTTATGACGCCATCCTTCCTCACGCAAAAGGTGCTTAGGGGGCAACGCGGCAGCCATAAATGCCTTAATGATGGAAGGAGATAAGGCATTAAATGCCTTAAAGCAGCTAGATGCACATGGCCTTTATGAGGCCATAAATGCCTTAGTGCGAGCGCGGCTATGGAAGCCGATATGTTGTGCCGAGGCAGGAAGAAGGCGGAGACGGCGTCGAGTCCTGGCGAGAGGACACCAGAGAGAGAGATCGGGCCCGCCGAGATCTGGGGAGATCCTTGTCACATACCACTTGAAGGGCTGGCCAGCTCCCTCAGGACGACGAGGGGGGTCCGCGGATGCAGAGCAGGAGTAGCTGGACGGGGAGCTTAATGGCGTCCCTGAATCAAATGGGTTAGTGCTTGGACCTGCTGGACCAGTGTGGTGAACGGATCCTGGGTCACTAGGACAGCTGGTGGCGACGGAGTCTTAGCTGGTGGCGGCAGCAGTGCCACGATACTCATCGGATCGGGTCTCTGGGAGGCGACCCGGTCCTGGGCTTCAGAAGTTACCCTTCTCCGATTAGCCATTGGAGAGGTTCTCTTCCAGATCGAGATCCTTGTCTCCTTTTTTCAAGTTTAATGGGACTTGAGGCCCTTCCTCTAGCACCAATCTGTTGCCACTGGGATCCGTCCTCCGACTCGGGCACAGTCGAGCTGCAGCGTGGGCTCCCTCTGGGCGGACCTGCAAGACAGTCCTCACGCGAGAGGCGTTGGGGGTGGCCCTCTACGGAAGACCCTTCGATGCCCAAGTCAGTGGAGACCAGCAATCAACAAATATGGGGAGAAGGATCCCCCAGGAAGAGTTCCTCCGAGCTCTTGTGGGAGCTTTCATGGCGGAGTGTGAGAACTGCGAATGAAAAATAGGCGTAGAATAGCCGTACCTGAGAGGCTTGAGGGTGGTAGTATTTATAGGCGGTCAGCTGACTTCTTGGACGTGCTCTGGATGAGGTCTGAAAGTTGTTGGGATTCGAAACGGATTCGAATCAGGTTGTTACAGGGCCGGTAGGATCCATATCTGGTTAGTTAGAGGATCGACGGCTGGGAGGCGGGGAGAGCTGGCCGATGGTTTGAGACTCAGTGGCTGCATGGTCCCTAGGCCACTATTGTAGGTCCTAGGCCACATTTTGGCATGATTCCTTGTTTGAAATCCACTTGAACTCTCAGATTCCGCAGAGGTGTTGTGGTTCAGTCATCATGGCTGGCGGAGGCTCGGGAGGTAGGTGCCGAGGCATAAAGGGCGAACGTGGCAGCCATAAATGCCTTAAAGCAGGGAAGAAAATAAGGCATTGAATGCCTTAAAGCAGGTGGATATATGTGGCCTTTATGAGGTCATAAATGCCTTGATGCAAAAGACATAGCGTGGTTGTGGAGGCCGAACTATATTTGCCGAACTATATTTGCCGAGGCATGTTGGCCGAGCTATGCTGAAGCTGGCTGAGGCTGAGGCTGGCCGAGCTATGTTGGCCGAGCTATGCTGAAGTTGGCTGAGGCTGAGGCTGGCCAAGCTATGCTGGCCGAGCTATGATGGCCGAGCTATGCTGAAGCTGGCTGATGCTGAGGCTGGCCGAGCTATGCTGGCCGAGCTATGTTGAAGCTGACTGATGCTGAGGCTGGCCGAGCTATGCTGGCCGAGCTATGTTGGCCGAAGTATATTTGCCGAACTATATTTTCCGAGGCATGTTGGCCGAAGTATGCTTTCTCCTCTCTTTTTATTCCATTAAATGCTGGCTAAGTCATTATGACCGTTTCTGCACCATTAAATGCTCCAGCCTATTGATTTGACTGCCAGATATTAATGAGGGGGCCCAGAACCCACGCACATGACGTGGCCCTTCTTTTCCCTCTTGTTCTCTTTTTCATTATGAGGAGACTCTTGTTGCTAGCATGTCACGCCAAGAGGCCAGCTGGCAAGCAGGGCATTTGGACTGGGCGTGACCCCATCGCCGATGTGAGTGGTCAACAATGCAATGATGATTTTACCCCTCATCAGTTGTCATGGTGAAAAAGTCGAACGGCAAATGGAGGATCTGCATCGACTTCACCGACCTTAACAAAGCCTGCCCGAAGGACAGCTTCCCCCTCCCTCGGATCGATCAGCTCGTGGATGCCACCTCAGGCCACCAGATGCTGTCATTCATGGACGCCTATTCCGGCTACAATCAGATCCGAATGGCCCCCGAGGATGAAGAAAAGACTGCCTTCATAACCGACCGAGGTACCTACTGTTACCGTGTTATGCCTTTTGGTCTTAAAAATGCAGGGGCGACCTACCAGCGGCTGGTCAACAAAGTGTTCAAGGAGCAAATCGGCCGGAACATGGAGGTGTACGTGGACGACATGCTGGTCAAAAGCAAGGAGGCATCACAGCATGTTGAGGACCTCTCGGAGAGCTTTGCGACGTTGCGCAGATATGGGATGAAACTCAACCCGACCAAGTGCGCCTTCGGCGTCAACTCGGGGAAGTTCCTCGGCTTCATGGTCTCCCAGCGAGGCATCGAAGCTAACCCCAGAAGATCCAAGCTCTCCAACAAATGGCGCCCCCAGCATCCATTAAAGAGGTCCAGCGCCTAACCGGGAGGATAGCGGCCCTTAACCGCTTTGTGGCACGGTCGGCCGAGAGATGCCTCCCCTTCTTCAAAACTCTCCGATCGGCCAAGAATTTCCAGTGGACTCCCGAATGCCAGAAGGTCATTTCAAGATCTCAAGAAGTACCTCGGCTCGCCCCCACTCCTCAGCAGTCCGACCCCAGGAGAGACCTTATTCCTGTATCTGGCCGTTTCGGAGGGTGCGGTCTGCTCGGTGCTGATCAAGGAAGAAGGCAAGATCCAGAAGCCGATCTACTATGTGAGTAGGCTGCTCCGCGATGCGGAGACGAGGTACAGCAGGATTGAAAAGATGGTGTTGGCTTGATCACCTCAGTTCGAAAGCTATGGCCGTATTTCCAAGCACACTCCGTAACGGTCCTAACCGACCAACCCATCAAGACGGTTGTTCACCGTCCCGAGACATCGGGGAGAATGACCAAGTGGGCCGTCGAAGCAAAGCGAGCACGACATACACTTTCAGCCTCGCCCAGCCATCAAAGCCCAAGTATTGGCCGACTTCCTCCTCGAGTGCACCATCCCAGAGGACGGTTCTACCCCAGACTCCCTGAAGAGCCAAAATCTGGAGCCGGTGGCTCCTTACGTCGACGGGTCGTCCAATGCCCATCACTCCGGTGCGGGTCTAGTTCTCACCAGCCCCGAGGGGATGACCTTCGAGTATGGCGTCCGATTCTCCTTCCCGGCTTCCAACAACGAAGCCGAGTATGAAGCCCTGTTAGCTGGCCTCCGGATCGCCCATAATCTGAAGGTAGAAAGACTCAACGCCTTCACCGACTCTCAGCTGGTAGCCGGCCATGTTCGGGGAGAATTCGAAGCTCGAGAGCCGAACATGATTCGGTATCTCCAGGAGGTGCGTAACTTGCTTCCTCATTTTTCTGAATTTGAAATTATTCAGATCCCTAGATCTGAGAACGCCCGTGCCGACCTACTCTCCCGACTGGCAACCACGGAGTCAATGGATGCCGAGCAAAAATTCCACTTGGAGACTCTGGAAAAGCCGAGCATCATGGAAGCCGACCGAGTGATGCAAGTCGAGGCCGAACCATCTGGTTCGACCCGATCCTTCAAATATCTCAAAGAAGGGTCGCTTCCATCCGACCGAAGAGAGGACTAGGAAGCTGAAGCTGCAGGCACCCACTATGTATTGATTGACAACCAACTTTACAAGCGGTCATTCTCCATGCCGCTGCTTAGATGCCTTCGCCCATCCGAAGCGGACTACGCTCTGGCGAGGTACATGAAGGGATTTGCGGCAACCATCTGGGAAGCCGATCCCTATGTCACAAGGTATTGCGGCAGGGCTACTACTGGCCGACCATGCAAAGGGACGCGGACGATTTAGTCCGAGCCTGTGACTCCTGCCAGAGGCACGCAAACATCCAAAGACTCCCTTCCGCCGAGCTAGTTCTATATCCTCCGCTTGGCCCTTTGCCAAATGGGGGATGGACATCCTCGGCCCATTCCCGCTCGCGACAGGACAGCGGAAATTCTTATTTGTCGCCATTGACTACTTCACCAAATGGGTCGAAGCGGAAGCGGTCGCACAAATTACGAGGCACGGGCCAGAGACTTCGTGTGGAGGTCCATCATCTGCCGATTCGGCCTACCCCACACTATAATCACCGATAATGGCAAGCAGTTCGACAATTCCAAATTTCGTCAGTTCTGCGAGGAGCACGGAATCCGACACCACCTCACTTCGGTCGGGCACCCACAAGCCAACGGAGCGGCCGAGGTGACCTAACAGAACTCTCCTCCAGGGAATCAAAGCTCGCCTCTCCAGAGCCCAAGGCAGATGGGCCGATGAGCTACATCATGTCTTGTGGGCCTACCGAACTACCCCGAGGATCCCGACCGGCGAGACTCCATTCCGAATGGCTTTTGGCACAGAGGCTGTCATCCCTGTCGAAATAGGCCTCCCATCTTTGCGGGTAGAAAGCTATTCGGAGGAGGCTAGCAACGAGCAACTCCGCACCAACCTCGACTTGGTGGAAGAAGTCAGAGAAAAGGCCCGAATCAGGACGGCTGCTTATCAACAGAGGGTGGCTCGGTACCATGCCTCCCGGGTTAGGGGAAATCCTTCCTACCCGGCGACCTTGTCCTTCGGAAAGCTGCTGTATCCAAACCGCTGGAGCAAGGAAAGCTGGCGCCAAACTGGGAGGGCCCGTATCAAATAGCGGAGATTATTGGACCATGAACCTACAAGCTGCAGGATCTTGATGGGAAGTCTATTCCCCGGACTTGGAACGCGGACAACCTTCGTAAATATTGTCAGTAGGGTATGTCCCCTCTAAACAATCTCCATATACCTCACTGCATATTCCTGTTTATCTGTTTCCTCAAAATCTATCGCGTGAATCATTACGCACTATATTGCTATAAATTGTGAAAAGAAACAGATACTGCTTACCAATCCTCGGCACGACCGAGCTGTCTGTTCAACAGGAATCTCCGAACCTTGGCAGGGCCAAGTAAAACAAAGTCTCCGAACCTCGGCTGGGCCGAGCAACAAATCTTCGAACCTTGGCAGGGCCAAGTAAAACAAAGTCTCCGAACCTCGGCTGGGCCGAGCAACGAATCTCCGAACCTTGGCAGGGCCAAGTAAAACAAAATCTCCGAACCTTGGCAGGGCCAAGTAAAACAAAATCTCCGAACCTTGGCAGGGCCGAGCAACAAATCTCCGAACCTTGGCAGGGCCAATAAAACAAAATCTCCGAACCTTGGCAGGGCCAAGTAAAACAAAGTCTGAACCTCGGCTGGGCCGAGCAACAAATCTCCGAACCTTGGCAGGGCCAAGTAAAACAAAATCTCCGAACCTTGGCAGGGCCAAGTAAAACAAAGTCTCCGAACCTCGGCTGGGCCGAGCAACAAATCTCCGAACCTTGGCAGGGCCAAGTAAAACAAAATCTCCGAACCTTGGCAGGGCCAAGTAAAACAAAATCTCCGAACCTCGGCTGGGCCGAGCAACAAATCTCCGAACCTTGGCAGGGCCAAGTAAAATAAAATCTCCGAACCTTGGCAGGGCCAAGTAAAACAAAGTCTCCGAACCTCGGCTGGGCCGAGCAACAAATCTCCGAACCTTGGCAGGGCCAAGTAAAACAAATCTCCGAACCTCGGCTGGGCCGAGCAACAAATCTCCGAACCTTGGCAGGGCCAAGTAAAATAAAATCTCCGAACCTTGGCAGGGCCAAGTAAAACAAAGTCTCCGAACCTCGGCTGGGCCGAGCAACGAATCTCCGAACCTTGGCAGGGCCAAGTAAAACAAATCTTCGAACCTTGGCAGGGCCAAGTAAAACAAAATCTCCGAACCTTGGCAGGGCCAAGTAAAACAAAGTCTCCGAACCTCGGCTGGGCCGAGCAACGAATCTCCGAGCCTTGGCAGGGCCAAGTAAAATATTTCTCCGAACCTCGGCTGGGCCGAGCAACGAATTACCCGAGCCATAGCAGGGCCAGGTAAAAATCATTCAGACAAAAAGCCGAAGTATACAGGCCACGACTAAAGCCGAACGGCCCCCAAATAGTCCCCGAAGGACTTTGTCCAGTTTGAAAACGAACACGTTGAGCAAAAACCATCGACACGAGCCACCATTGGCAAAACCCCCCTTTAAGGCCGTTGAGCCCCACACAATCGGCCGATAGCTCCGAGCAGAGCTAGACGATTCCCCTCTCTGCTACTGGAAATCTTTTGGGTGACACCCCTATAACCCGTCGTTCAAAGAACCCATATCAACACACAAAAACGACGGGGCCACGGCGGCCCCCTAATCCGTCACACAGGTCAAGGCCGTAAATACTCAAAGAAAGGGACTTCACAGATAAACAAGGTCCATCTTTCATTCATAAAGGAGGTGGACTACAAAGAGGCGGTAAAAAGCAAAAACAAGAGGGGAGTCCCCGAATCAGAATTCGGAGTCACTCCCAGAGGCTAACAGTTCCTCCAAGCGCTCCATCAGGTCAGCCACCTGCTGACGAAGGGACATAATTTCCTCCCTCTGCCGGTCTATCAACCGGCGTAAGGCCTCCGCCTCCCTGACAGAAACGTCCAAGAATTCTTCGGCAGTCCTGCAAGCTGCTCGTTGCTGCGAAACCCGACGCGAGGCTCAGCCCATCGATAGTTACGGAGGTGCACCTCCCCTCCGAACGCGCAGGCTGCTAAGAGGAATGCGAGTCACTTGACGATCGCGCTGGAGAGGCCATTCCTTTTCAGAGCTCAAACCAAGGAATGGTCAAGACCGGTCCCCCTCGTCATATTTATACCGCCAGGCAGGTATCTCGATCGGCCGCGCCGCAAACACCGACCCATGAGAGTTTGCCACGTGTCACCATTCTAATGCATGAGGAATGAAGAGTCGCGCCCTATCCCGAGCAAGATCGATAAGCGCAAGCGGATTGTTCGGGAGTTCCCCAGGTGAACATTTCTCAATCTGTCGGCCCTCGCAATAAATGCCTTCGACGCTTCCCCAAGCCTCTTAATGCCGCCCCCTTTCTTCTCGGAAAATGTGGAAGTCCGGCACTCGGCCAATATCCTGCCCCCTTTTGAGAGGAGTGGCCGCACCAATAAAGGCGTGACAATGTACCGCCCGTTCCGCTCTGGCGCCCCCTTTATTAAGCGCCGCGTGGGCCTAACACTGCGACCCGCATTACAGCTGAGTCGCTCCCTTCAGTGACCAGTTCTCCAAACCTCGGCAGGGCCGAGCTACCAGTTCTCCGAACCTCGGCAGGGCCGAGCTACAAAATTCTCCAAACCTCGGCAGGGCCGAGCTACTAGTTCCCCAAATCTCGGCAGGGCCGAGCTACCAAATCTCCGAGCCTTCGGCAGGGCCGAGCTGCAAAATCTCCGAACCTCGGCAAGGCCGAGCTACCAAACCTCCGAACCTTGGCAGGGCCGAGGCAGATACTTTCGAAACTCGACTGACTCGAGCAACAGATTCCCCGAACCGTAATGGGAGAAGGTAAAAGATCCCCCGAACTTCGGCCAAAGCGGCTCACGATACTCCGAGCTCCGATAAAAGCGGAGCACAAAAATACCAGGCTCCTGACCTAAGCAAGGAGCGTGCTTTCGCCGAACGATCTCTGAACTATCGTGCGCGAACCTTAATTAGTCCGGGCGGCGTGAGATCCTCGTCTAAGGACGAGCGAGACTCCTTTATGCCCCACAAACAACGATAGCAAAAAGCTCGGCACAAGAAAAGATAGAGATTGAGACACAGAATATAACTCTCTTTATTGCCGATCATGATCAATTACAAATGCCTCATAGGCGTTACAAGAGCATTGAAATGCATAAAATAAAGGCAAATACAAAACTCGGGCAACTAGACAGTCGTGATCGCGTCCCAGTCGGTTAGGGCCGATAATTGCCCGTCGACACGGACCAATAGTTGCAACTGGCTCCGAGTCGTGGCGATATCTCGGTGACCCAACCGGGATATCTGGACGCCATCCCAAATCACCCAACCGGGGGTGTACTGCCACGCCTTGCCATGTCTCAAGGACAAGGAGTCGGCGGGCGAGGCGCTCTCACCCCCTCCCCAAGCGCCGAGCCCAGGAATCTGAATCAGGGAGGGAGGAGAAGTTCAAGTAAGTCATGGGAGGCCCGCGCGCGCTTCCTACCTTGCGCCCCCCGTAGCAAGCCGCAAAGACCACATAGGAAGCGCATATGTGCGCTCCCCGTATGATCTCTGCGCCCCCCTTGTGCGCTCTCCATATGATCTCCGGGACCCATCCCCTAAGGGCGAGCCATTCTTCAGCAGCTCCCCAGTCGCCCCAGCTATCCGGCGGCAAGGAGCCCATGAGAGGAAAAATTGATCCTCCCACTCGTAGCAACAGAGAAGCGGGCATACTGGAAGCTCTAGTGGAAAAGACACTTTGGGGATAACCAAACGGGACCCCTTTTCCCCCTTTTTATAGGCAGGAAGACCCAAGATGAGCTATCAGAGCTGAGAGTCCCGAGATTCGAACACCTGTCCCACGCCTCCGCGTGGCTCCTCAGGATAGACGCAGCGCCCCACTGCGCGCCAAGCCCACCACTGGACTTACGACATGTACGAAGATCTCCTCCTGATCCCGGATCACTGTCATTTAATACGGGTGATCGCCAGCCAGCACCTCGAAAACTGGCGGATCCAGAGTATCGTCCTTCGGAAGCGGCATCCGCCAATGGTGGGCGATTGCGTGCGCGCGAAATGACCTGCGTGGGAAAAGAGCACCTTCTGGAAAGCTCTGACGCAGCTTTATTCCTCCCACTGTGCCGTATCATCGATTCTGGTAAAATCAAAACCGAATCGCCTGCGGAGCGGCAGGACGTTGACAGAATGGCAGAAAGCGCGAAGATCTATTTTGTCGACCGGCCCCAGCCGATCCATTTTGTTTGTCGGCCCCAACCGACCCATTTTGCCCATCGGCCTCAGCCGACCTATTTCGCCCGTCGGCCCTAGCCGACCCCTTTTCGATCGTCGGCCCTAGCCGATCTACTTTGTCCGTCGGCCCTAGCCGACCTATTTCGCTCGTTGGCCCTAGCCGACCCATTTTGCTTATCGGCCCTAGCCGATCTACTTCGCCCGTCGGCCCTAGCCGACCCTTTTGCTCGTCGGCCCTAGCCGATCTACTTTGTCCGTCGGCCCTAGCCGACCTATTTCGCTCGTCGGCCCTAGCCGACCCATTTTGCTTATCGGCCCTAGCCGATCTACTTTGTCCATCGGTCCTAGCCGACCTATTTCGCTCGTCGGCTCTAGCCGACCTACTTTGTTCATCGGTCCAGACCGACATGTTTCGCCTATCGGCCCGAGCCAATACATTTTCCTAGTCTCGGATCAAGGATGGCCCAAGGGTATCAGCGAGCCATGGGCCGCTCACCATTGAGGCAAGACTACNGCGAAGATCTATTTTGTCGACCGGCCCCAGCCGATCCATTTTGTTTGTCGGCCCCAACCGACCCATTTTGCCCGTCGGCCTCAGCCGACCTATTTCGCCCGTCGGCCCTAGCCGACCCCTTTTCGATCGTCGGCCCTAGCCGATCTACTTTGTCCGTCGGCCCTAGCCGACCTATTTCGCTCGTTGCCCTAGCCGACCCATTTTGCTTATCGGCCCTAGCCGATCTACTTCGCCCGTCGCCCTAGCCGACCCCTTTTGCTCGTTGGCCCTAGCCGATCTACTTTGTCCGTCGGCCCTAGCCGACCTATTTCGCTCGTCGGCCCTAGCCGACCCATTTTGCTTATCGGCCCTAGCCGATCTACTTTATCCATCGGTCCTAGCCGACCTATTTCGCTCGTCGGCTCTAGCCGACCTACTTTGTTCATCGGTCCAGACCGACATGTTTCGCCTATCGGCCCGAGCCAATACATTTTCCTAGTCTCGGATCAAGGATGGCCCAAGGGTATCAGCGAGCCATGGGCCGCTCACCATTGAGGCAAGACTACATGATGAGGGGTAAAATCGTCATTGCATTGTTGACCACTCACATCGGCGATGGGGTCATGCCCAGTCCAAATGCCCTGCTTGCCAGCTGGCCTCTTGGCGCGACATGCTAGCAACAAGAGTCTCCTCATAATGAAGAAAGAGAACAAGAGGAAAAGAAGGGCCACGTCATATGCGTGGGTTCTGGGCCCCCTCATTAATATCTGGCAGTAAATCAATAGGCTGGAGCATTTAATGGTGCAGAAACGGTCATAATGACTTAGCCAGCATTTAATGGAATAAAAAGAGAGGAGAAAGCATACTTCGGCCAACATGCCTCGGAAAATATAGTTCGGCAAATATACTTCGGCCAACATAGCTTGGCCATCATATAGCTCGGCCAGCCTCAGCATCAGCCAGCTTCAACATAGCTCGGCCAGCATAGCTCGGCCAGCATAGCTCGGCCAGCCTCAGCATCAGCCAGCTTCAGCATAGCTCGGCCATCATAGCTCGGCCAGCATAGCTCGGCCAGCCTCAGCCTCAGCCAGCTTCAGCATAGCTCGGCCAACATAGCTCGGCCAGCCTCAGCCTCAGTCAGCTTCAGCATAGCTCGGCCAGCCTCAGCCTCAGCCAGCTTCAGCATAGCTCGGCCAACATGCCTCGGCAAATATAGTTCGGCCAACATGCCTCGGCAAATATAGTTCGGCAAATATAGTTCGGCCTCCACAACCACGCTATGTCTTTTGCATCAAGGCATTTATGACCTCATAAAGGCCACATATATCCACCTGCTTTAAGGCATTCAATGCCTTATTTTCTTCCCTGCTTTAAGGCATTTATGGCTGCCATGTTCGCCCTTTATGCCTCGGCACCTACCTCCGCCAAGCCTCCGCCAGCCATGATGACTGAACCACAACACCTCTGCAATCTGACGCGGGAGAGTTCAAGTTCACTGTAACAGAATAAGATTCCAAGCAAGGAATCATGCCAAAATGTGGCCTAGGACCTACAATAGTGGCCTAGGGACCACGCAGCCACTGAGTCTCGAACCATCGGCTAGCTCTCCCCCCTCCCAGCCATCGATCCTCTAACTAACCAGATATGGATCCTACCGGCCCTGTAACAACCTGATTCGAATCCGTTTCGAATCCCAACAACTTTCAGACCTCATCCAGAGCACGTCCAAGAAGTCAGGTGACCGCCTATAAATACTACCACCCTCAAGCCTCTCAGGTACGGCTATTCTACGCCTATTTTTCATTCGCAGTTCTCACACTCCGCCATGAAAGCTCCCACAAGAGCTCGGAGAACTCTTCCCGGGGGATCCTTCCCCCATATTTGTTGATTGCTGGTCTCCACTGACTTGGGCGTCGGAGGGTCTTCCGCAGAGGGCCACCCCTAATGCCTCTCGCGTGAGGACTGTTTTGCAGGTCCCCCAGGAGGGAGCCCACGCTGCAGCTCGACTGCGCCCGAGTCGGAGGACGGATCCCAGCGGCAACACTACACAACGGCGAAGTCACGCAAGAAAAACACTCAGATAAAAAATAGAAATTCCTTTGCTACGAAACGTAAACAAATGTCTAAAAGGGCAAGATACAAGAGCGGCTCCTAAGAACCAGGAGCCCCACCGGCTTTGGGAATACCCTCAGTCACATATGCAGGAGCACGGCTAGATTCGCCCTTCTCTGATATTTTTGCCCCCTCTATGACAGTTTGCGACCGTCCCTCGGAGGCTACGGCTTCGCTGGGACCAGGGGCGTCGCCAGGCTCGGCGTCAGAAACATCGACATATTCATCTTCGTCTTCTTCTTCGGACTCGCCATCTTCAGAATCTTCGACGCTCAGAAAAGAAAGGTCCCATTCCGGGTGCCCACTGAGTATCCTCTGCTTGCACTCTTCCATCCCGTGATGGAACGCGTCTACGCTCATAGCGTCTTGCCTCCCCTTAAGTATGGCGAGCTGCGTGTTGGCCTCAGCGGCCCGTTTCTCGGCCTCTGCGACTTGGGCCCGCAAAATGATATTTTGCTCCTCGAACTCGCTAGCCCGCGTCTCAAGCTCCGAGCTCCTATCGCGAGCGGACGCTAGCTCACCTTGAAGAGCCCGAACCTCCGACTCCATCTTTGCCATCCAAAAAATCCAAAATCAAATCAGCATTGCGAGAACCCAGCAGGAAAAACAAAAAGAGTAAAATAAGAGCGTACCTCCCCCTCTCGCTCGGCCAACCTTTTGGCCATCTCTTCTGCCTCGCCCTGGCTCTCGTCCTGTCAGCCCCAATCAGCTCAACCCTCTCCTGCAGAGTGCCGATCTTCAGCTGTCTAGCTTCGGCATCTCTCGGGCCTGGGATAACTCGGTGCTCACCCGAGCTATCGTCCCCTGGTCCCACCTAGCACTCTCCTTCAAATGGGCGATTTCGCCATCACGTCGTTTCAGTTTCTCCTCCACTTCACCGAGCATCCTCGCCAAACGCCTTCTTTCCTCGTCGGCCTCTCTCCTCAGCCGACTTATACTTTCACCGTGTTCTTGCCGCATCGCCGCCGCCTCCGCGGAGTGTTTTGACTCAATTTTGGCCAACTCCAAGCACGCATTGTCGTTCTTCACCAGGAGTCCCTGCAGCTCCTTTACTTTGCACTTTTGCTTGGACACCTCGTTCACGGCAGCCTGATGTGCCGCCCTTGCCCCCTTCAAGTTCTTATCCATCGTGTCCATGAGCTCTTCAAACTGCTCAGACACCTTCAGCCGCGACTGGAGCTTGGCATTCTCCCTCCGAGCCTGGACACTGGCCCCCGTCGCCAAACTCAAGCGCCAGCAAATCGCCCGGGAAAGCAAAACACTCTGCAAAGGCAAAAATTAAATAAGAGCCCACGATGGGGTCAATCGAGAAACATCTATCGCACAAGAAAAGTAACTCACCCGCGAGGCATAGGCCCGGGTCATCCTCATCAAGTTGTGTTATCGATGTCGGAAAGAAGATGAATACTCTCTGCCACGCCTTGCTGCCCAAATGCAGCGTCGACCAACCTCAGGTCGGCAAACTTGTCCGCCGAAGGATCCGCACCCGGATACAGGGCCGACCTTATCATAGCAGAGAACGCCTCCTCAATGCTAGCGTCCGAGCTGCCGAATGGGCCAACCCCGCCTGAAGGACGGCCTGGGCGGCCTCCGCCTGAGAGGCCTTCAACCTCCTGGCCTCCTCTACCAAGGCCCTGGCTTGGGTTTCCTCAGATAATTCAGCCAGCCCAAGCGCCAGCCTCCCCAAAACCTTTTTCGAAGAAGCTCCCAATACGGAGCTCCCACCTTGCCGCATCTCCTCCTCCGACGCCCCTTCCTCAGTAACCACCATTTGAGTCTCCGCCACCGGGCCCTCCAAGGTCCCGTCTTGTTCCGCCACCTGCATCTCCTCCGCAGGCTCCCCCTGAGCCTCCCCGGCTGCAGCTACCGCCTCACCCTCTTCCGCCGGAGCCGACGGCGATCCCTCGGGGGCGGTAGGCTCCTCGGCGATGACCGCCTCCGCCAACTCCATCGCTGTTTCCTCTTTTAAGGGGGGCGCGGTCGGAAGAGCCATCGGAGCCTCATCCGAGCTATCTGAAATCTCGAACACGAAAGGGTCGGGCGCCATAACCGCCCTCCCCGGATCCTCTCTCGCCCCCGGTGTCTCTGCAGCGACTGCTCCAGCACCCGGCGAACTTCTTGCGGATGTATGGGCCCTCTTTTCGGGCCGGCTACTATCCACGCCGCCCCCTTCCCCGGGCGTTTTCCTCTCTTCCTCTTGGAGAGGCTCGACAATGCCGACCTTGCGGTTGCCACATCAAAGCACACGTGCTCAGGTCCAAGCATATTAATCGAGAAAAATGAACTGCACGAAAGGGACTCACCTTGCAGGTCCAAGGGGCTGAGCCCGGCTGCGAAGAGGGCCCCCTTCGATAGCAGGTCATTAGCCGAAAACACCTGCCCATTGCGGAGGACGTCCAAGTCCTCCTCTTCCTGCGCCGACAAGGCCGGATGCATCTCCGCATCCCTTACAACATCCCCCCATCTCCGAGGGAAGTCGGAGCCGACGTTCCCCTCCGCGATGACAAACCGACTCTTCCACCCCTTGATGGAAGAGGGCTTATCCGCGATTACGTTGAAGGATTTCTGGGGCCCGATGTAGGGCCACTCCGATCTCTCCTGGGAATCAGGTGGTAGCAGGCGCGGAAAAGGGGAAGGGTGGCAACGATCCGAATCTGGTGGCACATCGAGATGAACCCGATGACATTCCGCCAACTGTTCGGAGCCACCATTGACGGGCTGATGTTGTAGTGGGTCATGATCTCCTTCACCAGGGGATGGAGAGGAAAACGAAGACCCGCCTTCAAACTATCTTCATAGATGAAGACCCCGGACTCTAAATCTTGGGTAACCCTATCTTCGGGTTTCGGCGCCCGTAAGACGATGTCCAAGGGCAAGCCATACCGCTGGTGAATCCTCCCAAGTCCTCAGCAACGATCTCGGAGGCCACATCGTCTGGGCTCATCGCCATTGAAAGAGGTACCAAGCAAAAGCAATAAGCGTCGAAGAAGATGAAAGACCAGAACCCTCTTGAAAGCAAAACAAGAAGACGCCGAGCGCACGTGCACACATATGTATATATAACGACAATGCGGCCGCCACTTCGCTTCTCCACCAAGGGAGCCTCCCTAAAAAGGTGGGGCGTCCCATCCTAGGCATCCCAAATTGCCTCGACAAGCGCCCGATCGATCGGGATTCGGGGCGTGGCACGATCCCAGCCGTCGCTCGCGAGGGAGCCTTAGCCCGAGGGCAAGATGGCCCTGTCGCATTAATTAAGGCATCATTGCGCAAGCCAGTTAAACCAAGACGTCCCATCCAAGACGCGCTATTCGAACTCGTACTCCCTACGCCCGAACCTACGCTTCGAACTAGGGAGTGGAGGGCATGTGTTGAGGGTAAAATCATCATTACATTAATATCCGTGCGAGGCGGTCAAGGCTAGCCCCCTCCCCTTAATCCCTCCGGCTTCCATAGCTCGGCCCTTCCAGGCTTCCATAGCTCGGCCCTTCCGGGCTTCCGTAGCTCGGCCCTTCCGGGCTTCCATAGCTCGGCCCTTCCGAGCTTCCGTAGTTCGGCCCTTCCGGGCTTCCATAGCTCGGCCCTTCCGGGCTTCCATAGCTCAGCCCTTCCGGGCTTCCATAGCTCGGCCCTTCCGGGCTTCCTAGCTCGGCCCTTCCGGGCTTCCATAGCTCGCCCTTCCGGGCTTCCCTAGCTCGGCCCCCTCTGGGCTCCTGTAGCTCGGTCTCTTCTGTAGCTCGATCTCTTCTATGGCTCGGTTCCATCAAGCGATCCACAGCCTAACACCTACCTCCGCAGAACTTGACGCGGGAGAGCCCTAGCCTATCAGAACGGCACCCTAGATAAAGAATCATGTCGGAACGTGGCCTAAAGCCTACCATAACCGCCCTGGGCCTACCTGACCAGATCTCGAGACGTCAAGGAGCTCTCCCAGCCGTCGATCTTTGAACAAATAGGGTACGGACTATAACGGCCCCATAACGGCCTGATTCTATCCGTCTCGTATCGTAACAACCTCCGAACCTTCCAGAAGGCACTCAAGTTCCAAGTGACCGTCTATAAGTATGAGACTCACACATTCCCCCAGGTACACATATCCCTGAGGCAACTCTGGGCTCTCTCTCTCTCTCTCTCTCTTTGGCCACCCCCGGAGAGGTCTCCCGGAGAGATCCACCTTCCCACTGTCTGGTTGATCGCCGATTCCCTCTTCACTAACTTGAGCGTCGGAGGGTCTTCCGTGGAGGGCCACCCCCGGCGTCCCCCCGCGTGCGGACTTCCCTTTTTGCAAGTCCGCCACCCTCTTCCTGGAGATCGACCGCGCCCGAGTCGGAGGACGGATCCCGGCGGTAACACCAAATATTCTTATAGTGCAATATAGATAGAAGATTCTTCAGCTGGACGATATAGAAATGGCAAAGCTTATAGTCCTTTTTCTAGTATGATCCTTAAGAACAAAATAACCATAGCCGACACTATGTAGTTGGAAAAAGGCTTAGTTGAGTTGAGTTGAGAAGAACAAAATAATCATGCATCAAACATGAAAGAAGTTTTACTAGTGCATCATACTAATTTCTTGGTTATTCTTAGTTATCATAGTCATAGGTATTGTTGCCGCTGAAATCTGTCCTCCGGCTCGGGCGCGATCGGGCTGCAGCGTAGGCTCCCTCCTAGGCGGACCTGCAAGATAGTCCTCACGCAAGAGGCATTGGGGGTGACCCTCTGTGGAAGACCCTCCGACGCCCAAGTCAGTGAAGACCAGCAATCAACAAATATAGGGAGAAGGATCCCCCAGGAAGAGTTTCTCCAAGCTCTCGTGGGAGCTTTCATGGCGGAGTGTGAGAACTACGAATGAAAAATGAGCGTAGAATAGCCGTACCTGAGAGGCTTGAGGGTGGTAGTATTTATAGGCGGTCACCTGACTTCTTGGGTGTGCTCTGGATGAGGTCTAAAAGTTGTTGGGATTCGAAACGGATTCGAATCAGGTTGTTACAGGGCCGGTAGGATCCATATCTGGTTAGTTAGAGGATCGACGGCTGGGAGGCGGGGAGAGCTGGCCGATGGCTCGAGACTCAGTGGCTGCGTGGTCCCTAGGCCACTATTGTAGGTCCTAGGCCACGTTTTGGCATGATTCTTTGTTTGGAATCTTATTCTGTTACAGTGAATTTGAACTCTCCGCCAGATTCCGCAGAGGTTGAAGTAGCTCGGATCGAATGGCCGAGGAATGGTCTGGCCTTGATGGCAGTAGCATAAGAATAGCTCGGGTTACCGAGGCATAAGGTTGGCCGAACCTGCCGAAGTACAATGTGGTTGGCCAGTCGGACTTCTGTGAAACATGGAGTCAAGAACTCTTTGTCTTGACTTTATTACGCCATCCTTCTTACGCAAAAAGTGCCAAGGGGGAAACGTTGCAGCCATAAATGCCTTAATGATAGAAGGAGATAAGGCATTAAATGCCTTAAAGTAGGTAAATGCACATGGCCTTTATGAGGCCATAATTGCATTGGTGCAAAGGTCATAATGCGGTTGCGGAAACCGAGCTAGAGTGCCGAGGTACGTTGGCCGAAGCATATTTACCGAGGCATGTCTGCCGAACTATATTTGCCGAGGCATGTTGGCCGAAGTATGCTTTCTCTTCTCTTTTTATTCCATTAAATGCTGGCTAAGTCATTATGACCGTTTCTGCACCATTAAATGCTCCAGCCTATTGATTTGACTTTCGGATATTAATGAGGGGGCCCTTAGGAGAACCCATGCACGTGAAGTGGCCCTTTTTTCTCTCTTGTTCTCTTCCTTCATTATGAGGAGACTCTTGTTGCTAGAATGTCGCGCCAACAGGCCAGCTGGCAAGCAGGGCATTTGGACTGGGCGCGACCCAATCGCCGATGTGAGCGGTCAACAATGCGATGACAATTTTACCCCTCATCACATGCCCCCCACTCCCTTTGACTCTGGAGGCATGATAGCATCCGCGGATAGGGGGGTCCTATCTCCATGGGGATGACAGCTTCTACGCCGAAGGCCATCCAAACGGGTCTCGCCTGTGGGAACTCTCTGTGTGGTGCGGTAGATCCACTGGCCGAGGTTGAAGCTGGACGTTGGACTTCTTTGAAGCCTGGAGTCAAGAACTCCTTGTCTTGGCTTTATGACGCCATCCTTCTTCAGGCAAAAGGTGCCTAGGGGCAACGCGGTAGCCATAAATGCCTTAATGATGGAAGGAGATAAGGCATTAAATGCCTTAAAGCAGGTAGATGCACATGGCCTTTATGAGGCCATAAATGCCTTGGTGCGCATAGCGCGGCTATGGAAGCCGATCTGTTGTGCCAAGGCAGGGAGAAGGTGGAGATGGCATCGAGTCGTGGCGAGAGAACACCGGAGAGATGAATCGGGCCCATCGAGATCTGGGAGATCTTGTCGCAGCCCCCTTGCGGGACTGGTCTGGCCTCCTTAGGTTGATATGGGGGTCTGCAACTCCATGCGGACCAGGAGAAGTGGCTGGAGAAAGAGGAGTTGCGGCCTCTTCGAGGAGGCATGGAGCAGGGGTAGCTATAACTGGATGGGGAGCTATAAGGCGCTCCTGAACCAGATGGGTCAGGGCCTGGACCTGCTGGACCAGTGTGGCGAACGGGTCCTAGGTCACTAGGACAGCTGGTGGCGACGAAGTCTCAGCTGGTGGCGGCAGCAGTGCCACGATACTCATCAGATCAGGTCTCTGGGAGGCAACCTGGTCCTGGGCTTCAGAAGTTGCCCCTCTCCGATTAGCCATTAGAGGTTCTCTTCCAGATCGAGATCCTTTCTCCTTTTTTTCAAGTTTAACGGGACTTGAGGCCCTTCCTCTAGCGCCAATCTGTTGCCGCTGAAATCTGTCCTCGGCTCGGGCACGATCGGACTGCAGCGTGGGCTCCCTCCTAGGCGGACCTGCAAGACAGTCTCACGCAAGAGGCGTTGGGGTGGCCCTCCGCGAAAGACCCTCTGACGCCCAAGTCAGTGGAGACCAGCAATCAACAAATATAGGGAGAAGGATCCCCCAGGAAGAGTTCCTCCGAGCTCTCGTGGGAGCTTTCATGGCGGAGTGTGAGAACTACGAATAAAAATGAGCGTAGAATAGCCGTCCCTGAGAGGCTTGAGGGTGGTAGTATTTATAGGCGGTCACCTGACTTCTTGGGCATGCTCTGGATGAGGTCTGAAAGTTGTTGGGATTCGAAACGGATTGAATCAGGTTGTTACAGGGCCGGTAGGATCCATATCTGGTTAGTTAGAGGATCGACGGCTGGGAGGCGGGGAGAGCTAGCCGATGGCTCGAGACTCAGTGGCTGCGTGGTCCCTAGGCCACTATTGTAGGTCCTAGGCCATGTTTTGGCATGATTCTTTGTTTGGAATCTTATTCTGTTACAGTGAATTTGAACTCTCCCGCCAGATTCTGCAGAGGTCTGAAGTAGCTCGGATCGAATGGCCGAGGAATGGTCTGGCCTTGATGGCAGTAGCATAAGAATAGCTCGGGTTACCGAGGCATAAGGTTGGCCGAACCTGCCGAAGTACAATGTGGTTGGCCGAGTCGGACTTCTGTGAAGCATGGAGTCAAGAACTCTTTGTCTCGGCTTTATTACGTCATCCTTCTTTACGCAAAAAGTGCCAAGGGGCAACGTTCCAGCCATAAATGCCTTAATGATGGAAGGAGATAAGGCATTAAATGCCTTAAAGTAGGTAAATGCACATGGCCTTTATGAGGCCATAATTGCGTTGGTGCGAAGATCATAATGCGGTTGCGGAAACCAGCTAGAGTGCCGAGGTACGTTGGCCGAAGCATATTTATGATGCATGTTTGCCGAAGTATATTTGCCGAGGCATGTTGGCCTAAATATATTTGCCGAACTATATTGGCCGAACTATATTTGCCGAGGCATGTTAGGCCGAAGTATATTTGTCGAGGCATGTTAGCCGAACTATATTTGCAATCTGTTGCCGCTGAAATCTGTCCTCGGCTCGAGCGCGACGGGCTGCAGCGTGGGCTCCCTCCTAGGCGGACCTGGAAGACAGTCCTCACGCAAGAGGCGTTGGGGGTGGCCCTCTACGGAAGACCCTTCGATGCCCAAGTCAGTGGAGACCAGCAATCAACAAATATAGGGAGAAGGATCCCCAGGAAGAGTTCCTCCAAGCTCTCGTGGGAGCTTTCATGGCGGAGTGTGAGAACTACGAATGAAAAATGAGCGTAGAATAGCCATCCCTGAGAGGCTTGAGGGTGGTAGTATTTATAGGCGGTCACCTGACTTCTTGGGCGTGCTCTGGATGAGGTCTGAAAGTTGTTGGATTTGAAACGGATTCGAATCAGGTTGTTACAGGGCCGGTAGGATCCATATCTGGTTAGTTAGAGGATCGACGGCTGGAAGGCGGGGAGAGCTGGCCGATGGCTCGAGACTCAGTGGCTGCGTGGTCCCTAGGCCACTATTATAGGTCCTAGGCCACATTTTGGCATGATTCTTTGTTTGGAATCTTATTCTGTTACAGTGAATTTGAACTCTCCCGCCAGATTCCGTAGAGGTCTGAAGTAGCTCGGATCGAATGGCCGAGGAATGGTCTGGCCTTGATGGCAGTAGCATAAGAATAGCTCGGGTTACCGAGGCAAAAGGTTGGCCGAACCTGCCGAAGTACAATGTGGTTGGCCGAGTCGGACTTCTGTGAAGCATGGAGTCAAGAACTCTTTGTCTCGGCTTTATTAGCCATCCTTCCTTACGCAAAAAGTGCCAAGGGGGCAATGTTGCAGCTATAAATGCCTTAATGATGGAAGGAGATAAGGCATTAAATGCCTTAAAGTAGGTAAATGCACATGGCCTTTATGAGGCCATAATTGCGTTGGTGCGAAGGTCATAATGCGGTTGCGGAAACCGAGCTAGAGTGCCGAGGTACGTTGGCCGAAGCATATTTACCGATGCATGTTTGTCGAAGTATATTTGCCGAGGCATGTTGGCCTAAATATATTTGCCGAACTATATTGGCCGAACTATATTTGCCGAGGCATGTTAGGCCGAAGTATATTTGTCGAGGCATGTTAGCCGAACTATATTTGTCGAGACATGTTGCCAAAGTATGCTTTCTCTTCTCTTTTTATTCCATTAAATGCTGGCTAAGTCATTATGACCGTTTCTGCACCATTAAATGCTCCAGCCTATTGATTTGACTTCCGGATATTAATGAGGGGGCCCTTAGGAGAACCCACGCCCTTTTTTCTCTCTTGTTCTCTTCCTTCATTATGAGGAGACTCTTGTTGCTAGAATGTCGCGCCAACAGGCCAGCTGGCAAGCAGGGCATTTGGACTGGGCGCGACCCAATCGCCGATGTGAGCGGTCAACAATGCGATGACAATTTTACCCCTCATCACATACCCCCACTCCCTAGTCCGAAGTGTAATTTCGGACATAGGGAGTAGAATTCTGGAGCAATCTTATTTAGGGGATGTGTCATTCGATCCTCTGTAGAGGAAGTGTTTATCTCTGTGTAGGTTAGAGAAAGGCCTGGGCGGCCCTCTTGCTGAAGTAAAATAAGGTGCTTTAGTTGCACTAGAGTGTCCAAGAAATTATCCGCTGGAACGAAGCTTTAGTGTTGTATCACTCGGATTGGCCGAGGCTGCAGAAATATATCACTCAGTCTTCGGCCGAGGCTTTTGATAATAAGAGATGCACTCCGGCTCTGGCCGGGCTTTTGAAGATCAGTAAGAAATTCCCTCCAGCTTTAGCCGAGGGTTTCCAACATGTCACTCGGTCTTGGTCGAGGTTTCTGTTAATAGGTGATGCCCTTCGGCTCTGGTCGAGGCTTTTGATGATAAGAGATGCACTCCGGCTCTGACCGGGGCTTTTGATAATAAGAGATGCACTCCGGCTCTGGCTGGGGCTTTCGGTAATGGGAGATGCACTCCGGCTCTGGCCGGGGCTTTCGGTAATAGGAGATGCACTCCGGCTCTGGCCGGGGCTTTCGGTAATGGGAGATGCACTCCGGCTCTGGCCGGGCTTTCGGTAATAGGAGATGCACTCCGGCTCTGGCCGGGGCTTTCGGTAATAAGAGATGCACTCCGGCTCTGGCGGGGCTTCCGATAATGAGAGATGCACTCCGGCTCTGGCCGGGGCTTACGCACTTCGGCTCTGGCCGGGGCTTCCAATAATGAGAGATGCACTCCGGCTCTGGCCGGGGCTTTCGATAATGAGAGATGCACTCCGGCTTTGGCCGGGGCTTTCGGTAATGAGAGATGCACTCCGGCTCTGGCTGGGGCTTACGCACTTCGGCTCTGGCCGGGGCTTCCAATAATGAGAGATGCACTCCGGCTCTGGCCGGGGCTTTCGATAATGAGAGATGCACTCCAGCTCTGGCCGGGGCTTTCGGTAATAAGAGATGCACTCCGGCTCTGGCCGGGGCTTCCGATAATGAGAGATGCACTCTGGCTCTGGCCGGGGCTTACGCACTTCGGCTCTGGCCGGGGCTTCCAATAATGAGAGATGCACTCGGCTCTGGCGGGCTTTCGGTAATAAGAGATGCACTCCGGCTCTGGCCGGGGCTTCCAATAATGAGAGATGCACTCCGGCTCTGGCCGGGGCTTACGCACTTCGGCTCTGGCCGGGGCTTCCAATAATGAGAGATGCACTCCGGATCTGGCCGGGGCTTTCGGTAATAAGAGATGCACTCCGGCTCTGGCCGGGGCTTTTTATGACCTGCTTCTCATTGTGACTTTCAAGGAGAGTTATAAAAATTTCGCAGGCCTTAAAAACCGAAATTAATTCAATGAATAAAAATGGGTCTAGAAAGAGCGTACTTTTATGGATGAATTTATTACTCGGTTGTTGCCGAGCCTTCAGAAATATATCACTCGTCTTTGGCCGATGCTCTGGAAATTTATTACTCGGTTGTTGCCGAGCCTTTAGAAATATATTACTCGGTTGTTGCCGAGCCTTCTCAAGATGCTACTCGGTTGTAACCGAGGCTTCCAAATATTAATTGCTACTTGGTTGTAACCGAGGCTTCAAATAATAAATTACTCGGTGATGCCAAGCCTTCAAAATGCTACTCGGTTGTAACCGAGGCTTTCAAATAATAAAATACTCAGTGTTGCGAGCCTTCCAAGATGCTACTCGGTTGTAACCGAGGCTTCAAATATTAATTGCCATCGGTTGTAACCGAGGCTTCAAATAATAAAATACTCGGTGTTGCCGAGCCTTAAGAAATATATCACTCGGTCTTTGGCCGATGCTCTGGAAATTTATTACTCGGTTGTTGCCGAGCCTTTAGAAATATATTACTCGGTTGTTGCCGAGCCTTCTCAAGATGCTACTCGGTTGTAATCGAGGCTTCCAAATATTAATTGCTGCTTGGTTATAACGGAGGCTTCAAATAATAAATTACTCGGTGATGCCAAGCCTTCCAAAATGCTACTCGGTTGTAACCGAGGCTTTCAAATAATAAAATACTCGGTGTTGCTGAGCCTTCCAAGATGCTACTCGGTTGTAACCGAGGCTTCAAATATTAATTTCCACTCGGTTGTGACCGAGGCTTCAAATAATAAAATACTCGGTGTTGCCGAGCCTTCAGAAATATATCACTCGGTCTTTGGCCGATGCTCTGGAAATTTATTACTCGGTTGTTGCCGACCTTTAGAAATATATTACTCGTTGTTGCCGAGCCTTCTCAAGATGCTACTCGGTTGTAACCGAGGCTTCCAAATATTAATTGCTGCTTGGTTGTAACCGAGGCTTCAAATAATGATGCCAAGCCTTCCAAAATGCTACTCGGTTGTAACCGAGGCTTTCAAATAATAAAATACTCGGTGTTGCCGAGCCTTCCAAGATGCTACTCGGTTGTAACCGAGGCTTCAAATATTAATTGCCACTCGGTTGTAACCGAGGCTTCAAATAATAAAATACTCGGTGTTGCCGAGCCTTAAGAAATATCACTCGGTCTTTGGCCGATGCTCTAGAAATTTATTACTCGGTTGTTGTCGAGCCTTTAGAAATATATTACTCGGTTGTTGCCGAGCCTTCTCAAGATGCTACTCGGTTGTAACCGAGGCTTCCAAATATTAATTGCTGCTTGGTTGTAACCGAGGCTTAATAAATTACTCGGTGATGCCAAGCCTTCCAAAATGCTACTCGGTTGTAACCGAGGCTTTCAAATAATAAAATACTCGGTGTTGCCGAGCCTTCCAAGATGCTACTCGGTTGTAACCGAGGCTTCAAATATTAATTTTCACTCGGTTGTGACCGAGGCTTCAAATAATAAAATATTCGGTGTTGCCGAGCCTTCAAAATATATCACTCGGTCTTTGGCCGATGCTCTAGAAATTTATTACTCGGTTGTTGCCGAGCCTTTAGAAATATATTACTCGGTTGTTGCGAGCCTTCTCAAGATGCTACTCGGTTGTAACCAAGGCTTCCAAATATTAATTGCTGCTTGGTTGTAACCGAGGCTTCAAATAATAAATTACTCGGTGATGCCAAGCCTTCCAAAATGCTACTCGGTTGTAACCGAGGCTTTCAAATAATAAAATACTCGGTGTTGCCGAGCCTTCCAAGATGCTACTCGGTTGTAACCGAGGCTTCAAATATTAATTGCCACTCGGTTGTGACCGAGGCTTCAAATAATAAATTACTCGGAGTCGCTGAGCCTTCCAAGGTGCTACTCGGTTGTAACCGAGGCTTCAAATAATAAAATACTCGGTGTTGCCGAGCCTTCCAAGATGCTACTCGGTTGTAACCGAGGCTTCTAAATAAATTACTCAGTGTTGCCGAGCCTTCAAGATTATATTTTACTTGGCACTGCCAAGGTTCGGAGACCGTTACTCGGTTGTAGCCGAGCCTTCAAGATTATATTTTACTTGGCGCTGCCAAGGTATGGAGATTGCTCGGCCCGGCCGAGGATTTATACGACTTTTATGGATGAATTTATTACTCGGTTGTTACCGAGCCTTCAGAAATATATCACTCGGTCTTTTGCCGATGCTCTAAAAATTTATTACTCGGTTGTTGCCAAGCCTTTAGAAATATATTACTCATCGTTGCCGAGCCTTCCCAAGATGCTACTCGGTTGCAACCGAGGCTTCCAAATATTAATTGCTGCTTGGTTGTAACCGAGGCTTCAAATAATAAATTACTCGGTGATGCCAAGCCTTCCAAAATGCTACTCGGTTGTAACCGAGGCTTTCAAATAATAAAATACTCGGTGTTGCCAAGCCTTCCAAGATTATATTTTACTTGGCGCTGCCAAGGTTCGGAGACCGTTACTTGGTTGTAGCCGAGCCTTCAAGATTATATTTTACTTGGTGCTGCCAAGGTTCGAAGACCGTTACTCGGTTGTAGCCGAGCCTTCAAGATTATATTTTACTTGGCGCTGCCAAGGTTCGGAGAATTTGTTGCTCGGCCCAGCCGAGGTTCGGAGAATATTTTACTTGGCCCTGCCAAGGTTCGGAGAATTTATTGCTCGGCCCAGCCGAGGTTCGGAAATATTTTACTTGGCCCTGCCAAGGTTCGGAGAATTTGTTGCTCGGCCCAGCCGAGGTTCGGAGAATATTTTACTTGGCCCTGCCAAGGTTCGGAGAATTTGTTGCTCGGTCCAGCCGAGGTTCGGAGAATATTTTACTTGGCCCTGCCAAGGTTCGGAGAATTTGTTGCTCGGCCCAGCCGAGGTTCGGAGAATATTTTACTTGGCCCTGCCAAGGTTTGGAGAATTTGTTGCTCGGCCCAGCCGAGGTTCGGAGATTTTTTACTTGGCCCTGCCAAGGTTCGGAGAATTTTTTGCTCGGCCCAGCCGAGGTTCGGAGATTTTTACTTGGCCCTGCCAAGGTTCGGAGATTTCCTGTGCAAATAGGCAACTCAGTCGTGCCGAGGATTGGTGAGCAGCACCTGTTTCTTTTCGCAATCTTTGGCAACATAATGTGTGATGATTCACATTGCAAATTACAAAAATACGTGCCGACAGGAAGGTATAATAAGGCATATCAAAATGGACTTATAGAGGACATACCCTATTGATAATACTTACGGAGATTGTCCGAGTTCTACGTCTGGAGGACAGACTTTCCGTTTAGATCTTGCAGCTTGTAGGTTCCCGGTCCAATGATCTCCGCCACTTGGTAGGGGCCTTCCCAATTTGGTGCCAGTTTTCCTTGTTCCAGCGGTTTGGAGACAGATGCTTTCTGGAGAACAGGGTCGCCGGGCGAGAAGGATCTCCCTTTGACTCTGGAGGCATGATAGCATCCGCGGATAGGGGGTCCTATCTCCACGGGGATGATAGCTTCTACGCCGAAGGCCATCCAGAATGGGGTCTCGCCTGTGGGAACTCTCTGTGTGGTGCGGTAGATCCACTAGCCGAGGTTGAAGCTGGACGTTGGACTTCTTTGAAGCCTGGAGTCAAGAACTCCTTGTCTCGGCTTTATTACGCCATCCTTCCTTATGCAAAAAGTGCCAAGGGGGCAACGTTGCAGCCATAAATGCCTTAATGATGGAAGGAGATAAGGCATTAAATGCCTTAAAGTAGGTAAATGCACATGGCCTTTATGAGGCCATAATTGCGTTGGTGCGAAGGTCATAATGCGGTTGCAGAAACCGAGCTAGAGTGCCGAGGTACGTTGGCCGAAGCATATTTACCGATGCATGTTTGCCGAAGTATATTTGCCGAGGCATGTTGGACTAAATATATTTGCCGAACTGCCGAACTATATTTGCCGAGGCATGTTGGCCGAAGTATGCTTTCTCTTCTCTTTTTATTCCATTAAATGCTGGCTAAGTCATTATGACCGTTTCTGTACCATTAAATACTCCAGCCTATTGATTTGACTTCCGGATATTAATGAGGGGGCCCTTAGGAGAACCCACGCAGAAGTGGCCCTTTTTTCTCTCTTGTTCTCTTCCTTCATTATGAGGAGACTCTTGTTGCTAGAATGTCGTGCCAATAGGCCAGCTGGCAAGCAGGGCATTTGGACTGGGCGCGACCCAATCGCCGATGTAAGCGGTCAACAATGCGATGACAATTTTACCGCTGAAATCTATCCTCCGGCTCGGGCGCGATCAGGCTGCAGCGTGGGCTCCCTCCTAGGTGGACCTGCAAGACAGTCCTCACGCAAGAGGCGTTGGGGGTGGCCCTCTGCGAAGACCCTCCGACGCCCAAGTCAGTGGAGACCAGCAATCAACAAATATAGGGAGAAGGATCCCCCAGGAAGAGTTCCTCCGAGCTCTCGTGGGAGCTTTCATGGCAGAGTGTGAGAACTACGAATGAAAAATGAGCGTAGAATAGCCGTACCTGAGAGGCTTGAGGGTGGTAGTATTTATAGGCGGTCACCTGACTTCTTGGGCGTGCTCTGGATGAGGTCTGAAAGTTGTTGGGATTTGAAACGGATTCGAATTAGGTTGTTACAGGGCCAGTAGGATCCATATCTGGTTAGTTAGAGGATCGACGGCTGGGAGGCGGGGAGAGCTGGCCGATGGCTCGAGACTCAGTGGCTGCGTGGTCCCTAGGCCACTATTGTAGGTCCTAGGCCACGTTTTGGCATGATTCTTTGTTTGGAATCTTATTCTGTTACAGTGAATTTGAACTCTCCCGCCAGATTCCGCAGAGGTCTGAAGTAGCTCGGATCGAATGGCCGAGGAATGGTCTGGCCTTGATGGTAGTAGCATAAGAATAGCTCAGGTTACTGAGGCATAAGGTTGGCTGAACCTGCCGAAGTACAATGTGGTTGGCCGAGTCGGACTTCTGTGAAGCATGGAGTCAAGAACTCTTTGTCTCAGCTTTATTACGCCATCCTTCCTTACGCAAAAAGTGCGGGCAACATTGCAGCCATAAATGCCTTAATGATGGAAGGAGATAAGGCATTAAATGCCTTAAAGTAGGTAAATGCACATGGCCTTTATGAGGCCATAATTGCGTTGGTGCGAAGGTCATAATGCGGTTGCGGAAACCGAGCTAGAGTGCCGAGGTACGTTGGCCGAAGCATATTTACCGATGCATGTTTGCCGAAGTATATTTGCCGAGGCATGTTGGCCTAAATATTTGTTGAACTATATTGGCCGAACTATATTTGCCGAGGCATGTTAGGCCGAAGTATATTTGTCGAGGCATGTTAGCCGAACTATATTTGCCGAGGCATGTCTGCCGAACTATATTTGCCGAGGCATGTTGGCCGAAGTATGCTTTCTCTTCTCTTTTTATTCCATTAAATGTTGGCTAAGTCATTATGACCATTTCTGCACCATTAAATGCTCCAGCCTATTGATTTGACTTCCGGATATTAATGAGGGGGCCCTTAGGAGAACCCACGCACGTGAAGTGGCCCTTTTTTCTCTCTTGTTCTCTTCCTTTATTATGAGGAGACTCTTGTTGCTAGAATGTCGCGCCAACAGGCCAGCTGGCAAGCAGGGCATTTGGACTGGGCGCGACCCAATCGCCGATGTGAGCGGTCAACAATGCGATGACAATTTTACCCCTCATCACATGCCCCCACTCCCTAGTCCGAAGTGTAATTTCGGACATAGGGAGTAGAATTCTGGAGCAATCTTATTTAGGGGATGTGTCATTCGATCCTCTGTAGAGGAAGTGTTTATCTCTGTGTAGGTTAGAGAAAGGCCTGGGCGGCCCTCTTGCTGAAGTAAAATAAGGTGCTTTAGTTGCACTAGAGTGTCCGAGAAATTATCCGGCTGGAACAAGCTTTAGTGTTGTATCACTCGGATTGGCCGAGGCTGCAGAAATATATCACTCAGTCTTCGGCGAGGCTTTTGATAATAAGAGATGCACTCCGGCTCTGGCCGAGGCTTTTGAAGATCAGTAAGAAATTCCCTCCAGCTTTAGCCGAGGGTTCCGACATGTCACTCGGTCTTGGCCGAGGTTTCTGTTAATAGGTGATGCCCTTCGGCTCTGGTCGAGGCTTTTGATGATAAGAGATGCACTCCGGCTCTGACCGGGGCTTTTGATAATAAGAGATGCACTCCGGCTCTGGCCAGGGCTTTCGGTAATGGGAGATGCACTCCGGCTCTGGCCGGGGCTTTCGGTAATAGGAGATGCACTCCGGCTCTGGCCGGGGCTTTCGGTAATAAGAGATGCACTCCGGCTCTGGCCGGGGCTTCCGATAATGAGAGATGCACTCCGGCTCTGGCCGGGGCTTACGCACTTCGGCTCTGACCGGGGCTTCCAATAATGAGAGATGCACTCCGACTCTGGTCGGGGCTTTCGATAATGAGAGATGCACTCCGGCTCTGGCCGGGGCTTTCGGTAATGAGAGATGCACTCCGGCTCTGGCCGGGGCTTACGCACTTCAACTCTGGCCGGGGCTTCCAATAATGAGAGATGCACTCCAGCTTTGGCCGGGGCTTTCGATAATGAGAGATGCACTCTGGCTCTGGCCGGGGCTTTCCGTAATAAGAGATGCACTCCGGCTCTGGTCGGAGCTTCCGATAATTAGAGATGCACTCTGGCTCTGGCCGGGGCTTACGCACTTTGGCTATGGCCGGGGCTTCCAATAATGAGAGATGCACTCCGGCTCTGGCCGGGTCTTTCGGTAATAAGAGATGCACTCCGGCTCTGGCCGGGGCTTTTTATGACCTGCTTCTCATTGTGACTTTTAAGGAGAGTTATAAAAATTTCGCAGGCCTTAAAAACCAAACTTAATTCAATGAATAAAAATGGGTCTAGAAAGAGCGTACTTTTATGGATGAATTTATTACTCGGTTGTTGCCGAGCCTTTAGAAATATATCACTCGGTCTTTGGCCGATGCTCTGGAAATTTATTACTCGGTTGTTGCCGAGCCTTTAGAAATATATTACTCGGTTGTTGCCGAGCCTTCTCAAGATGCTACTCGGTTGTAACCGAGGCTTCCAAATATTAATTGCTGCTTGGTTGTAAACGAGGCTTCAAATAATAAATTACTCGGTGATGCCAAGCCTTCCAAAATGCTACTCGGTTGTAACCGAGGCTTTCAAATAATAAAATACTCGGTGTTGCCGAGCCTTCTAAGATGCTACTCGGTTGTAACTGAGGCTTCAAATATTAATTACCACTCGGTTGTGACCGAGGCTTCAAATAATAAAATACTCGGTGTTGCCGAGCCTTAAGAAATATATCACTCGGTCTTTGGCCGATGCTCTGGAAATTTATTACTCAGTTGTTGCCGAGCCTTTAGAAATATATTACTCGGTTGTTGCCGAGCCTTCTCAAGATGCTACTCGGTTGTAACCGAGGCTTCCAAATATTAATTGCTGCTTGGTTGTAACCGAGGCTTCAAATAATAAATTACTCGGTGATGCCAAGCCTTCCAAAATGCTACTCGGTTGTAACCAAAGCTTTCAAATAATAAAATACTCGGTGTTGCCGAGCCTTCCAAGATGCTACTCGGTTGTAACCGAGGCTTCAAATATTAATTGCCACTCGGTTGTGACCGAGGCTTCAAATAATAAAATACTCGGTGTTGCCGAGCCTTCAGAAATATATCACTCGTTGTTGCCGAGCCTTCCCAAGATGCTACTCAGTTGTAACCGAGGCTTCCAAATAAATTACTCGGTGTTGCCGAGCCTTCAAAATGCTACTCGGTTGTAACCGAGGCTTCAAATAATAAAATACTCGGTGTTGCCGAGCCTTCAAGATGCTAATCGGTTGTAACCGAGGCTTCCAAATAATAAATTACTCGGTGTTGCCGAGCCCTCCAAGATTATATTTTACTTGGCGCTGCCAAGGTACGGGGATTTTGTTGCTCAGCCCGGTCGAGGATTTATACGACCTGCTTCTTATTGCATCTTTCAAGGAGAGTAATAAGAATTTCGTAGGCCTTTAAAAATAGAATTTAATTCAATGAATAAAAATGGGTTAGAAAGAGCATACTTTTATGGATGAATTTATTACTCGATTGTTGCCGAGCCTTCAAAAATATATCACTCGTTGTTGCCGAGCCTTCCCAAGATGCTACTCGGTTGTAACCGAGGCTTCCAAATAAATTACTCGGTGTTGCCGAGCCTTCAAAAATGCTACTCGGTTGTAACCGAGGCTTCAAATAATAAAATACTCGGTGTTGCCGAGCCTTCCAAGATGCTACTCGGTTGTAACCGAGGCTTCCAAATAATAAATTACTCGGTGTTACCGAGCCTTCCAAGATTATATTTTACTTGGTGCTGCCAAGGTTCGAAGACCGTTACTCGGTTGTAGCCAAGCCTTCAAGATTATATTTTACTTGGCGCTGCCAAGGTTCGGAGACCGTTACTTGGTTGTAGCCGAGCCTTCAAGATTATATTTTACTTGGTGCTGCCAAGGTTCGGAGAATTTGTTGCTCGGCCCAGCCGAGGTTCGGAGAATATTTTACTTGGCCCTGCCAAGGTTTGGAGAATTTATTGCTCGGCCCAGTCGAGGTTCGGAGAATATTTTACTTGGCCCTGCCAAGGTTCGGAGAATTTGTTGCTCGACCCAGCCGAGGTTCGGAGAATATTTTACTTGGCCCTGCCAAGGTTCGAAGAATTTGTTGCTCGGCCCAGCCGAGGTTCGGAGAATATTTTACTTGGCCCTGCCAAGGTTTGGAGAATTTGTTGCTCGGCCCAGCCAAGGTTTGGAGATTTTTTACTTGGCCCTGCCAAGGTTCGGAGAATTTGTTGCTCGGCCCAGCTGAGGTTCGGAGATTTTTACTTGGCCCTGCCAAGGTTCGAAGATTTCCTGTGCAAATAGGCAACTCGGTCGTGCCGAGGATTGGTGAGCAGCACCTGTTTCTTTTCGCAATCTTTGGCAACATAATGTGTGATGATTCACATTGCAAATTACGAAAATACGTGCTGACAGGAAAGTATAATAAGGCATATCAAAATGGACTTATAGAGGACATACCCTATTGATAATACTTACGGAGATTGTCCGAGTTCTACATCCGGGGGACAGACTTTCCGTTTAGATCTTGCAGCTTGTAGGTTCCCGGTCCAATGATCTCCGCCACTTGGTAGGGGCCTTCCCAATTTGGTGCCAGTTTTCCTTGTTTCAGCGGTTTGGAGACAGATGCTTTCCGGAGAACAGTGTCGCCGGGCGAGAAGGATCTCCCTTTGACTCTGGAGGCATGATAGCATCCACGGATAGGGGGGTCCTATCTCCACGGGATGACAGCTTCTACGCCGAAGGCCATCCAGAATAGGGTCTCACCTGTAGGAACTCTCTGTGTGGTGCGGTAGATCCACTGGCCGAGGTTGAAGCTGGACATTGGACTTCTTTGAAGCTTGGAGTCAAGAACTCCTTGTCTTGGCTTTATGACGCCATCCTTTTTCACGCAAAAGGTGCCTAGGGGGCAACGCGGTAGCCATAAATGCCTTAATGATAGAAGGAGATAAGGCATTAAATGCCTTAAAGCAGGTAGATGCACATGGCCTTTATGAGGCCATAAATGCCTGAGATAATAGAACGAGAGGATACTTATGTTGCATACCTGAATCTCTCGCAGACTTACCCTTTTATAGTCAATTGGGACTTGCATGGGGATTAGCCGCATGACATTCCGTGAGGGGGAGATGTCCGCGGGACACGTGAGGCTTACGTGAACATAGGGCTGATTGGTGGGTCCTATCCCATTGGAGAGGGAAGCCGGCGGTTGGTGGGCCAAGTCCCATCAGTCGACGGAGTCAGCCGGTAGGTGGGCCTGGTCCCATCGATAGCGTGGCCCTGCGGTAGGCGGGCCTGATTGCGTCAGGCTGCGCTGGTCAGAAAGTTGATGGTTATGGCATATGTGGGGCTGACCTAAGGAGGTTGGGGCTGCCTCGGCTAATTTGAAGATGTCGGGGCTGTCGGGGCCGTCCTGAAGAGGTCGGGGCCACCTCGGCTGGTTCGGAGACGTCAAGGCAGATAGGGCCGACCTGAGGATGTCGGGGCTGCCTCGACTGATTTGGAGACGCCAGAGCGGTCGGGGCATCCTGAAGAGGTCGGGGCCGCCTCGGCTAATTTGGAGGCGTCGGGGCAGACGGGGCCGACCTGGAGAGGTCGAGGCCACCTTGGCTGATTCAAAGTCGTCGGGGCGGTCGGGGCCATCCTAAAGAGTCGGAGCCACCTCGGTTGGTTCAGAGACGTCGGGGCGGACGGGGCCGACCTGGAGAGGTCGGGGCTGCCTCGGTTCGTTCGGAGATGCCGGGGCGAACGGGGCCGACCTGAAGAGGTCGGGGCCGCCTCGACTGGTTCGGAGACGTCGGAGCGGATGGGGCCGACCTGGAGAGGTCGGGGCCACCTCGGCTGGTTCAGAGACGCCGGGGCGGATGGGGCCGACCTGAAGAGGTCGGGGCCGCCTCGACTACCTTAGAGACGCTGGGGCGGACGGAATGTGTTTGTGCCACGTGGTTGATTTTGCCATGATTACCCCTGTGACTTTATTAGTTATATCATTAGCCACATCAGATGCCCCCCCACTCCTGAGCACGAAGGGTCACGTGTCAGCTGTCCTTTGGGCGAAAGGGGCACGAAAATTTAAAAATTGACAATCGGCTACGAGTGCCTTTAAGGGTGGGTGAGCTAGCGCAGCTTCCCGAGGCGATATCACCTCGCAAATCTTCCGTAATCATAGAGTTGGTAGGAGCTGACGTCGACTCCGGTGTCTCGAGGGGGTGCTCCTCGGAGGATGGGAAAAAGGTAGGCGCCATCATTGCCTCCCGCTTTTCAAGCATCGTCATTGGCCGAGGATCTCGCTCCTCGGTGGAACCGAGGTAGCGCGCCTCGAGCACGGGCAAAATGGCCGGTGCCTGAGAACCCGACGCAATGGGTGAAGGCCATGCGGCGGATTCTTGGGCGAAGCGATTCGAAATTAGGGTATAAAAGGTGCTCTATAAGCCCGGGGGAGAGCTTTACATCGCAATTGCTTCCTGACTTCTTCCTCTTTGAGCTTCCTGCAAACCGAGACCTCCAACCTTCATCTTCTTCCCAACTTTCAGGTTAGTCTCCGTTTTTTCACCCTTCACCTTTGACCCATAGACCGTAGGGCCATTAGGGAGGATAAGAGGCCAGTTATAGAGTCGTCCACATCCCCTGGTGAGGACCACACCTCAACTGTCAGCCAAATGCCCCGGCCGTTATGCGGGATCATGATCCGCGACCGGTCGGGGGCGAATGACCAACCCCCGGTGAGAGCAGTTCTCATTTCCTCTCATCATCCTGCATCTCCTCCAGCAGTTAGCCTTGATTCGGCTGGGCCGGGGGGGATTGCCTCCACCATGACCCCTGAGGAGATAGAGGCCCTTAGGGCAATGTATAGGGTTCCTGATTTTATCCGTCTGTCCATGTCGGAGCCTGAAGATAGAGTGACCTCCATCCTTCCGGGTCGGGTCACTCTGTATGAAGAGTTCTTTCGGTGCGGGTTGCGGCTTCCTTTTCACTCCTTTTGCTTGAATCTTTTGAATAGGTATAGGTTAATGCCGACGCAGTTGACTCCGAACTCGATTCAGATCTTCTGCGCTTTCGTTATCCTTTGTCATTTTTAGGGTTCTGGCCAGTTTGTCCTTGTTCTGGGCATTTTACAAGCTCCGCCGTCAGGGCGAGGGGGCCTGGTGGGTGTTTACCGCTAGGCTGGGTAGGGCCCTTTCTTTAGGTCTCCCATAAAAAAATTAGAGGATGGAAATCTCGATTTCTTTTTGCCCATGTGGAGGGAGTGAGGACCAATTGGAGGGAATCGGACGTCAGCTCCAACGAGAATTCGGTTGTGAGCGATAAGGACGGGGAACTCTACCGCCACCTCTCGTCCTCCCAGATTCCTTCCTATAAGGATCTCCTGTCCGAGGAGAACTTGTATGAGACCAAGCTGGCCCCGGCACTCGGTGAGCACAGAAACCCATTCCTCCTGCCCCTGTTTGGGTGTTGCCTTTGTCATTCGTTGCCTCACCCCCTTCTCTTCTCCTCTTTTTTTTTGTACTGATGTGTGTTTTTTTGTGCAGCAATAAGGATTCCCATGGAGAAGTTTGAGACCCTTGCGCGCCAGAAGAGGCTGGCGGCCGACGGGCAGGCGAGGCCAGCCAAGAAGGCACAGAGAGGAACCCATGCCGAACCGGCCGAGTCCTCAGAAGCCCCGTAGCCTAGGTTCCTGCGGAAGAGCCGATTAGGGAGGCACCGGCTGAAGGAGCGGTCCCCGGGCCAGCCGGGGCCGAGACGAAAGAGGGAGAGATTCCAGCCACCACTGAGGCCGTCGTGGTGGTGTTGGTGTTGGGATATGTGCCCATAAATAATTGACATTTAGTTTTTTGCTGAATATTTGAGAAATTTTTTAATATTATACTTGCATGCATGTTATGATGCTTTATAAATATCAAAAATCACTGAATTATTTAAATGCGACTTTAAATATTGTATATAAGTGTTATATACAGAGGATAATATTTAAAGTAGAATAATCTAAACTTGTTCGTAATTATAAATTAAAGTTGCAATAGGGATCTTTAATTTAAAATTACTAGCGCGATTTATTACATTCTGAATGAAACGATCTTATCTGGATTGTTGATAATGAGATTATCGAAATGAAAGTGCTTTATATAATTTGATTATATAGGACTGGAACATGATTAATTATGAATCTCTAATAAATTCTGTTGTTAAAATAGAGAATTCAAAATTAATCAATGATGGTCATATATTAATCGATCTTAATTCTGAGTAATTAATAGACTCCTATTTATTGTATTATATTTTTTGACTTACCAGGTAATGACACAGAAACATAGTGTCAAATTCTTGGTATATTAAAATATAATAACATAAGTAGCCGGGAATATTAATATACAAGATGAAATCCATTCCTTCATAAAGAAGTCAGATGGACGGTTCCCATAAGTGTTGATTCGGGACTTGAATAATAAGAGCGCTCAATTTATGATTGGATCATAAATATTATTCATTATAGAATCAATGGTACTTATGGATAAAGATGTGATTAAAGAGGTTAATGGAAAATGCCTAGCTTTAATCATGAACCGTTTATGGAGGATTGATTTATATGCCATGACTATATCAATGAACGATTCAAATCCTTATGAATATAATTAATTTTATAATTTTAAGAGTGCAATTCCAAATTTTTAGTGGAGTAATTTAGAATTAATAATTTTGATATTTTAATTAAGGTGTTAATTGAATGTCAAAATTATTGAAGCTTAGAATTATAATGTCCATAGTTCCTTTGGACGGCTCCATTAAATTATTTGAACTTTATGATATGTTGGGTTGAGTTATTAATTTAGAATTGAGAATTCTAAATTATTTTTTATATAGAAATTAATTGGATTAATTTCTATTATACGGTGTGCTAGGGAACACATCGTAGCATATTCCACGAGAAAAGTCTATGTTGAAATTATTTAGTTGTTAGAGAAATAAATATGGGATCATGAGAGAGTCTTTTTTTTCTTCCGTAATTTTGATAAATATGTTGAACCAACAATTGGTTGTTGGATCGATATACGTTAAAGTAATTTCAAGAGTTGAAACTTATCTTTAAGTTTTAATTAATTGATTAATTAATTAAAGAGGTTGGAAGTTGTTATTATCTGTGAATATAAGATTCACGAGAGATAGAGAAGATTAAAAAAAAAAAAAAAACCACAGAGAGTTCCTCTTTCAACTTCACTTTATCTCATGAGTTGAGAATACAAAGTGAATTAAAATTTAGTTGTGTAATCTCAACCTAAATCAAAAGGAACGCCCACTCGTTCGTGTTCATCATAATATGGAGAACGTTTGGAAAGATCTGTGGTAATCAAAAGATTTGGTGATTCCAAGGTAGTGTTCGTGAAGAACAAAAGGTTGATTTCTTAATCTTTTTATTATTCTTGTTATTAAATTAATACGGGTATAGATCGTGCTAACTCAATTTTTAAGATATGTGATTTGATCCGTATCTTATTTCTACTAAGATAAGTGATTTGATCCTTATTACGCTTCTGCAAACATCTCAGAATCATTTTGAGATAAGATAACCATCAATTGGTATTAGAGCAGGCTATACCCCTATTAATTTAATAATAGTTTATATGATAATTGGGTAGGCACTCATGCATAATATGCTTTTAATATTTTCATGATGATGAATGTGTGAATGGATTGGCATTAATTTTTCGATTTCATAGAATAAACTATGTAACTTTCTTTTGATTAGATCAATTGAATATAGGATTACTTTTATATTGATGAAGAAAGGTTCTTCATGGTTTGAGAAAAGTTCTCAATTACAATTTTTTATATACTTGTTATAGAGTCCTATTTCATTGAGAATTTTTTTAAGGCTGTACAATAAAATTTTTACAAGAGGTTTTGAGTGAGAATCCCTTCCCTTGGCTCTTAGCCTCATCGTTTCCCAAGAATTCGAAGAGCCTCACTGATTTTAGTGATTCGAAAAGCCTCACCGGTCCCCAAGAATTCGATGAGTCTCACTCTCTCCAAAGAGATGTGTTTCGCTTCTTAATAAATGTCTTTTTATGTTATAATAATCACATTTACTCTTAGAAGTTTTTCGTTTCGGTTTTTATGAAATATTTTGTTATGACGATAATAATTACATTTCATGCCTAACATATGCCATATTAAATAGAAATGCGTCTACCTAATTATTATATGTCATGCATCTGTGCATTATTATTTTATTATTAAAAAGTTTTTAGTAAATTATATTTAATGGACTTTGTAATAAATTTAATGAGATTAAATTTGTAAATTAATTGAGCAATTGGATTTGCAAAATTAATGTGCCAAATGTGATATTTTAAATTTAAATGTTATATTTAAGTTATCACATTTAGCTTATTTTATAATTTTAAAGTGTTTAACATTATAAAATCTTAGTAATTTAAATTGTTTAAGTTAACTAAGAGTTTATGAAACAAAAGTTGTTTTATAAATAAAATACACTTTTGCAAAATAATGAGTGAAGGGGTAATATGATAATATAAACCCTTGGTCTCTATCGTTAGTACAACACCGTGAGCTATTAGTAGCGCCTCGTGACGCTTTGACTTCGTCCTCCCTACGGAGGGTGTCTACTAATGGCAATACCAAGGTTGTCTTCCATGCAATAGGACTTTTAAGATGTATTTTAGAATTGACCTACCTACGGCGGCAATTTCTAAGTTAAGTCTCAAAAGGTCTGATACGATGGGTCACACTCATGAAGAAGTAATTAAATTAGTTAATTACTTTCTTGACCAAAATTAAGAAATTAATGAGTATTAGAAATATGAGATATTTGGAAGATACTTATTAATTGAGAAGTTCTCATTTTAATTAGCAACTATTTGACCTACCTACGACTCCACTTAGTTGTGGAGATTAAAATTCCTTAGGCCTTTAAAGTAAACATGTTTTTGTGTATTTTAACATGTGCTTTTATGCATCTTATTTACTTTGCCTTAATTGTGTAATGATATTTATGTGATTATTTATTAAAATTTTTCTTATCTTTCAGCAAATATGTCAAACCCAATTTTCTCACTTCTCGCCTCTCAAGTATTAACTGGTAAAATTTTGTTAAGTGGAAAAGCAACATGAATATCCTTCTCATTAATGAAAACTTCCACCATGTCCTTAAGAGGATTGTCCTCCAGTGCCTCCAACCAATGCCTCCAAGGTTGCTGCTGAAGAGTACAACCGTTGGTTGTTGCAAAACAAAGCCCGCTGCTACTTGTTAGCAGCAATGAATGAGGTGCTTAGAACTAAGCACGAGGCCTTTGAAACTGCAAAGAGATTATGGAATCTCTGCAGCAGATGTTTGGACGCCCATCTGATCAGGCTCGCTACGAAGCTGTAAAAGCCATTATGAATGGCAAAATGGAGAATGGTTCTTCTGTTCGTGAGCACATCCTCAAAATGGTCAATCATTTCAATGAGGCTGAGATCAATGGAGCTAAAATTGATGAAAAGACTCAGGTTGGCATGATTCTGGAAACACTATCTCCGCTTTTCTCCAATTCAGGACTAATTACATTATGAATCATAAAAAGTGTAATCTGACTGAACTCCTGAATGAGCTGCAAATATATGAGACTCTTATAGATGATAAGGGTGGTAAGGCAATTGTTGCTGAAGCCAACGCAGCTGAGGCAAAGCCTTCTTCTTCAAAGAAAAAAGAAGAATTGTGTGGGAAAGAAAAAGGATAACAAGAAGAAGATCCAGACGAAGAAAGGAAAGGCTGCTGCTCAGCCTAAACCTAAAGGAAAGTGTTTCCACTGTCATCAAGATGGCCATTGGAAAAGAACTGTAAAAAGTACCTTGATGAGCTGAAACAGAAAAAGAAACAAGGTAAATTAGATTTACTAGTCATGGAAACATGCTTAGTTGAGAATGATTTCTCAACTGATTATTATTGATCTGTGTTTTTTGCAGATGCTTGAGTCTGCCCGAGATCTTCAAGTGGGAGATTTTACAATGAGAGTAGGCAGTGGAGAAAAGGTGTCAGCGATAGCAGTAGGGATAGTTCGACTATCGTTTGCTGATAATAAATATTTGCTTTTGGATAATGTTTATTATATTCTGGGTTTCAAACGAATTTGATTTCGGTGTCAAAGTTGCATGAACAATTTATTTCTGTTTCTTTTAGTGTTGACTCTGTTTCAATTTATAAGAATGGAATAAATATTTGTTCTGGCTATGTTGAAAATGGTTTATATTTTGTTAAACCAAATTCCAACAACTTGCTTCAAACCGAAATGTTTAAAGTCGCTGAACCAACTCCTAAAAGAAGAAAAGTTGCGAATAATGATAATAACATATTTATGGCATTTGAGGCTTGGTCATATTAATATAGACATAATAGAAAGACTAGTGAAGGATGGTCCTTTAAGAGAGCTAAGGGTTGGCACTCTACCAATTTGTGAATCCTGTCTAGAAGGCAAAATGACCAAAAGACCTTTTTCAGCAAAAGGTGAAAGAGCAAAAGCACCTTTAGAGATCATACATACTGATGTATGTGGCCTTTGAATGTCAAAGCTAGAGGGGCTATGAATATTTCATCACATTCATTGATGATTATTCTAGATATGGATATGCATATCTGATGCAAAGAAAATCCGAGGCCTTTGAAAAGTTCAAAGAATTCCATGCTGAAGTAGAAAAATAACTCAGTAAATCAATCAAAACTCTTCGATCTGATCGAGGAGGAGAGTACTTGGATTATGAATTTCAGGACCACTTGATTGAGAATGGAATATTATCACAGCTCACGGCACCTGCGACCACAGCAAAATGGTGTAGCTGAAAGAAGGAATCACACTTTGCTTGATATGATAGATCAATGTTAAGCTATTCTTCTTTGCCTAACTCATTTTGGGGATATGCATTACAAACAGTGTATACATTCTAAACTTAGTTCCATCTAAGTCAATCCCTAAGACTCCATTAGAGTTATGGAATGGTCGCAAGCCTAGTTTGCGACACATCGCATTTGGGGATGTCCAGCCCATGTGCTGAAGGGAAAGACTGGGAAGTTGGAACCTCGTTCAGAAGTATGCATGTTTGTTGGGTACCCTAATGGAACGAGAGGAGGACTGTTTTATAATGCTCAAGATGACAAAGTTTTTGTGTCGACAAATGCAACGTTTCTCAAGTACAATTATATGACAGAATTCAAACCTAGAAGTAAAGTAGTTCTAAAAGAGTTGCTAGCTGATGAGATCAGTCCTACACCAACAAAAGTTGTTGAATGACAAAAAATTAAGACCACTACTCAAGATCAAATACCACCGCCACCACGACGTAGTGGGAGGAAAATTAGATTACCCATCCGCTATGGTCAGGATGGAGAAGCACAAGTTGCAGTCACCGATGGCAGTGATGATGATCCATTGACATACAAGATGGCAATGGAGGATGTTGATCAAGAGAAATGGCAGGAAGCCATGAAACTCGAAATGGAATCAATGTATTCTAATTCAGTCTGGAAGCTTGTAGATCTACCAGAAGGCGTAAAGCCTATTGGATGCAAATGGATCTATAAGAGAAAAAGAGGAGCCGATGAAAAGTAGAGACTTTCAAGGCTAGGTTAGTGGCAAAGGGTTTTACCCAAAAGGAAGGAGTAGACTATGAGGATACTTTTTCGCCAGTAGCCATGCTAAAATCCATTCGGATTCTCTTGTCCATTGCTGCTCATTATGATTATGAGATATGGCAAATGGATGTCAAGACGGCATTTTTGAACGACCATCTTGAAGAGACTATTCATATGGTCCAACCAGAGGTTTTTGTGGTTAAAGGCCAAGAGCAGAAAGTCTGCAAATTGCAAAGGTCCATTTATGGGCTTAAGCAAGCTTCTAGATCTTGGAACATCAGATTTAATGAAGCCATAAAATGTTATGGTTTTGAATAAAATTTAGGTGAACCTTGTGTCTATAAGCAAAAGGAAGGAAATAAAGTGGTCTTCTTAGTTCTTTATGTGGATGACATTTTACTCATTGGGAATGATGTAGGATCTCTGTCAAAATAAAGAACTGGCTAGCTAGCCAATCCAAATGAAGGATTTGGGAGAAGCAAGCTACATTCTTGGCATCCAAATTATATCGGATCGCAAGAATAGGCTTTTGGCGTTGTCTCAGGCATCGTATATTGACAAGGTGCTTGTCAGATTTGCGATGCAAAACTTTAAGAAAGGTAATTTACCTACTCGATATGGAGTTCATCTTTCTAAAGAGCAGTGTCCTAAAACACCGCAAGAGGAGGAAGATATGAGACATATTCCCTATGCTTCGGCAGTTGGTAGTTTGATGTATGCAATGTTGTGTACAAGACCCGACATCTGCTTTGTAGTGGGAGTGGTTAGCCGATACCAGTCAAACCCAGGATTGGATCACTGGGTTGCAGTCAAGCATATTCTGAAATATCTGAGGCATACAGGAAACTATATGCTGGTATATTCCAGTAGGGATTTGATTCCTGTTGGATATACAGATTCTAATTTTCAATCAGATAGAGACTCTAGGAAGTCTACTTCTGGAGCGGTGTTCACTTTGGGAGGAGGAGCCATTATATGGAGAAGCGTCAAGCAAACTTGCATTGCTGACTCAACCATGGAGGCTGAATATGTAGCGGCTTATGAAGCAGCTAAGGAGGCAGTCTAGCTTCGGGAATTCTTAAAAAATCTAGAAGTTGTTCCATATATGCATGAACCAGTTAGACTTTACTGTGACAACAGTGGCGCAGTAGCCAATGCCAAGGAACCCAGAAACCACCGTAGAGGAAAGCATATAGAGAGAAAATTTTACTTTGTGAGAGAGATTATCAGTAGAGGAGACGTTTTAGTTGAGAAGATCGTATCTGCGATCAATATAGCTGATCCGTTTACTAAGACATTACCGGCTCGAGGTTTTGAGCTACCTCTTGATGGGATGGGACTTAGAGATATGTCGCATTTGCTTTAGGGTAAGTGGGAGATTATTGGGATATGTGCCCATAAACAAATGACATTTATTTTTTTGCTGAATATTTAAGAAATTTTTCAATATTATACTTGCATGCATGTTATGATGCTTTATAAATATCAAAAATTCATGGATTATTTAAATATGACTTTAAATATTGTATATAAGTGTTATATACAGAGGATAATATTTAAAGTAGAATAATCTAAACTTATCCGTAATTATAAATTAAAGTTGCAATAGGGATCTTTAATTTAAAATTATTAGTGCGGTTCATTACATTCTGAATGAAACGATCTTATCCGGATTGTTGATAATGAGATTATCGAAATGAAAGCGCTTTATATAATTTAATTATATAGGACTGTAACATGATTAATTATGAATCTCTAATAAATTTCGTTGTTAAAATAGAGAATTCAGAGAATTTAAAATTAATCAATGATGGTCATATGTGAATCGTTCTTAATTCTGAGTAATTAATAGACTCCTATTTATTGTATTATATTTTTGACTTATCGGATAATGACACAGAAACATAGTGTCAAATTATTGGTATATTGGAAATATAATAAATAAGTAGCTACAAGATGAAATTCATTCCTTTGTAAAGAAGTCAGATGGACGATTTCCATAAGTGTTGATTCAGGACTTGAATAATAAGAGCGTTCAATTTATGATTAGATCATAAATATATTATTTATTATAGAATCAATGGTACTTATGGATAAAGATATGATTAAAGAGGTTAACGGAAAATGCCTAGCTTTAATCAGGAACAGTTTATGGAGGATTGATTTATATGCCATGGCTATATCAATGGATGATTCAAATCCTTAATATAATTAATTTTATAATTTTAAGAGTGCAATTTTAAATTTTAGTGGAGTAATTTGGAATTAATAATTTTGATATTTTAATTAAGGTGTTAATTGAATGTCAAAATTATTGGAGCTTAGAATTAAAATGTCCATAGTTCCTTTGGATGGCTCCATTAAATTATGTGAACTTTATGATATGTTGGATTGAGTTATTAATTTGGAATTAAGAATTTTAAATTATTTTTCATATAGAAATTAATTGGATTAATTTCTGTGTGTGCTAGGGAACACATCGCACGAGAAAAGTTTATGTAGAAATTATTTAGTTATTTGAGAAATAAATATGGGATCGTGAGAGAGTCTTTTTCTCTCCCGTAACGTTTCATGATAAATATGTCAAATCAATAATTGGTTGTTTCCAAGAGTTGAACTTATCTTTAAGTTTTAATTAATTGATTAATTAATTAAAGAGGTTGGAAGTTGTTATTCTTTGTGAATATAAGATTCATGAGAGATAGAGAAGATCAAAAAAAAAAAAAACAATGATCAACCACAGAGAGTTCCTCCTTCAACTTCACTTTATCTCATAAATTAAGAATACAAAGTGAATTAAAATTCAGTTGTGTAATCTCAACCCAAATCAAAAGGAACGCCCACTCGTTCGTGTTTATCATAATCTGGAGAACATTTGGAAAGATTGTGGTGATCAAAGGATTTGGTGTTTCCAAGGTAGTGTTTGTGAAGAACAAAAGGTCGATTTCTTAATCTCTTTATTATTCTTGTTATTACATTAATACGGGTATAGATCGTGCTAACTCAATTTTTAAGATATGTGATTTGATCCGTATCTTGTTTTCGCTAAGATAAGTGATTTGATTCTTATCACGCTTCCGCAAACATCATTCGTGTTCATCATAATCTGAAGAATGTTTGGAAAGATCCATGGTGATCAAAGGATTTGGTGATTCCAAGGTAGTGTTCGTGAAGAACAAAAGGTCGATTTCTGAATCTCTTTATTATTCTTGTTATTAAATTAATACGGGTATCGATCATGCTAACTCAATTTTTAAGATATGTGATTTGATCCGTATCTTATTTCCGCTAAGATAAGTGATTTGATCCTTATCACGCTTCCGTAAACATCTCAGAATCGTTCTGAGATAACCATCAGTTGGATCCTGAGGAAGAAGTCCCTGTCGCCGCTGATTTAGCCAAGGTGGGGCAGGCTGTGATTGCCAGAAGCCCTCTGGCTCCCGTCGAGCTAGAGACGGAGAAGGCACCCCCCACAGCCGGAGAGGGGGTAGTTGCTGTTAGAGCTTCTAGTGCCAGGGCAAGGAGGCATCGGGAGCATAGGGCCGAGCCGGGGAGCTTGTCCCGGCAATTTGCGCACCGCCCGACCCAACGGCCGGTTGATGAGACGCTGGGGGGGCCAGCGCGGCCAGTGCCCAGGCTTTCCACCATGGAGGACACGGCGCGGGCCGCTGTCCTTCTGTCCAAGGCACGGACGTTGGTGACCGACAAAGAAATGGGGCGGCAGTCCCATGCTGCTGTCCTAGACATGGTGATGGTGAATATACTCCAGGTAATCTTTCGAACATAGTTCCCTTTTTGACATATCTCGGTTAACCTGAAGCTGACGAATTCCTTTGGTGCAGCTGGCCAACGGGGCATTCGCCCTTCGTGCGGTGGTGACCCATACAGGGGAGGCGCTCGCACGCACCCTCGAGCGGCTGATAAATATAAGGAGCAGAGTTGGGCACTGTCTGAGAAGCTCGCTCGGCTGCAGGAGGAAGCCAAGGTCTGAGAGGAGGACCTGAACGGTCGGGCGAGGGAAGTGGAGTGCCATGCCCAAATCAAAAAAGGCCGAGCTACTGCGGCCGAGAATAGGCTGGCATTGATATCAGCCAGGCTGAGCTAGCCGGCAAAAAGAACGAGGAGCTGACCCTTCAGCTCCAGCGATCGGAAAGCCAAGTTGAGATGGCCATGGACGAAGTCCGGGCCGTGATGGAAAGGGTCATCACGGCTGAGAGAGCGGTGGCTGACGCCAGTCATGAGTGGGCCGGGGCGAAGGCCCCCGCTCACGAAGCTAGCGCCCACACTGAGGAGGCCGAAGGCAGGGCTTGGGAGGCCGAGGCGCGAGCCCGAAGCACGAATTCGTGAGGCCGAGGCCAGGGCGGAGGCATAGATCCGGGAGGCCGAGGCCAAAGTGACAAACGCCATCGCCGATTTCAAGGTCTTGGCGGAGTTCGAGCAAGAGGTTACCGAGGCTAGTTTTGACGCCTATGTGAAGGGCTTCGAACTTTGCAAGGCGAAGGTGTCCGCGGCCCTTAACGTCAGCAACTCCGACCTTGAAAAGATCCAGCCTGGGGGTCTTGGTGAAGAATCAGCGGAGGAAGAGGATGGAGAGGAGCCGGGGCCGGGCGAGCCTTGAAATAGCCTTACATTTTTGGTTTTCTGCACTTTGTATTTTTCCCTTTCTTTTTGTAACTGACCCCAGGTCAGATTTTGTAATCATTCTAAAGTTCTTAATGAAAAAGAGTCATTTCATAAAAGTCTTGTTTCTTCTACTTTTGCGTATCATGTATGTCGGGAGCGTCGCGGTGGGCCTTAGGCATGAGGGTAATCCGAATAGGCTTGTAGAAACTCACACCGCTGGATGGGCTTATGATTTTCCGTTTAGGAACGCCTTTAGGGTCCTCACTGAGGGAATCTTACTCACAGTTAGAAAGATCTTTCCTTTAGACTACCTTTCGTACCTTGTCTACCCTCTTGACAATAACTTGAGCAAGCTGACAAAAATCTGGGCCACCAACTAAACTTTCGAATCATCTGGTCCCTGACTAGCTAAGTAAATCAATCAACCACGTGCCATAAGGGAGAACCGGGTGGTTCTGAGCGGCCTTTGAGAGTATTCCAGGAATTTGCGTGTGAACTCAGCGAAACAGCTTGAACATGCATTGGGCTGTAAGATTTGAGGAGGCGTCCTTGGAGGCCGACTCTGAAGGCTATTCGGGCGAAGTCCGTTGGGGACGGCACGGAACTGAGCAGCATCCTTTTAGTCATAGCGCCAACGAGCTCTGGCCTTGGCCCATCTTGGGGACTCACGCACCAAGGACAAGTCCGAGATGGAGTGGCCGGGGTGAGGCCGACCCGAATAGGCCGGGGCAAAAACCTAAGGCCGGCATTGGGGCCGAAGCGGGTGCCCACCAATCAATTGGCCCTTAGCCGTTAAGGTAAACTTGGAGCTGCCGGGGCAAAATTGCGGCCATCAGAAGCCTCTTAGACCATAGAGGGCGACCTGAGAGCTGAGAATCATTAGGTTCCTTTTGAACCCCGAAGGCTGACCTGAGAGTTGAGAGTCCTCAGGTTCCTTTTGAACCCCGAAGGGTGACCTGAGAGTTGAGAGCCGTCAGGTTCCTTTTAAGCTGCCTCGAGGGGTTTGGGAACCACTGCGAGGGGCGACTCATTTGGTTACGGAGCCTTAGGGTTTTGAACCTACTCGGGGGCACTGCCATGCCGAGGCCGAGTGGTGTCCCATGGGCCACGATGCCGGCGAGATCTTTTTGAACCATCTCGAGGGTCTAGGAACCGCTGCGAGGGGTGACTCGTCTGGTTACAGAGCCTTAGGGACTTAAACCTACTCGGGGGCACCACCGTGCCAAGGTTGAGTGTGTCCCATGGGCCACGATACCGGCGAGGTCCTTTTGAACTACCTCGAGGGTTTAGGAATTGCTGCGAGGGGCTACTCGTCCGGTTACGGAGCCTTAGGGTCTTGAACCTACTCGGAGGCACCGTCGTGCTGGGGCCGAGTGGTGTCCCATGGGCCGCAATGCTGGCAAGATCCTTTTGAACTGCCTCGGGGGTTTAGGAACTACTGCGAGGGGTGACTCATCTGGTTACAGAGCCTTAGGGTCTTGAACCTACTTGGGGGCACCGCTGTGCCGGGGCTGAGTGGTGTCCGATGGGCCACGATGCCGGCGAGGTCCTTTTGAACCACCTCGGGGTTTAGGAACCACTGCGAGGGGCGATCATCCGGTTACAGAGCCTTAGGGTCTTGAATCTACTCGGGGGCACCACCGTGCCAGGGCCGAGTGGTGTCCCATGGGCCGCGATGCCGAGGTCCTTTTGAACTGCCTCAGAGGTTTAGGAACCACTGCGAGGGGTGACTCATCTGGTTACAGAGCCTTAGGGTCTTGAACCTACTCGGGGGCACCACCATGCCGGAGCCGAGCGGTGTCCCATGGGCCGCGATGCTGGCGAGGTCCTTTTCTAAGATCTGGTCTACGGAAGGAATGGCTATGGTGTTGAAAAAGGTCCTTTATTGCTCATAACGTAGAGAGATACATCATTGATAATATCAACGAAGGTTGTTCGCATTCCAGGTATGCGGGAGGGGCCGATCGTTGAGCTCTTCAATTCGGTACGCTCATTGGTGGAGTGCCTCAGCAATACGGTAAGGACCTTCCCAATTGGCGGACAGTTTGCCTCCCTCCGTTGGCTTGGACACTGAGGCCTTTCTCAAAACCAGATCTCCAGGACGGAATACTTTGGGACGGACCCAAGCATTATAATACTTGGTGGCTCGCTGGAGAAAAGCTGCCATATGTAACCGTGCCCAATCGTGCGCTTCATCGATGAAGTCGAGGTTAGCTCTTAGCTGGGCAGGTTGTCTTCCTCGCTGTAGGACTTCACTCGCGGGCTCGGCAATCCGATCTCCACAGGAATGACCGCCTCGGACCCGAAGGCTAGACTAAAAGGGGTTTCGCTTGTCGGAGCCCTTGGGGTTGTGTGGTAGGCCCACAATACGCTAGGAAGCTCTTCTACCCACCGGCCTTTGGATCCATCTAGCCGAGTTTTGAGCCCCCTGAGGATGGTACAGTTCATGACCTCGGCCTCCCCATTGTTTGTGGGTGGCCGATGGAAGTGAATCGATGGTGAATGTCCAGTTCGTTGCAGAAAGTCTTGAGTGTGGTATTATCAACTGGCGGCCATTATCGGTGACGAGAGTGTGGGGTAGGCCGAAGCGGCATATGACCGACTTCCAGAAGAAGGCTTTGACTTTATTCTTAGTGATCTTGGCCAATGCCTCAACCTCGACCCACTTGGTGAAGTAATCAATGGCGACAATCAGGAACCTCCGTTGCCCTAAAGCCGGGGGGAACGGTCCAAGGATGTCCATTCCCCATTGGGCGAAGGGCCACAGAGCCGAGAGTGGATTCAAAGGGACAGAAGGTTGATGCTGATATTCGCGTGGCGCTGGCAGCCGTCACACTTCTGGACTAACTTGGCAGCATCATCCCTCATGGTAAGCCAGAAATACCCTTGACGGAGGGCCTTCTGGGCCAAGGACCTGCCCCCCAGGTGATTCCCACAGACGCCTTCATGAATTTCTCTAAGGATGTAATCGGTGTCGACATGTCCTACACACCTGAGCAGGGGGTGAGAAAAAGATCTCCGATATAGGCGTCCGTCCAAGAGGGTAAATTTGAGGCTCTCCATTTGAGTAGCTTAGCTTCGTTATGATCATCAGGAAGAGTGTCGTCCGTGAGGTACCGAATGTAAGGATCCATCCAGGTTGGCTCCCGGGTCAGTGGGAGAACTTATTCTTTGTCTTCTATAATGGGCCTTTCAAGTGCTCGATGTAGGTGTCCCTCATGAAGTCGTCGGCAGAGGTGGCCAACCGGGAGAGGGTGTCGGCCTTGGCGTTCTCACTCCGAGGGATGTAGCTGATGCTAAAATAAGAGAGTGGAGAGACTAAGAGCCAGACCTTGCCCAAGTATTGGGCCATGGCGGGATCACGCGCTTCATACTCTCCGTTGATTTGCCCGGAGACAAGTTGTGAGTCAGTAAAAGCTCTGAGGCATTGTATTTCAAACTCCTGAGCGAGCCTTAGCCCTGCCAGCGGGACCTTGTACTCGACCTGATTATTAGTGGCTTTGAATAGAAACCGGAGGGTACACTCCACTGTCTCTCCACTTGGGCCCGCAAGAATGAGGCCGGCGCCACTTCCTTGGGAGTTCGAAGCGTCGTCCACATGAAGGATCCAGGATTCCCTAACGTTGTTGGCTTGGCAACGGGTTGTTCCGCGGGAGCCTCCTTGGTTGGCTCCCCTGCCCAAGTGCACTCGACAAAAAAGTCGGTCAGGACCTGAGACTTCAGGGCAGGCCGAGCTTGAAAGGAGAGATCAAACTCTCCCAGCTTGATGGCCCACTTAGCTAGTCGGCCCGAGGTATCTGGTCAAGCCAGAATGGCTCGGAGGGGCTGGTCTGTGAGTACCACAATAGGATGGGCTTGAAAATATGGGCGGATATGCCGAGCAGAGACGATCAAAGAAAGATGACTTTTTCTATCTTGGAGTACCTGACTTTTGCATCGTGAAGCACCTTGCTTACTAGTACATGGGTCTCTGGGTCCCGTCGTCGTCAAGATGCACCAGAATGGAGCTAATAGCCTCCAGAGAGGTGGCAAGGTAGAGAAAAAGGCTTTCTCCGTCTTTTGGCTTTGACAAGAGTGGCGAGGAGGACAGGAACGCCTTCAAGCCATCGAAGGCTTTTTGATAATTATCCATCCATTCGAAGCTATTAACCTTCTGTAGGGTTTTGAAGAAGGGCAAGCATCGCTCAGCCGACTTGGAGAGGAAATGGCTTAGGGCTGCCACCCTCCCCGTGAGCCATTGTACCTCCTTCTTGCTAGATGACGGCCTCATATCGAGGATGACACTTATCTTCTCGGGGTTTGCCTTAATCCCTCGCTGGGTTACTAGGAAGCCTAAGAATTTGCCCGTCGTAACGCCGAAGGCACATTTTTTTGGATTCAGCTTAACTTGGAAACGACGAAGGTTGTTGAAAGTTTCCTCTAGGTCGGAGACGTGGTCGGAAGCACAGGTGCTTTTGGTCAACATATCGTCCACGAAACCTCCATGTTCTGGCCTAGTTGATCTTGGAAGACTTTGTTCATCAACCTTTGGTAGGTCGCCCCTGCATTCTTAAGGCCGAAGGGCATCATCTTATAGCAGTAAATGCCTTTCTCTGTCACGAAAGACGTGTGCTCCTCATCGCCAGGGTCATCTTTATTTGAGTATATCCGAGAAGGCATCCATGAAGCTGAGGGTTCATGGCTGGAGGTGGAATCCACCAGCTGGTCGATCCGGGGTAGAGGAAAACTATCCTTCGGGCATGCCTTATTCAAGTCGGTGAAATCGATGCAGATCCTCCAACTCCCATTCGCCTTCCGCACTATGACTACATTGGCCAGCTAGCTGGGTAATGTGCCTCCTGGATATGACCGGCGCTGAGTAGCTTGTTGACTTCTTTGTCAATGGCCTTTTGTTGTTTGGGAGCGAAGTTTCTCTTCCTTTGATGGACCGAACGATACTTTGGATCAATATTGAGCTTGTGGGTGATCAGCTCTGGAGGGATGCCGGGCATGTCGATGCCGACCAGGCGAATATATCCGAGTTGGCCCATAGGAAGGTCAGGAGACGGTCACGATCTTCTGAAGGGAGGAGCCCACCTACACGCACAGTCTTTGTCGGGTCATCTCCAAGGGGGAAGGTTAGGAGCCGCTCGGCGGCTCTCCTCCTTTGTTGGACTTTCTGGGGTCAGGCACTTTCGAGGCCGACTTGGCCTCCTGGGGGCTTGACATGCGTGATAGCAAGGCAAGACCGAGCTAACTTCGCCCTGCATCTCTCCGATGCCTCCATTAGTGGGGAACTGCACGAGCAAACGTCGGGTGGAGATGACTGCATCCAACAAATTTAGGCCTGATTGTCCGAGGATGACATTGTACGCCAGAGGAACTTGTACAACCAAAAACTTCATGATGACCATGCTCTGGCATGGCGGTGTTCCGGCCATCACAGGCAAGGATATTTTGCCCTCGACCCTTACTGAATCCCCGGTAAATCCGACTAGAGGAGCCGCCACGGACTGAAGAGAGTCAAGATATAATCCCATTCGAACAAATGCATCGTAGGTAAGGATGTCAGCTGAGCTACCACTATCAACTAATATCCTTTTTACAGGATGCTTGGCGATCGTCATGGAGATGACGATCGCCTTCATTATTTACATTGTTCTCCATGACGATCGCCTTCATTATTTACATTGTCAACAATCGCTGACCCCCGCCCAGGAATTACATTGTTTGGCACCTCCTTCCCTCTCGGCCGTTTGGATGAAGGAGCTGCCCCCCAAGATACCATCTCGATCGTCCACTCCGTGGGGGCATTGTCGATAGCAGTCTGAGCGGGCAGGGGCCCCCATGAGGGCCGGCAGTGGCGGCGGTGCCTTCTGGACATACTTTCCAAGGTAGCCCCATTGGATGAGCTCCTTGATAGCATGCTTCAAATTGTAGCAACTGTCGGTGTCATGGTCGTAGTCCCGGTGGAAGCGACAGTAGCAGCTTTTGTCCCAGGGGGTGCCCTTCTTCATGGGAGGAGGTCGCTGGAGGTAAGGCTCACCCTCAATCTCTATAAGGATATGAGAGTGAGAGGCAAGAAGAGGCGTAATCTCGCCCTCCCGAAGGGCGAGGCTTCGACGTTCGCGGTCTGGCCAGCGAGACGGCTCGGGCCGCCGGGGTGAGACGGTCCACTCGGCTCTGGACGAGCAGGCTTGCGGCTGATCCCCTCGAGGACTCTCGGCGGGTGAGGTCAGCCTCATCCGCACGAATGTACTTCTAGGCTCGAAGGAGGAGGTCGGAGTAGGAGCCCGAGGGCTTTTTATCCAGAGAGAAGGTGAAGCGGGATCGGAGGAGACCCCGCTTTAGGGCTAACATCGCCACCGCGTCATTCAGGTGATAGACTTCGAGGGCGGCGGTCTTGAACCGGGCTATGAAATCCTGCAGTAACTCCCCCTCCTTCTGACGTACGGAGAAGAGGCTGTCAGCAACCCTCAGGATCCGTCAGCAAGCATCAAAATGCGCCAAAAAGACCCTTTTCAACTCTCGAAAGGAATCGATGCTGTGAGGGGACAGGCGCATGTGCCAGGCACGAGCGGCTTTTCGTAGAGTGGCGAGGAAAGCCTTGCATAGAAGAGCATCCATAGCACCCTAGACCTGCATCATGGCCTTGTAGCTCTCGAGATGATCGAGAGGATCCGTCATACCATCGTACGGGTTTATCTGGGGGAAATGAATTTGGAAGGCATGGGCTCCTCCAATATCCGGCGGGTGTAGGGAGGATGAGTGTCATACTCCTCCTCCGGTTGGTTGTTGATTCTCCTGGTAAGCTCGTCCAATCGCCGATGGTATTCATCCAGGCAATCCTCCGCTTGATGATTGATTGTAGGGGTCCTCTTGAGTGGCTCGGAGGACGAGGAAGAAGAAGAAGATGGGAAGGATGCGGAGGATAAGACTTCCGCTTCGGCTCCTCCTGGCACCGTGGCTCTGATGGAAGCTTGCTCGGGCCACAGTCGGAGGATTGTGGCCATTTGAGGGGCTCATGATGGGGCTTCCTAGGGGAAGCCCGGCGACGACCAGCCTCTCTCTGAGGAGAGCCTCCCCTTGCAGACTGTTGACTTGCAGGGGGAGCGGTCTGATGCTGGGTGGCCATGAACTGCTGCTGCTGAAGTCCATGAACCATGACGGTGAGAGTTTGGACCTGTTGGGTAAGGGCCGCCAGCTGCTCAGCTGGGGCAGCTACGTCTAGTGGCGGGCAGGCGACAGGGGGATCGGCAGTTGGGAGGTTGGCCTCCTGCTGCCTAGCTGGGGGATGCCCCCCAGGGCAACTGATAGAAGCATCCTGAGCCCGTCATCACCATTGCTGAGAGAGGGAGAATGAAGAATCTTCCTTTTTTTCACTTTCGCCCCTACCTGGCGTGCCAATCTGATGATGCCTGATCATCTGTGTTGAGCATCGGGAAGGCTGATCTGGTTACCAATGAGATTATCGCCCAGCCGAACAACCTGCAAGAACTCCCGAGATCGGAGGGGTTCTCCAGTGGGGACCCTCCGATGCCCAAGTCAGCGATCGAGGTCACAGCTAATGAAGAGCTCGAAAGAGCTCTTTAGGGCAGAGAAAGCTCCGAAAAATGGAGTCCCCTTGAGATAATGGAATGAGAGGATACTTATGTTGCATACCTGAATCTCTCGCAGACTTACCCTTTTATAGGTAGTTGGGACCTGCATGGGGATTAGCCGCGTGACATTCCATGAGGGGGAGATGTACGTGGGACACATGGGGGTTACGTGAATTTAGGGCTGATTGGTGGGTCCTGTCCCATCGGAGAGGGAAGCCAGTGGTTGGTGGGCCAAGTCCCATCAATCGGCGGAGTCAGCCAGTAGATGGGCCTGGTCCCATCGATAGCGTGGTCCTGCGGTAGGCGGGTCTGATTGCGTCAGGTTGTGCTGGTCAGAAAGTTGATGGTTCTCGCAGACGTGGGGCCGATCTGACGAGGTCGGGGCTGCCTCAACTAATTTGGAGATGCCGGGGCGATCGGGGCCGTCCTGAAGAGGTCGGGGCTACCTCGGCTGGTTTGAAGACGTCGGGGTGGATGGGGCCAACCTGAGGAGGTCGGGGCCGCCTCGGCTGATTTGGAGACGCCGGGGCGATCGGGGCTGTCCTGAAGAGTTGGGGCCACCTCGGCTAGTTCAGAGACGTCGGGGAGGACGAGGCCGGCCTGGAGAGGTCGGGGCCACCTTGGCTAATTCGGAGACGTTGGGGCAGTCGGGGCCATCCTGAAGAGGTCGGGGCCACCTCGGCTGGTTCAGAGACGCCGGGGTGAACGGGGCCGACCTGGAGAGGTCGAAGCCACATTGGCTGGTTCAGAGATGCGGGGGCGGATGGGGCCGACTTGGAGAGGTTGGGGCCGCCTCGGCTGGTTCGGAGATGCCAGGGCGAATGGGGCCGACCTGGAGAGGTTGGGGCCACCTCGGCTGATTCGGAGACGCCGGGGCGGACGGGGCCGACCTGAAGAGGTCGGGGCCGCCTCGGCTGGTTCAGATACGCCAGGGGGACGGGGCCGACCTGAAGAGGTCGGGGCCGCCTCGGCTGGTTCGGAGACGCCGGGGCGGATGGGGCCGACCTGGAGAGGTCGGGGCTGCCTCGGCTTGTTTGAAGACGTCGGGATGGACGGGGCCGACCTGGAGAGGTTGGGGCCGCCTCAGCTGATTCAGAGACGCCAGGGCGAACAGGGCCGACCTGAAGAGGTCGAGGCCACCTCGGCTACCTTGGAGACGCTGGGGTGGACGTGATGTGTTTGCGCCACGTGGTTGATTTTGCCATGATTACCCCTGTGACTTTATTAGTTATATCATTAGCCACATCACATCTCAATGTATATCCTACTCACTTTATGTGACTGTATGGGCTCATCTGGATCCCTCTTTTCACTCTTCTTTGATCTTCTAAGTGGTTTTCTAATTTTAAGAGGAAGGACTATATCCATGTTAGTATGTGGCCTCAGTTTTGGCCCATTTATAGGGCAAACTATAAGTTATATATCTCTACATAAGTTTTCTTGTAGTAGGATGGATGCACATACTTTTTAGAATAGCGATACAAATGGCAAAAACAACATGCATGCTAGGGATCCTAGTAAATTCATGCTTATTATAGCTACAAATGGTATAACCATCCATATTTTTAGATAAATTTTATATTTTTATTTTTTAAAATAAAAAATAAAAGTGATACAGATCAGATCCTTTATTTTTTTTACTTTCTTATTTAAATCACAAAAATATATTTAAACTATTTTTAATTTTCTCTTATTTTAGAGTTGTAATTTTTAGAAAATCATTTTCAATTTTATTCACCAAACATATTTTTACAAGTATTTTTTGTATTATATAAAATAAACATAGGGAATAAGACTATTCTCAGAAATCAAACGCATTTTAATTTTGCTTCTTTTTTTTTTGATACAGACGGGCAGTCACATAACTCTAACACGAGGATAGCCCAAAAGATCAAAAAAAAAGGTATATATAAAGAGAGAATGGAATCCTATCTCCCTGAGATCAAGTACAGTCAATGGAGTGCTGAGCAGCAAAGGAGGCAACCCAGTCTGCCGCAGAGTTTGCCTTCCGATAAAAATGGCGGGCTATAATAACCGTCGGGACCTGCAGAAGCTGCCAACTATCACAAAGCAGTGGATGAGCATCCTCGCAGTTTGCTCCACCCTGAATCCATCCAATGACAGTAGCGGAGTCTTCCTCAATAAGGATCCTCTGAGCCTGCAACTATCGAGTCACTCTGACAATGCATGCCCATGCAGCTCTGAGCTCAGCTTCGAGACAGAACAATCCTGAAGAAAGGTCTCGCTGGCCGTTAGAAGTCTTCCATCATTGGAGCAAATAACATACCCTGCTCTACTAGTGGTATAGCGTACGCTGCCCATCAAAGTTCACATTAACAAACCCCAGGAAAAGCTCCCAGTAAATAGAAATCGCCCTATGGGCCGCTGCCGGAGCAACATGGGAGGCCTAGAAACCTGGGATAGTCAGATGATTGGCAGCATCAAATCGCTGGTACTCGGACACCAAGCATCTGGCACGCATAATAATCCGATGGATCATGATATCCTCTGCCTCAAAGATCATTGCATTCTAACTAACCCAACCTGATATGCAAGATGAGCAGCTAAACATGCCTTATGTACCAAACTCAAGTGAATGAACTGGAGAAAGGAATGAAGCCCAGCACTGCCATCACCATCCCAAGGCCATCTCCCTGCAGTCCTCCAAATCTGCCTCACCCTAGGATAGCTTAGAATAGCATGCTCTATCGTCTCTTCATGAGCCCCACAAAACGGGCAAGACCCTGTAATATCCATGCCTCTTCGACTGAGGAAAGCTTTTGTCGAGGGACGGTTCCAAGCCATCTTCCATAAAAAAAGCTGTACTCTCAGATGGATCGAAAGTCTCCAAATCCATGCTACCCTAAATTTGGTATCAGATGGTCCCCTGCATAGATTATAGAGAGAAGACAATGGAGCTTTGGGGTAGTATGAAGGACCCCAGACCCTAAGGTCACACTCCCGGTGAAGTGGAATCGGAACAGCGAGGATCCAAAAAATCAGCTAGGACCCAAATAGCTTAGAGAGTTCCTGGGTTCTCCAAGTCTTGTCATTTTCCCTTATTAGACCACGGACTATGGGATTGTCAACAACCTTCACATTAACATAAGTTAGCTATCTTGATAAGAGGATCGGAGAGATCCATGTATCCTGAATAACATCAATAGTGGTTTTGTCACCAACAAAGCATCTGACATGGGCCATTTCAATAGGAGCGCAGGCGTAGATTTCCTTCCAGATGAAGGAGCAATCTCTGGTCGGCTGAATTTGAGCTTCCTGACTCCAAAAATCGTACCGTGACCTTATCATTCTGCTCCACATATAGCTAGACTGGAGAAGATATCTCATGGCATGTCTGACAATTAGTACTTCCCTCCTTACCAGTAAGGACTGGATCCTGAGTCCTCCATATCTGATAGGGTGACAAATGATATCCTAGTCCAGTAGGTGGACACCATGACCATCCTATCTGGGCCTCCAGAGAAAATTATGGAATATCTGTTCTAACTTCCTCAGACAAGATCTGGGAACCATAGTGTTAGCCAGAAGGTAGACAGGGATAGAGCTGAGTACAGACCTGATAAGAGTGACTTTGCTCATCATGGAGAGTGTAGTAGCATGATATCCCTCCAAATGATTATGGACCCATTATACCATTGGCTGAAGCTCCAACATCCGCAAGTGGCCTCCAGTCATAGGGACACCAAGGTAGGTCAGAATCCCCTGCTGCTCTAGGATCCCCAAGGAGGTCAAGATTTTCAACTTAACTCTGGGTTTCATTTTTGGACTGAAAATGACAAAAGATTTATGCAAATTTACAAGCTGACTTGACTCCCAACAATAGGATTCCACATCATGAGCAAAGGATCTAGCATTCTGGATGGAACTCCGACTGATTAGAAGGCAATCATCTGCAAAAAGAAGGTAGGATAGAGGCTGGGCTCCAAGGTCAACCCGGTATGGCTTCAGACATGATCGATATAGGTTCTCTAAGATGGCACACTTCATCCCTTGTTCGCAAACCTTTGACACATTTAGGGTAGCCTGACTTTTCTTAGACAGTGTGGTCAAGCTCCATGGCCTACCCAAGACCATTGTTTTTGATAGGGATGTTAGGTTCATCAGCTACTTTTGGAAAACGCTATGGCATCTGTTAGGGACCAAACTTAATTTTTCTATAGCCTTTCACCCCCAAACAGATGGACAAACTGAAGTGGTGAACCATAGTTTAGGAAACCTTCTGAGGTGCCTTGTAGGCGAACACCTAGGGACGTGGAATCTATTGCTACCTTGTGCAGAGTTCGCCTACAATAGCTCAGTGAACAGGTCTACGAGCAAGAGTTCATTTGAAATAGTCCATGGGTACAAGCCTAATCGTCCACTTGATTTAATTCCTTTACCTCTCCACACACGAGTCTCAGAGTGCGCATAAGCATTTGCACAGCATATCAGAGACTTACATAAGGATATTAACCATAAAATAAATCTACGTAATGAACCTTATAAAAAACTGGCTAACTCTCGAAGAAGAGCCAAAGAGTTCAGTGTAGGGGATTTGTCATGGTTAGGCTTAGGCCTGAACGGTTCCCGCCAGGGACCGTTAAGAAACTTCATGCTCACGGAGCTGGCCCCTTTAAAGTGATAGAGAAGGAAGAACCTAATGCCTATGTGCTAGATCTGTCCTCGGATTGGGGTATTAGCTCTACCTTCAATATTGCAGACCTAGTAGAATATAGGGAACTGGCAGCGATTCCTAGTGAGTACTTTGGACCTAGCCCTTCTTTCACGAGCGAACCTACCCAGGAGTGTCTACCACCAATTTTACCTAAGCGAGGAGAGCAGATCGAGTGTATCCTGGACGATTAAGCCATTACGACCTGAAACTGCAGTTACCAACGCTATCTGGTCCGATGGAGGGTCACCCCGAATCCGATGATTCATGGATTACTCGAGAGGACTTGCAACGTCTCGACCCAGACCTCTTAGAGAGCTACCAGAGCCAGAGTGATCCATACTCGATGGGGTCAAGTTCCTCCCACCATGGAAGAATTGGTGCGGGCACCAGGATCAAGTAGAGAATTCTTAAGCCTCTGTCTGATTAGGTTTGTAGGGTTTGATTCAGTTGGAAACTAGGTTTAGTTTATTTTAATTTGGGTCCAATTTTATTTTTGTTTGAGCATTTGAGTCATGTCTTTTGAGTTGGTACTCGTTATTAGGGTTTGGGTCATATTGAGTCAGCTCATTATGAGCTTGGGTCAATTTGAGTCCAGTCCAGTCCAGTTGGTCTTATATGTGTCATATCTAGTCCAATTGGTATTTTTATTAAGTTCATTCAGCTTACAAGAGGAGACACTAGTATTGGAGCAGAAGACAAGGCTATCACAGTCAAATAGAGTAGCTGCTAAATTCAAGTTGGTGCCACACCTGCATAAGAAGTCACATGCCAGCCACACACTTGCCATCCTCCAGCACAAGCATTCCACATGCCACCTAGCAGAGCAAGCAGGTCAATAAGATAAGCCTCAATCCCCCAAATCATGCAACCCTATTTGGAAGAATTCCAGCCCAAAGAAGCAGCAAAAGGATGCCCTTTATTGCCCATAAATTGTCTTTTTTGAAAGGAATTTGTATAGCATGAAATTTTTTTTTCATGTAATCTAATCCACACTTTAGGAAGAAAGTGGGCGTCCCTTTTCTTTCCATATCTGTATTTACTTGTGGCCCAATCTCTTGCTCTATAAAAGAGATCCTTTTGTATTGAATTATTAATCAATCAATCCAGTTTTGAGTTTGAGTTTTGTTTTTTGATTCTCTGGTGCTCTTGATTCCCTTTTCCTGCGCGTGCCAACATCCCAATCTCCAAAACAAACCCTGGCCACCGCCCTTGTTTTCCTCCCCCAAGAGCCTCTTGGCCGTCCCTCCTTCTCTACTTCTTCCTTGCCTCTTTGCCTCTAATCTGACTTTTCTCTCTTGTTCTTTAACCCTTGGATGGTGTTCTTGCAGGTTTCTCAGTAATCACGAATCTAGGATTTAAGGTAATTGCCATCCAGGTCAGCTGATACTTAGCCGCAGATCCACGAGCTCGAGGCTTGGTCATCCAGAGCACATCCGCTAGACAGAGCGACCCCTTCAACATCTCGATCTCCTCATCCTGTTAGGTACACCCCCTCTAATCTGCTAGTAGCTTTATTGTGGGAGAGTAAGCCCTATCGGGGCTTCTTAGCCTCAACAATCTTTTTTCTTTACTTTTCTGTGGAACTGTTTTGCGTGCGGAGTTACTGTGAGTTTTCCTGAATCCTTCTTAGGCTATTACTTTGGGAGATTAATCAACTGCAATCATTAATCATATAAAATTTATTTGCATGCGAATCGGTCCTGCATTAGTCACCCCTCAGAGGATTGCTCGGAAAGCCTTATCTTTGGCGATGGAATATACACTCCACTATACTGCTCATACTTCTGACAGCTCTGGTTACTGGGGCTCCCCTGCTGCTGTTGCAGTGACCCAGCAGACGGTTTATATATCTTAGGAGCTTCCCTCAGGGTTTATCAAAATTAACTTCGATGGGAGTGTGCAGGGCAGATTAGCGGGCTCTGCTTTTATTATTCGAGAGGTCGATGGAGCTTTACTGGCGGTGGGAGGATTTGGGCTCCCAGACTTCTCGGTTCTTATGGTAGAGCTTTATGCAGCATGGGTTGGTATTTTCTACGTCACCAGGTTTCTTCATGCTCAGAGTCTTTCTATTGAGGAGGACTATCTTCGGTGGGATAGCCCTGGTCATTCTTCAACTGACTCTTTACTTCGGAATGTCTGATCTATCTTGTAGAACGTGCATAGTTTTTAGATCAGACATTTTTATAGGAAAGCCAATACGGCAATCGACTGGGTGATGGCCTTTATGGCCTATCACTCTGATTTTTGGTTATGGCAATAGAATGACTTTTATCCTATTATTTTTAAATAAATTTTATATTTTAATTTATTTAGGTTAGCTTGTATTAGCTTGTATTAAAGTAAAAAAAACTTTCATGAGTTACTGTAGCTCGTCCCTGTCCTCCTTTTCTCCCTGCTTTAAGATTAGTACTTCGGACTTCTTCCAAGGCGATCTCCAGTGTCTCTCTTCTCTTCCGTGGTTCCAGTATTTGGAGCTTGGTTCCCCTGTCCCGTCTTCTGTCCCATGGCGTTGGATGGAGATTTCGATGGCCGGATTCCAGGGAGTAGGGCAGCGAAAGTTAGCTTTCAGTGGGTCTCCTCCTCTCGTCGCTGGCTGAGGTGGCGTTGCTGGAGGCCCGCTTTCCCAACGTGGTCCAGGTGCCGGTGGCGAAGCTGGCAACTGAATCCATGGAATGGCAGCAGTGTGCTGTTTTGATGAGGACTTTCCACCGGTGGGTTCCGATCGAAGCTTTCATCAGGGAGTTCTGTCGTGCTGGTATCTTCGGCAAGATAATCCCTATAAGCTTGGCATTCCGCTGTTACATATTCCGGTTCGCTGATGCAGCTGTCCGGGATTTGGTGTTGCAAAGGCCATGGGTGATTAACGGCCAGCCTGCAGCGTCCGAAGCGTGGAGGCCGGAATTCATCCCTGCAGCTGACGTCGTTTCTTTTGCTCTCTTGTGGATGCGATTGCCTAACCTTCCGATCGAATTTTGGAGAGAGGAGATCCTCCGAGAGATCGTAGCGCCGGCTGGCCAGTTTGCTTTTGTCGACTCGGCTACTCTGGCGAAGAACAGGGGAGAATATGCCGTGTCTGTGTCTGAGTCGAGCTGCGTTCTCCTCTCCGGCCAGGGACTCGGGTGAGAGGGATGAATGGCCCGTTTTGGCAGCAGTTTGTATACGAACAGCTGGAAGGAATTTGCCCGAGCTGTGGTTCGTTGCATCTCTCCGGAAGCTGCTCCTCTCCGACCAGGCATCCTTCTGTTTCGTCGTCGGAGGCTCCCCTCTATGGTGCGTGGATGTCGGCTATCAGGCAGCGCAAGGTGTCTTTGGGGGCTCAGGTGGTGGGAAGGAGGAAGTCGCAGTCAGATGCGATTCCAGCATCCCCTGTTTCTCGGCCCAAATTTTCTGCTCCAGTCGCTGTTCCGGGGAAGACGGATGATGGGTGGTCGGTTCAGTCGAAGAAGGCCCGAAGGAGAAGAGCCAGAGGTATCAGAGGTGACGAGTTGCAGGCTAAGTGCTCGGGGCTTAGTCCTACGGAGAAGGCTCAGGTTGCATCAGTGAAGGAGCATGAGACGGGGGTTTCAGGCCGTGCCGGTTGCAGTAAGGGCGTGCTGGTCTCTGTTGAGTTTCAGAATTCTAAAGCTACTCTCCCTCATTCCATGCTATTAAAAAATCCATTTGCTTCTCTGGATATGGAGTCAGGTGGAGTTAGCCATTTGGTGAGTAGGGGTGCTTGTCGGGTCCCTTAAAGCGGACTCGTCCGGCAGAATATCAGGCCCCTCGGCAAATTATTAAAGTGGACAAAAATAAAGGTAAAGGCTGTGCATCCTCCTCTAAAGCTAATCAAGTTAAATTTCAAGAGGTGCAGCATTTAAATGATGATATTGGATCCTCAGTGGTATGTCAGTCCAATGGTTCGGTGGGGGAGAAGGTCCAGCCCAAAAAGGATACTGGCTCTTCCTATGACCCTTTGAATTCGGATATCATGGGACAAGATGTGATGATCTACTCCTCACAGTGCCTGGAGGAAGGTTCTCGATCTTCCGAGTGCCTTCCCGATAGTGCTATGGCAGAAGTGCAGGGGGGATCCCAGCTTACTCTTTCTACTAAATGAAGATCCTTTTATGGAATGTAAGAGGAGCTCGAAAGCCTTTGTTTCGATCCTCTTTTTGTAGATTGTTGCACATCCATAACTTTGACATCTGTGTTATCTTAGAAACTAGGCTGTCGGGAGACAGTCTGGCCTGGTTTCGGCGACAGATTGTTCGAAATTGGTCCATGTATGCAATTGAGGCAGTGGGACTATTTGGAGGCATTATAGCCATCTGGCGCACCTCTGCTGTGAAGGTTGATGTTGTTCAGCAAAGTAATCAGCATTTAGGCCTTGTTGTTTCTGAGGGCTCTGATGACCCTTGGCTTCTAGCGGCAGTATATGCTAGTACGATTTTCGGGAAAGACTGTCTTTATGGACTGATCTTCATTCCCTATTTGCTCGGGGTATCCCCTCCATAGTGGCTGGTGATTTCAATTGTATTATTGAAGCTAGTGAAAAACGTGGGGCAGAAGGGTCACTTGCACAGCAAATATCACTGTATTCAGGGACTTCATCAGTTCGGCTGGCCTTCTGGATTTGGGCTTTTCGGGGCCTCGATTCACTTGGTGTAATAACCGTCAGGGTTCTGCTCGAGTTTGGGAGAGGCTTGATAGAGCTTTGGCCTCGGATCATTGGTGCCAGAAGTTCCCCTCTGCTTCTGTTTCTCACCTTCCGAGGATTGCTTCTGATCACTGCCCCATTCTTATCTCTACGAAGATTGATCTTTATCAGCGGAGGCAGTTCAAATTTGAGCAGTTTTGGACATCATATACGGCGGCCCGATCTATCATCTCGCAGGTCTGGCATATTCCTATCCGGGGTAATGCTACCTATCATCTTTCTCGCCGCCTACTGTTGGCTAAACAAAGACTGGCCAGGTGGAATAGAGTGGAGGTTGGTGATCTGGTCAGGCAGGTGGAATAACTTGAAGCTGATATTTGTTCCTTGCAGGCTAAGGAGGATCAGGAGGGGCTTCTCTTGGACTCTGATCTTTCTGCTCTACGGGCCAAACTTGCCTTGCACCACTCCTTGCTTATCCAGCAAGAGGTCTATTGGAGGCAATTGTCCAGGATCCAGTGGATTCGTGAAGGGGACGCAATACTAGATTTTTCTACCAGGTCACTCTGAAGCGTCGAGCTGCTAACAGGATCCACAGACTAGTTGATGATTCAGGGCACTCTCATGAGGATTTTATTCGGGACCAGCTTCTTCACTTCTTTCAGGCCAGATGGTCGGAGTCCTCAGGGTTCGGCTCTCCAGTTTTTCAGGTCCCTGACTCTAGGAAGGTTTTCCTCTGGAGAATGAAATGCTTATCAGACCTATCACTGGTGATGAGGTTCGTGTGGCTCTATGGGAGCTTGGGGAGGATAAGGCCCCAGGGCCCGATGGTTTCCCGCGTTCTTCTTCCGTCAGTATTGGGACATTATTGGTCAGGAGGTGACTCAGGCTATCCTTTTTGTATTCCAAGCCAAGGTCATCCCTGTGGATTAGAATCAGACTCTCATTACCTTAGTGCCCAAATGTTATGATGCTTCCCTCCCCCAGCACTTTCGGCCTATCAGTCTCTGCACTACGCTGTATAAGGTGTGTGCTCGTCTGCTTGCTGACCGTCTTCGCTTGGTGATGCCTCGTCTTATAGCTGCGAACAGGGGGCTTTTATCAGAGGGCACAGTATTTCGGACAACATTCTTATTGCTCAGGAGTTTATGTATGATCTTCAGAGAGCCCCAGCTAGACAGAGCCTTATGGCGGTCAAGTTGGATATGGAGAGAGCCTATGATAGACTTAGTTGGACATTTCTCCACCACTCCCTGCAGGTGTTTGGTTTTAATGATCAGTTTATCGATTGGATTATGGCTTGCATTCAGAGGCCTTCTTTCTCGTTGATCATTAATGGAAATCTGACTGACTTTTTTCACTCATCGGTAGGGCTGCGTCAGGGATGTCCTTTATCCCCTCTATTGTTTATTTTGGCTGCTGATGATCTTTCACGTGCCCTCTATAGGCTCAGGCTAACCATAGTATTGCTCCTTATATGACCTGCCCTGGGGGTCCTGTGATCTCTCATTTATTTTTCGCTGATGATTGTATTTTGTTGGGGTTGGCTACCTCAGCCAATGCTTCTTCTTTTGCTGATATCATCCAGCGTTATTGTCAGGCTTCGGGCCAGAAGGTCAATGTATCCAAGTCTTCTATCTGCTTCAGCCCGAAGACCTCCAGAGCTTCTAGGGAAGTCATTGTCCAATTGTTGGGTATCCTGACTCAGACTGATCGTCTCCAGTACTTGGGGGTTCCTATGACTGGCCGACATCCCCAATGTGATGACTTTGCTGACCTTGAGCTGCGGGTTCATCAGCGTATTGAGGGGTGGCAGGTTACGAGTTTATCTATGATGGCCAGGGTCACTATTATCCGATCCGTCCTTTCCTCCCTTCCTATGTATCTTCTTTCCAATGCTGCCATCCCGATCTCCTGTCTTAGGAGGATTGAGAGATGTTTTAGGGACTTCCTTTGGGCCTCAATGCAGGATGGGCATGGCATTCACCTTATGTCTTGGGAGAGGGTTTGTATGCCGATCCAGGAGGGCGGGTTTGGGATCCAGTCTTTGACTGTCAAAGGGAGGCCCTTTTGGCCAAGCATGCCTCGCGATTCATTCTGGAGCCGCAGAGTCTACGGAGCTCCTTTATGCGAGCGAGATATGGTGTTTGGTCTTCCACCTCACATACTCAGCCTTCTCGTCGGTATTCTTCCTTCTGGAAGGAGGTTTGTCGATATGGTAGCTCCATTATGGAAAACACATCGTGGATGATTGGAGACGGCTCTTCCATTGATATTTTTCAGGATACCTGGATTTCTGACATCCCTCATCTCGTTAGTATTGATGTCCCTACTACTATGAGAGTGAAGGAGTTGATCTCTCCTAACCCTTCCTCTTGGAGTGCTCCGCTGGTGTCCCGGTTTTTTGGAGAAGAGCTTTCTCATCGGATTCTGTCCATTCAGCTTATATCGGGTATTTTCCCATATTGTAGACTTTGATGGAGATCCTGCTTTCCTAAGGCCCCCACTAAGGATCTTGTAAAGATCTTCAGGCCTCAGTCTCAGGAGCCGGTGGATGCTGCTTGGATCTGAAAGCTTCCCATTCTCCCCAGAGTTCAACTCTTTTTATGAAAGCTTCTGTGGGAATGTCTGCCTACCTATGCTATGCTTGTGAGGAGGGGATTGCCTATCCAGCCTATATGTCCTCTATGTGGGTTGGAGGAGTCTACTGGTCATGCCATCTTCTCTTGTCCTAGAGTGGGGCGGATCTGGCAGTCTGTTGGTTATTATTGTAGATTGGATCATATGGGCTCTCAGTGTTCCCTTTTCTTAAATGACCTCCGGAAGGCCCCTCAGTACAATTGTGCCCTATGGGCTTCTACGGCTTACCAGATCTGGTTGTCTAGGAACCAGATGATTTTTTCTGATGACAGTATATCTTTTTACAGGATCATAAGAAAATCCGATCCCTAGCGTCGGACTGTGCCCATGGCTTCTATTCTGTGGTTTTGACTCTTCTGGCCCCTGGGGCTCCCCTACTACTTCGGCAGCGAACCGACATACAGTTTACATATCTTGGGAGCCTCCCCTCCAGGGTTTGTCAAAATCAACTTTGACGGAAGTGTCCGGGGCAGATTAACGGGATCAGCTTATATCATCCGTGGGCCGGAGGGCGACCTTCTGGCGGCTGGAGGATTTGGAAGTCTGAACTCCTCTGTCCCAATGGCTGAGCACTATGCTGCTTGGGTTGGCATCTCCTTCGCCATTCGGTCTCTTCATGCCCTACAACCTCATTATTGAGGGAGACTCCTTGACTGTTATTCGATGGTTGCGGAGGGATCATGGCTCCTTGCCCCTGCCATTCCGCTCTTACATGATATTTGAGCCATTTTGAGGGTGGCCCAAGGAGTTCAAATTCGCCATACTTATCGTGAAGCTAATTCTGCGTCGATTAGGTGGCTTCCTTTGTGGCTCACCACTCTGGGTTTTGAAGGTGAAGGCAGGATGATTCTACCTTTTGTTTTATAATAAATTATATATTTGGATGTTTAAAGGCTGACTTGTACTCGTGTTGTATGATCGTCGATTATAATTAAAAAAAAAAGTCTAATCATTTTCTATATAATTAAAGAGAGAGAGAGAGAGAGTAAGTCCGTGAACTTTTAGACGACTTCATATTAAGTCGGTCGTTTTTCTCGCGACTGCATATTACAGCCCGGGTCAGGGGTGCTGAACGGGGCCGGCTCTGAAAACAAAACGACCTAATCCGAATCCCCCGGCGCTCATCGTCTGTCTTTCCCTGCCCTCTGTTTCCGTCCCCTTTAAACATTGGCCTCCGCTCTTCGGGAGCACCATCATAGTCTCTGTTTATTTTTATTATTGTGTTTGTCGTCAGCTCTCTCACTGTGAGCCAGGCTAGGGTTTGTGCTTACTGGGTATTTGGCCAATGTCGACCGAGAGGCATCCCATGGAGTTCAGCAAGGGCATCACCAGTCTCGACAGGGCCGGCTTCAGAGCTGCTTCCTCCGAGGTCCGTCTCTTCCCTCTCCCCTCTTTGAATTACTCAGTTATTTTCCCCCCCTTTGGATTTTCTCTTTGGCTCTCGTGTTGGAACTTCTCGCTGTCACAAAAAATCAGAACTCGCGTTGTCTTTTTTTTCTCCTTATTTTTTTGATATCGTTTGTTCTTCATCTCATCCGTGTATTTCTGCTTTCGTTTATTTACATTGGGTGATCATGTTTCTATGAACATTACGAACTTGCAAAGAAAAGGTAAGATTCGGAGGCTAAAAGATTGAGCAAGAATTTCAAGAAACTCTCTTTTTGCCCTAATTGATAATGCGTCTATGTGTTTCTTCAAGAAACTCTCTTTTTGCCCTAAATGATAATGCGTCCATGTGTTTCTTGAATTCTTCTGCATGTTTCTTTAATGTATATATGTATTTCTGGATCTTGCTGTATCCTGGAATGGGAAAGATATATAAATCTTTCCTGAAGAACAGAAGAAACCCTTTGAGGCACTTCCAATCCCTTCAAACTTGTGGCTAATTTGTTAAGTCCTGTTGAATTTTCCTCCCTTCTTGGCACGACTAGGTCCTGCCTCATACTTTAGGATTTCTCAATTTCAAATGAGAGTTAGAGTTCTATTGGCCTCTTGTCTGTCCTGTGCCTTGCCTCATATTTTACTTGGAAGTTAAGCTTAACAGTGTGATACAATTTTCTCTTGAACTGAATCAAGAAAGATTTGATCTACATGATATGGAATTTGGCTTGATATACAGAGGATTAAGATTGTAATTTTCATGTTCTTAATGTGGATTAGATGCTCAAATTTTAGGAGTATCTTACAAAGGAGTTGTGAAGGAAAAAAAGGAATAAACAGAAGAAACTGAGTGTGAGGTATGGTTGTTGGAATTTATGAAAAAGGGCTCATGATTTGACAGCAAATACATTGAAAGTAGATTGATGCTGTAATTGATATATAGGAGCTATTAATCAGCCTGAAAATAGGAGGATAAGATGTGGATAGAAATTTGAAACTTAAAGATGTAGATGCCAAGCAAATTACAGAGTGGGTTAAATGATATTTAGACATGCAGGCAAAGATCTGAAGCTGCATGTCTGAAAAAAGGAAATAGAATTATCATTAGAGGTGGTCTAGTTGTGTTGAAAATGTAATCAATCTTGAAAATGGCTGGTTATTAAGATATAAGTGAAAGATATCTGGGACAGGATATCCTCTCATATGTATTGATTGAGAAGTTCTGCCATGTCCTTGCTTTATGTGATCACAGACTTTACATTGCTATATCATCGTAAGATCTTCCTCCTGTCACAAATATAAATAGAAAGAGGATTAAACAAGACAAGAGACAGGACAACTGAGAAATATTTATTAAGCAATAATGTGGCTCTATGGTGCTAGCATTCGACACACTTGTCAAACTTGTAAAAGTATATGGGTGTTGTTTGATTCGATAAAGTTGGATGTAGCATTTGACCTGAATGGTTCTACAGATGATTCGAACTCTTTCTAGGTGGCCTTCATAAGGAAGAGCTTTACCAGCATTGGCTTTGCAAGAAGAGGAAACAGAGGACCATAGAATTTGTGTTCTTCTCTTCTGTGAGAAGAGAGTGAGAGCTAGTTCCCTACTTTTCTGTCTTCGTGCTTTGTGATGTGTAGTTGTCTTCATGCTTCAGCCTTCCTTTACATGCCCAATAACAAGAAGATAGGTAATTGGTGAATGCCAACATTCACTGTTTGTAAGTCTGGAAGCAATTTCTTCTCGAAAAAGGAGCTTTGGATATGAAAAGAAGTTGGGCCGCACCAGATCAGATGTCCATCTGGAAAGTATTTTCATTATAAGAGAATGAACTTTCTTATGTTACTTGGGTCAATTTCTCTTGAACTTTACCACATTTTTAGTGGCAATGTACAGTTTTTTTTTTCTTTCAAAAATCTTCTTTAAAACCCTAATTTCATAAATTATAGCATGATATACTAACTGCACATTGTTTCAAATTCTATAGCAACTAGAGCAATTGAGGAGGCGTCCATATGCACTAACTGGAGAAGTGGTAAGCAACTCTCAGCTATTTTGATCCTTTTTTATTGGTAGGGAGAGGAAATCACTTAAATAGGTCTTGGATTTTCTAACATATTATATTTTTTGTTTGTAGAATTTCATTCAGGAAGAAGACACGAGATTAGAAACCACACGTGCAAGATGTAAGGTTACATTTTCTACATTTGATGTTGCTACCTTCACATTTTCCTTAGAGGAAAAAAAAAAAAAGAATAAAAGAGAATATAGAAGTAATGAGTTGTTTTTGACACTTGAAACATATCTTGTCTTCTCAGTGACAAATGCTCTTAGAAGGCATGAGGAGTTGAAGGAGCGTCTCTCAAGGTAATCTGTTTGTCAGAAACTACTGATAACTCACATTATGTTGTCGCTGGAATGGATGGTCAATTCATCCCAGTGTTGTTTGCTTCACTCCCTGTTTTGTCATTGATTGCATGCTTTTTCCTCTTTATAGAAACATCACTTTTTGCAGCATGTGGAGATTATGTGTTTGTATATATCAAATTTACAAACAAACCAATTTGTAGGCTTTTCACTTAAAGAACAGTAAAGTTTTTGTAATCAGTAAAGTTTTTATTACAAAAACAAGTGACAGTTGAATGAATATATGGATTAGACTGTGGCTTATCAGCAAGAAGCAGGAAACAAAGACTGAAAAGTTGTAACACTTGTTGGTAGTGCTGCTCATATTTTTGGTCTTAATTTTTTATGCTCTTATTTTTTGTCTTAATTTTCTATGATTATTGTTACCAAAAATCGTCATGAAGTTATATTGTCCTCACATGGCTGGTTTTATGAGTTTTACTTTTGCAAATGTATATAAAAAAAATGTTGGGATATATATATATATTTTAATGTTAATCACTGAATGTGCACCTTTTTTTTTGAGTAAGCACCACTAAATATGGACATTACCATGAAGAGGATGACAATAAATCTAAGAAAGGGAAATTGAACATATGTACAATCTCAAATCTCTTTTGGTTATATCTCATCATCTTACGGTCTCACTTCCAATAAGCAACTGATGCTTTCAAAGTTGGATTTTTGGAGGATTAGTCATGGTTTGATATGCCTCATCTTACATGTAAATCTAGCCTTCGTATTCCTTTTGATAAACTAGCTGTGAAGCTACCTCCCACTCAATCTACCATGCACCAAACGTCATGTTCTCAGTGCACTTATTAGGGAAGAGACTGGATTTTGCTATCATGAAGTGATGGAAGGGTATTTTAAACAACATACATAGAACACTTATAAACATAATAGAAATATAGAATCTAATAGCAGATCAGAAAAATTTTTGCAAGCCAAGAATATCCTTCTTGTTTAAGAAAGTATTTTGCAAGATGGAAACCATAAAGTTCAGCTTGAATTGTATATTTCTCACTTTTCAAATTATGGTCCTATTCTAATAATGAAAATGATGAATCTGTTCTTTCATATAAATCAATGAGCACTTCCAGGCTACTGTGAGAAAGGACCTTGAATGCAAGTTGGATGAACCCCTTCATATATTATAGTCACCAATACTGGTGTATGACCATTGAAATACATCCAATCAAACTCATCCGTCCTTCTTAACAACTCTTTTCTCAACAATTATCTTCATATATGCCTTAATTTTAAATTATTCTGGAACGTCCTCTGTTTTTGCTCCCTCTATTATCCCAGGTTGGATGGACATCCTTATCTCCTTAATTTATAGCTTTTGACCATCAGAGTGCATAGTGCATGTAATACAAATATGATGAAGATATCCACGATAGGATGCATGTATTAGATCCAATCAGTTTTATTGTGCTTAATCAATCACAAAACATAAGACCATCAGGTTGGACCAATGTATGTGGGCGACTCATACAAGTAATGAACATAGGGAGCAAAAAGATATGGGAACTCAGCTTTCATCCTTCTTCCCGTTGTGCCCTTCCCTGCCTTTCGTTTCCTCAATACAAGAGGGAGAGAGTCAATGAGATGGGGATGAGAGGTGCTGTGGACTGGGTGCCCATCATGCGAAGTCCAAGTATGCATGCATCTCCTATAAAGAGGAGTCTAATAGGAATTAAGAATGAGTAATTGGTGATAATTGAAGGTCCAAAATGTGAACATTGTAAGAGATATATTTGGTCCAGCAAGAGAAGTGTTGGCAATGGTTCTTTGAACATAAGCTTTGGTGGACCCAAAGATATGACATGGACTTGTAGAGAGAATGCATGCCTTAGATCGGCCCTTTTCCCACAGAGAAAAGTGGTGCAAGAGCTATGGTGAGATTATGGAGGTTTTGGAGTTGATATAGAACTGTTGTAGCCTGTACATTGAAGAATGGCATGACTTCAAGATTGTTATTTTTGGAATTTTGTGAATTCTTGTAATCTCTTGGCACCAAAGACTGCTACACTCAAACATACATAACATTCATGCCATTGTTTTACTTACTATTCGAAACAACTAAGCACTATTCCTTACTTCTTAGGAATGGACTTTGCATTTCTTGCTGTTGTTGTGATTCTAAGGCTTTCTCTTCTGCCACAGGGACTCTGATAAGATGATTTTTGACCGTTTGCAAAAAGAATTTGGAGCTGCACGAGCTGCTCAAACTGAAGGTACCTTTACACTACGGCTTAAAAAAATTGTTGAATTGTTTCTTAATGTTTTAAATTGACTTTAGGTTAAATCATTTAGTCTATACCATGTGACCTAACCTAAGCAAGTTTGGCATCAAGTCAAGAAGGGGTAATCAAATTATCATATGAATACATGGCAGCAACTTCATTTGTCTTTGCCTTGTTTTCCTTCAATTCTTTCTTCAACTTCCGAAACTCCCTTTTCAGGTATCTCGTTTCACCATGTTGGTAATAATTGTTATCCTTTATAGATTTAAACCTTTTTTAGACTTCACACAATCGTGAGGATTCATATCTTCAGCTCTCCCCTTATTTTTTCTAACCAGTACATGTGGGTATGAGGAACTAATGGATTTTCTTCTCATCTCCTTGTTCAGCAAACTATCAATTACTTAATCCATCATCACAGTTCTATCTGGAATAGAGTAACTTAAAGATGAAACCATGGTCTTGCAACCATCCAATAATGAATGAAGTAGCAATAATGCATGCAATTCATCATCAAACATCATTTCATGGAGCACTGTGTATTCTGCAACCATCCACCTTGAAATTTCATGTTTATCAGCTTCCAAATCAGGAAAATATTGTTTCTAGCTGTCTTTCTCTTATATAGCCCTTCTAACATCTTTCACAGAGTATGCTAAGTCTTAATCAAAATATGCAGTGGAACAGTCAACCACCACTGTTTGATGTGCCCAATAGGTTTTTGATCCAATTTCTTCCTCTTTGCATCTAAGTTATCTTAAGTATCTATTTTCGTAGCCCACTGCATATTTATTTATTTATTTTATGAATACCCACTTACAAGTCTTCATTTTGTATGATCATATATTTTTTGCACCAATGTTGCCTTATGATCTTTGTGCTTTGGGCGATGGTTCATGGTGTAGGGTTCTGAGGATCAATCATATTGATCAACTGGTGTCAGTTTCATCCTGTACGTATCTCAACAATATGATACTCTAATTTCGATGGTCTTATATTTGTTGGAAAGATCTTAGCAGTATTTACAATTGCTGAACGGTTGAAGTGCATAAAGAAACAGAGCAAGATTGACAACTGGAAAAGAATGAATTTCATAAATATTTTGATACACTTTCTTATCCACTGTGCATTTGGTGTTTCTATACCTTTCTAAACTAAATTTTCCTCATTTTGCAGAGATATCTTTGGATGGTGAGCAGTGGAATGAGGGATTACTAGCCACAATCCGTGAGAGGGTACTACTCTTTTCAATTCTTTGCCTTAATTACTTTGACATTTTTTCCCTGTAAAGATTTGCTGCTTGTCTGGGAAAGTAAAATAAAGGTTATTATTGTTGTTGTTCTTATTAAAGTTTTTGATGGTATCATCTTAAATCTCTGACTTTCTGCTGCCTGTGAGCTGATGTATCATAATAAATATATTGTTTTATTCGTTAGGCCTGAATTTGACAAGTGCACCAGAATTGTTAATGAGTTGCCTTAATCTCGTAGACAGGTTCACATGGAAGCTGATAGAAAGGCAATGTCAAGCCAAACAAGCATTCCTCCTGATACTCACTTTCATGCAAAAACTACTTACAGAATAAAAAATAAGGTGATTTGTATTTCCAACCATCTGATGTTTCGTTTTATTGGCAACTGGTTCCTTTCAAATGAAAATAAAAGACGTCTCCATGGTTTAGACTATTGATTAGATGCAAAAACTAGAATCGTAGAAGTTTTTACTGTGGAAAGATTGGAGTGATCAGTTAACTTTGTATTATATATTCTTCTTTTTCCTTTTTTTCCCCCCTCATATATGGTTCATATGGCACAACCACCCAAAATATTCTATTTGTTTCAAAATATAGTTTTCACCTCAGATCCTACTTTTTAGAAATATATATGGTTGCATTCAACCACTATAACCTCATCACTTACCTTATAATATTCAGTGTGCATATACAACATGCATAGTGTGTAATGGTTAATATGACATATTTTAAATACATGTACTTGTTATTATACTGCTTGCAATGTTTCAAGTACTTGCTGGTTGTCAGATTGCTTATCAGCGGCTGCTATTAGATTGAACTTGTTAAGTGTCTGTCTGAAGCACTGCCTGAGGGGTTATTGTTTAAATTCAATAATGGATCCGAACATAGGGGTGAAAACTGATTAAGTTGTGTCTTTCTAGATCCATTTCCATTGCGCAGCTTAGCTGGGTGGATGACAAGTTCTAGTATCTGACTAGTATCTGTTTTCATATATGTTCCACCAAATAAAAGTGGATACAGATGTATGCATAGGCATGTATTGGATCTGTTTTAGCCTCCTTCTCAGTATCACGTGGCTCTTAAATTCTGTTGTCGGCTTAATAAGTGGCAACATCAATGTCTTCAATTTTGCAGAGCGATGTCTTTAACTTAGTGATTCCATCATTGGACCAGTAAATGAACCTTTTAAACCAAAGTGTTTAGCTTGCTAGAGTTATTAGGATCGAAGGTTTTAACTGCTTATCCGCATACTGTGATGCATACCATTTTACTGATGAGACACTAGCATGCTACTGGATGCATGCCTATGCTGGGCATGCTGTTGTGCTAGTATGCACCAAGCATTGGCATTGCTGACACAGCTCAACATTAGTATGTATCACAATAGTACCAGGCTGGCATGCCAGTGGCATGTGATACTTAAATTCTTGTGACAACTGCCAACTACAAGCCTTTAAATTGGAAATAAAGTTGAAAGACTAGCATGTATTGCTTGAGTTAATAGAGAATAAAATGGAATTATATTCTATCTACAAATCTTTAGGTACGTTTGAAAAGAATACAATATATATATATATTCACTTAAAATATTATCGACATTTGTCTAAAACAAGCTGAGGTATGGCTCGAATTTGATTTAGGTCTGTTATAATTTGAACAACATGAATGTTGTTGTGCTATTCTATATTTATATCAATTTAGAACATATTTGTATACAAACATTAACTTCTAACTAACATCTGCTTAGAACACTGCCATTGCTAATCCCAAGCTTTGATTAGAAAGGTGGAGGGTTGACATTAGGTTGGCAGCCAGCCACAAAAATAAGTGTCAAATTTGAAATGGATCCAAATTTGATTGACTTACTGACCCCTAATAGTTGGGATAAGGCTGGATTATTATGGTTATGGATTAATATCCATATCTACAATTATATTCCCAAATGGAAACGAAGGAGACCGAATATACTGAAATCCAGTTTGTATTTAGTCCATTTTTAGCCCTATCTGAACTTGTCAAGGAACATGAAATACTAACCTGTGTCCAGACCTAAAAGAAATGAGACCTGAACTAAATTTGAAGCCCTTTAGTTTGTCCAAATGTTGGACATCTCTCACCAAATATGACCCATATAACAACAATCCAAGTTTTTCTCTGGCCAGGGTTGTCATTGCAGTGTGTTAAGGTTGAACAACCCAGATTTGTCCATCATTTCATGCATGCAAATTATCATGAAGGAAATTTGATTTAGGTATGATGATAACAGAGGTTGTGATGTAGGATGAGTATATGGAATTATGGAAATAAGACCATTTTTGGGTCACAAAGGACTTAGTTGACAAATAATTTGTTTTTCCTTGTATGAAGATTTTTTTAATAGATTAGGCTAGCAATACCCAATTCTAAACTTCACAATTGTAAGGCAATGAATGGCCTTAGTGCAACTGCTTAGTCTGTTTACTTTGGATTGTGGTATATGCCCAAAGCTCAATTTTAACTTGTTACTGAAATAAGTTTGATGCATATACATGCAAAAATGTTCACCTTGAGATTTCAATATCATTTTTTCATTGCAAAGTTTTTTCCTGCAAAGTAATTGGATTGCTGCAAAGATGGTAACAAAATTTTTTTTATCAATCTTTAGTTTTTGCTACTTCTGTCCTTATGTTGAAGACCTGTCGGTGAAACTTGCTGACCAGGTCTGCAGTCTGTGATTCTTGTTAGCAGGTAATCTGTTGTTTGGAGGGTGCAAGGATTGGCATACAATATGAGACATCTTTCGCTGGTAATTGTGCAAAATTATTATCTGTAGCTGGAAAAATAGTTGATTTATTTTAATTATTCATCCGACTAACCTTTTGCTTCATCCTTTAGATAAGCCATAAAATGTTAGAATTCATTACATGGATCTACTAAGCAGATTTTGGGCATTGCAAGGATCATGAAACTTACGTCGCATTGGGATTATAAAAGAAAAGAAACAAACTCCACAAAGAGATCTGAAAGATGAACCCATCAGACTTTTGCTCCCCAAATTGTTATTCCAGTTGTACAAATTTTTATATGACTTAAATCAAAAGCAGAAATTTTTCAAAACTGCTAAACTACTTGTACTTAATTTAATCCTAATGTCTGCTTCAAATTTTATTGTAATGACTAAAACATTTGCATTTGCTTTAGCTCAGTTGAATATCTCACTACGATATTGTGGTTTGCTGAGTCAGCTTAATTTGGCAAGAACAACACTTGGTCATGTACATTTTAAAATCATCATTTTCTAGTCCTTTATAATTGTAGATGCCACATGATGATCCCATGATCTGTGCTGTGATTTCCTGAATAAAGTTCTCTGAATAATTAGAGAATTTCATCGTATTTAGTTCTGTTTTGCAGGAGAACCTTGTGAAATTTACCATTGTGTGCTTGAAAGCAAGTCATTTCTTGAAAAAATGACTGTAATTGAACATACAGTTCCCTTCTTTCTTCCAATACGTGAAGCAGAAAATGATCTTCTCTCTTCTAGTGCAATTGTGGGTTTTCTACTTTTATTTACTGTATCTGAATTTTTTTTTAATTCTTGAATATTAATCATACCTGCTGGGATTGATTTTTTGCCTTCAGAAATTTATAGACCATGTTGGAGATATGCTGCAATCTTATGTGGACAGGAGAGAGCAGGTATCTTGCTTTTAACTGTCATCCTCCACTTTTGCCTGAGCTTTTGATGTTTACATCTTATATCTTCATATATTCTTCATTTTTCTGGTCTGTCATGTCTATATTGATGCTTTATAAGGATGGTACTATGTTGCATAGGTTGTTCATCTCTATCAAATATTTATGAAGAGGTGATTTGGTGGGGCTACATGTTGCTTTATTGTTGCTGTCAAAAACCTGTATTGTTGTCTTTATGTCATTCTAGTGGCTGTTATGTTTTTGCAATGCTTCAGAAATTAGATGTACTAGCTACCTAATCATTCTGTAAGTTGCAGAGGCATTGATCAAAATTTTGTACTTGTATCATGTATCGTTATGATATTATTTACATTATACCCAGGGATATGCTATTTTTGGTTCTGTGATTATTCTTGTATTAATATTTTGTTCTTTGAATATAAATATGAGAAGTTAACATCGGAAATCTGTGATTATCTTTTTGGATATCAATGCTTTCATGATATGTTGATAGTTGCATAACTTCGATTAATGGACAATCATGATCTGTTATCTCTGGTTGAGAGATATGTGGCATATAATGAGGCAATGGACTTAGTTGTCGACTGTGGTTTTTTCCTTGTCAAAAGAGTTACTCAGATGCCACACTCCCGTCTTCAGCTGAAATGTTAATTTGATAGGGCTTGAGAGGATGCTTCAGGATGTTAATTTGATAGGGTGTAATTGTGATCTCCCCTTTGAATACCCGAAAATAAAGAACAAAATATTGATTTTGATTTAATATAAAGATTTCCTGTTCTTGGAAGTTGCAGAGTCATGAATATGAACTGGCCACTACACTTCTAAGTTAATTCCATGTACTTCACAGTTAGGCATTTGTTTTGCAAATTTTGGATGTATAAGATTTCTGTGACATGGTTGTTGGTGTCTTGTTGGACATGTATCAACAAAGAATTTATCATTAGTCTTTAGATTCATGTTAAATACAAAAATATGGATATCTAGCTAGAGTGAATGGAAGGAAGGAATTTTCTTATTTTCCCATAATATGTTGATGTGTATATGTATAAGTAAGGTGGTTTAATTTTTTTTAGCAAAATAAATTTCTTGATACCCTGCTGAGTTGTGGGCCTGAAATTAATATGAAGGCACATTATATGATTTACATCATCTTTAGCTAGAGGAGGGGAAAAATCTCTGGATGATGTTGATCGATAAAGCCTGCTTGTGTGTTCGTACTATAGTTATCCACTACAATCTCTATCTGAAGGCTTGTAGAATTCCACAACAATTCTTTTGGTCGCTTGTTACTGGTTACTGTTAATACCCAGGTGGTATATGCTTGTGGACCTTTTGTTTTTATCACTTGAATTTTGTAGCTTCTTAGAAAGATGAATTTTATCACTTGAATTTATATACTAAGTTATTTTGCACGTGGGATGATTATGCGCTGTCACATGTACATATATTGAGGCATTGGAGCTAGTTTTGTAGGCTATGGAATGAAGATGGATCATTTACAATAAATAATTGATGAATTTGCAAATTTGCTTGCCAAGAAATTGGTATGAGCTATATATCACTTTAACATTCAGTTTCATTTGCTACCTTGCTTTTGCGATATTCAACATTGCAGGCTGTAATATTAGTGAGAGTAATTTGCAAGTATTTATGAATTTTTATTCAGAAGAACATAGGAAATAATGAGGCCGAGAATATTACATTATACTGATTGTTTCCAATCCTATTCCCTTTTCTAAATAGCTATTCATATTCTACTCGAGGTACTTTCTTTCTTTTGTTTTTTGATTTATATTCTCTCCTGTCAATCTTGTCTTTAAATTTAGCTTGCAAGATTTTTTTTTCTCCCCTTGCATGTGTGTTGCAAATTTCCTATCATTATGGAAACGTTATTTTTCAACAAATTTTACTTTTTTTGGGTTCATTATAGGTTCGCCTTATCAAGGAACTGTATGGAAACCAAATTGGGGAACTATTCGATAGCCTTGCTTACAATTTGATTGAATTTGTATTAGAAGACTTTGATTGGTAAGTGCCTAGGGTGTAATTTGAATACATTGTTACTCTTGTGATCCATTTGTACAATTAGTTTTATGAATTTAGGTTTTTTAAATAGAAATTTAATTATATCAATTGAGTTCATATGGAAGCCTGATCGATCGTAATTTAATAGTCAGCAGCACTATAACTCTTATACTGAGTCATTTTCTGGCAAAACTGTTCTATTATTTTGCATTGCAGTCTTCGGATTGGGCCCATAGTTAACACAACTTTTATGTTCTTTTTTTTTTTAAAATGTAAAACATAATATTTAAGTCTGTAGTTGCACTTACTGCCTATTTGATACATTTCCCAGGCCCAGGGCACTCTCTTTTCTTTTGTATGTTACTTGGTTTATGACCATTCAAGGACTTGGATAGGAAAAGGAATGGGAACATGTGGGTGTCACACATGTACACATGTTTATATATTTGTATATGTGCGTCTGTGTTATAGATGTATGCATGCATGCATGCATGCTGCCTGTGCGCATTCAAGAGAGAGAAGGGGGGGATCTAAATTGATTAATATATTTCCAAATTACAAATTCAAGAACTTACAAAATCTTATAAAGAATGCAAAACTTCTTCAACTCGTGTCATTGCATGATTTTTGGATTTCTGCACGAAAAGAAATGAAGACTTTTACATACTTTTGGAAAGGCAATCTCTACCTTCCATGCAATGAAATCTATGCACCAAGAAAACAAAACCTTAATATAGGGAATATTACACCAACTATGGCACTCTTGAACTTTGAAATTTTTACATGTTCAACAGTTATGGGGATTTACAAAACATTACTATAATCAGCTAGCCATACAAAAAAACATATTTGGAGCTCATCCTCCCTTTTGGAGCTCATCCTGTCATTGGGTGACTCCTTGATCTCACGCTCGAGTCTTTGCTTGTCATTGAAGCCAGCGAGTGACATTTCTATTTATTGCAGTTACTTCCAGGGTTCTTTGCATGTGGATAGTACCAGGACCTTGTGTTCTGGACTATGTGGCCCTCCCAATGACCCAAAAATCAGGTCGAGCCTGTGATGAGACATATGATCTGTTTTTCACATGTGGATCTGTCTGAACAGGTTAATTGATTTGGTTAGTATTTTGACCGTTCAGTGATGAAATCCTATTTCTAATCGAGTTGTTGGTGGCATGTGAACCAGTCCTGCCCTTGATCCATAAGTTGTGGGTGCATTGTAGGACTTTCCAGCCTCAAGAAAAGGGCTGTGGGAGGGGAAGGAAAAGAAGTCCTTGCATTTGGTGAACAAAACCAGTTTTCTTGTTCAAAAAGAATGGATGATACGAATAATAATACTGTGAGAGCGATCAGCAAGGTGCAGGTAGGGTATGCATGTGAGGCATTGTGGTTTATGTAGTGTTGATGATAAATAGCTAGGTTGATGACAGCAAAAGTTAGAATGAGAATGTGAATTATTGAAGGCAGAAAAAGAGTTGTGTCAAAGTGGTATTATGTCCACCAGAGGAAAACAAGCCATACAGACAGCAAAACAGAACCACAATTTTGTGATTCATTATCTCACTTGCAAATATTAGGAATAAATCTCCAGTTAGTGTCATAATACATATTATCAGGCTGTACACAAATCAATTCTTTTTCTACCATGTACCCACCAAGAATCATTTCTTTCGTGTAGTTAGTCAGAGCTAAAGAGTTAAGCTGATTGGTTGTTAATGTGCGGGTAGATGTTGAATATTAGTTCTAGGTGTTGAATTGTCCAAGCGTGAAGTTTGGGCTGTATCTCTCCGTGTATACATCTATGTATTTGGATTAACACGTGCATGCAAAGGCATTACTGTTCTGGAGACTGAACAATGAACCGCAAATAACCCGAATCTTTCTTTTGTTGGCTATAAAATATCACACATTTAGTCTACAAGATAAACATGTTATTTTTGCAATTGATATATCAAAAATATTGGTAAAAGCCACTCCTTGAGTATGTTCTCTCTTTCTTAAGAACCTTGTATCTTTCTCGAGAAAGATTGAGGTGACATATGGCTGCACTTTCCAACAGCGACTGAATAGAGGGGACAGTTCAAATAACCCGTGAATCTTTCTTTTGTTGGCTATAAAATATCACACAGTTGATCTACAGGTTATTTTTGCAATTGATATATCAAAAATATTGACAAAAGCCACCCCTTGACTATGTTCCCTCTTTCTTAAGAACCTTGTATCTTTCTTGAGAAAGATTGATGTGGCATATGGCAGCCCTTTCCTACACCAACTAAATAGATGGGACAATAGCTCACATAAATAAATGTGAGAAAATTACAAGCTTCCTAGTTGCTAATTGGATCAATTTTGATCTTCTTCTCCCATATCACAATCATTTTCTTCTCCTGTATCACAAATCATTTTGTTATGACAAAATATTCTGCATGTGCTAAGGAATGTAGCAAACTGGTCGTCTGCTACATGCCCATTCACTAGTGAAATATTGTCAAAATGACTAAGATAAAACATGATTATGAAGATTCATTCATTCAATAAGAGAATTAATTGATCACATGTTCTGGTAGCCATGATGGACAAGCCTTGACCACTTTATTCTAAAACAGGTGTCAATGTGATGCATCAATGCACTCCTTTATCCTGGTTGGTGTCATTGCTTGAATGGACAATGCCATAGTTTATTGCAGATATAAATTAGAATAACTTAAACCAAAACATGGAAGTATGAGAAATAAGGTGACATTCAATTACTCTAGATATCATTGAAAAGGCCGACAACTTTTTAAATTGAACAAGATCCTTGTTCTTCATTAGATTTTTTGCATTCATTGAGAAACACAAGTGTTTTGCTTATAAATGGAATAATGAAACAAACCAAGAAAATAGACAAAGCATCGAACTTATTATTAGATTAAGATTGATCTTGGTATATAATCATTGTACATGAGGTGAATATTACAAATCAGAATGCTGATTCAAATTCTAATAATGATTTAATTAATGATCATATCCCTGTGATAACCAAACCTGCTTGCAGAAATCTTTTGGAGCACCTAAACAAGACAATTTTGAATTCTGTTGGTGGAAAGATGATAAAATGCCTTCCACACTTTGCTGGCAGCAACATCCAAAATATGTCTCCTTGATGATCTAGGGTCAGTGCAATGGTGTCAGTTGTGAGCAGAAGGCTTGCAGGCTGCTTAGCTTGTTTCCTACTAGTGGCAAGCATACCACAATGAATATACAAAAAAGTAAACAGGTAAAGAGTTATAGGCTGCAATTGCGTGTATAGCTCTGCACATGAAATAGTAGAGAGCATTGCTCGACATAGAAAACACTTGATTGAAGAGCTGCTTGGGCTATGCCAAGACCAAAGATCTTAATCCCTCTCTTTACCAATCTCAATAATAAAATGCATCAGAAATTTAAGCTACTATCTTTTGCTGCGTAGCCTGAGAATGTGAAAACAGCTATGAAACACAGTTTTATTTTACGTACTCTAGAATTTAGAGTGCTTGTTTTGATTCTGCTCATATAACGGAAACAAATTAGCTACGAGGCAACTATTTCTTCTTTGACAAGAAGTTTATCATATGCTATCCAATGATATATTGTTAATGTCATTCCATTATTTTATTTTGTGTAGCAAGGTGACCGTCAGTCTTAGATATGCAGATCTTGTTTCAGTATTGCCAAGTCGAATAAGGGTTCTGGCATGGCCTGTTCATCCTTCAAAAAAAATTCTTACAAGAGATAGAAAAGGAAGCGGGGCAGCACTAGCTCAATCTATTCCATCCCGTCTTTCATATGCTGAAGATGCATTGAGAACTATGAGCCTGCCAGCAGGTTTGTTGTATTTCAATTCTTTATTTTATTGAACAAGCATAAGACATTTTTCTTCTCCTAACCTTGTTCTATTTCTTTTTTTCATTCTCTGTCTCTTGTAGCATACGCTGAGATTGTGTTGAACCTGCCCCGAGTGCTGCAACAAATGTTCCCGCATCTTGGAGATGCTTAGGTTTATTCAAGGACAGTCCACAGTCTAAAGATGACGACTGGAATAGAGCCTCAAGCTTGCATGAACTTTACTTAAATGTGATTCTTTTGTGTTGGTGGCATTTGTTCTAGGCATGTACATTATCAAGTAACATGCATGAGCGTGTTCCATTGGGAACTTGGATGTGATAATTGAGGCGAGTGGAAGATGCTGCTTTTCAATCCCAAAACAACCCCCCCCCCCCACCTCCCTCACGCGCCAAAAAAAAAAAAAAAAAGCCTCCTTTTTATGTGTGTGGCACATGCTTATAATTTGCTTGCCCATGAAATCTTATGTAGCTGACAGCGTAATTCTTCAAAATGCTTGTACTGATATCATGTAATATAGTATCAATGGTCCGTTCGTGGTACTGGCACTCAATACACCTCCAGTATCTAGTATTGTGTTTCTCTAGCAGTATGTATGAAATTCAGTATTGAAGTATGTTCTGGTATGACGGACCATGACTGAAAGTGGTGAAAATTATTGTTCCAAATTTGATGTCCATTTGGCAATCCAATTACTTAGCCTGGTTGGTTCCAAGCTGATGATTTTAGACTTTGGAGATACTCCCGTTGCCAAGGAGTTGCATGTGTTTGATTATCTAATTCCTCTACATGCATGCGTTGATAATCTAAGTCCTTGTTTTTGTTGTGACAGAGAATGATAGCGAAGTTGCCACTTGGCCTTGAATGTATTTTTAATGCTTAGGTCAGACGATAATCGAATACAATTTTACAAACTTTAACGAGCGAATTTGTTTTGAGTGATTGTGCAGGAGTTTCTTGTATGTTTGTCTGCATGACATTTTATTCTAGCTAATGCACGATGCTGGGAGCAGATTTTTACCATGATTATATCAACATATGTTTGATGCACGCATGTCAAAATGAATTTTTTGAATGTCATTTTAATGCTTCTTACTCATCTGAGTTCTGATAATGAAGTGGGAAAAAAAAGCCTGTGTCATCGATCCCCTGCTGCCATCCCAACAGGCGCAATTGCCTTCGGTCTTCGCTGTAGATAAATTGAGTTGCCTTCGCTGCATGGGTGAAAATATATGGGTGCCTCCACTGTGCCGGAAACGAAACCGTACGAGTTAAGTCGAGCGGTGCCAATGATCCCAATGCATGCCAGCACACCTCGGCCCAGCTCCTCTTTTTCTGATTCGGACCTAAAGGCGCGGGTAGGTCGCCGTGATGTAAGGGTGCAATTTGGTCCGGGTTTATTTCATATGCTTCAGGACGCCGTGATGTAAGGGTGCAACTTGATCTGGGTTTATTTCATATGCTTCGAACCAGACGGCATTCGTGATTGCCATTACTACCTCGAAATATTCTAATTCAAAAGGCACCAAGCGCCGCAAATTTAACTTGGGTTCCATCCCGATTCGTTTGAACATGACTGCTTATGACAGTGAATAGTTCGCTAAATTTTGTCCAGCTAGGAGACACGGGAAAAAAAAAAAAACTCCTCTTGAAACTTCCTAAGGACTATCGTCCTCCAGCCTCCCAATCTCTAGAAAGATAAGCCACAGGCTACTCCTCCCACCTCCCCATGGGCAATGCCGCAGCTTATAAAAATCTAATACAAATTTAGACTCGTAGGTGGGGGTGCAACTTGGGCCGGGTTCAATCGAACCTGACCCGCCGAACCCGATTTACAGCAGTGTTTAAACTCATGTTTGCCCAACCAACCCGAAAGACTCGGATTTAATTCGGCCCGATTTGTAATTGACCCGGGTTAGGGTTGACCGCAACCTGAACCCGAGATAACCCGAAACCGAGGGTTATCCGAACGAGGATAGCTTATCGGCACCAGATTTTTGGGGCGTTGAAGGGGCCAATCGGGTCGAATGAGATGCCAACTTAAGGGCAAGGAGGGCAAGGCCGTTGATCGCAGGCAAGGAAAAGGACAAATATAAAGGCGGACCATCTGCACATTTCGTTTCACTTCCCGCCTCCTCTTCTTTGTTTACGACATCTTCTCCTTTCTTTGTTTCAGGTAAGACTTTTTTTAATACAATATTAAAGCCCCGAGTCTAGCTTATGCATTCGACAATGGATTTTATTTTTCTATCTTTGGGATCCATAATTCGGCGTTTATTTACTTTGAAAAAAGTTTTTTTTCATCAACCCGAATTTCAACCCAAAATTCAACCCGAATTCGATTTTTAAAATAGGGTTAGAGTTGAGGTTTTACAAATGGGGTTAGGGTTAGGGTTGACATTTACAAATAGAATTAGGGTTAGGGTTAAGAAAAATCCGAGTTTTATGAGCTCGAGTTGCACCCCTACTCATAAGCAAAGCAGGGAAAGAAGGATACCATTACCTCCTCAGCACTGCTTCCTTACAGGCAACACCTGTAAGATCTATTAAAGGATTTTCTTTAATAAACATAATGGCCAAGATCTTAGAATAAATGATTTTTACATTAAACTTAAACCAAACATAAAACAAGAATACGTACCTTGATCCATTGATATTTGTTGACAAGGAATGAGAGGATGCGTATGGGACAGATTGAGTTTCTTCATCTTTCCTAATTCTCTTTCTTATCTGTTTTGATGGTCAAACAGACTATATATAGGAGAGAGAGGACCAATCTGATAATACGATAAATTTCTCTTTCCATCAAAGAGAGGTTATCAGATAACAACTTCCAAAAAATGAACCAATAGAAAATTAGCTTTATTAAACCATTATTATCACTTAAATTTAAATATATGATAAAATTAGATATCATAATTATCATTTAGAATAAATAAATGATAAATCAATCATATATCCATGTGGGCCATATAAAAGGAAACGCTAACATTCTTCCACTTGGCCCATGTGAGATATTAAATATACTGGTTTAATAATCAATCATAATGCGCATAACAGAAGCTAAAATCCTTCATAATATTGATCAAATATGAAATCATCATTAAGCAAAAACTAATAAGGATCATGGCAGTTGTATGCTATTATTTTGACGTACTCCCTTTCATGTATCACATTACTAGTTCTATACTTAACATGACCTATAATAAGAATTGCAATAAGGTCTAACAATAATGTCTTTATCAAAGATAAATCCTGTTAATATTCTCATAATTCATTTATGTATAAATACCAACATAAGTAAATAGGATCCATAAGTGATTCAGAAATAATAATTAATTGAGCTCAGAGTGTCAAATACATAAGGAACTTAAAGCTTTAAATATAGCATCACTAATGGTTTTCAATAATGCCCATTCTTTCGACATGTTCATAAAATATCTTTGGCGGCAACCCTTTAGTCAGCGGATCTGCAATCATAAGATTGGTGCTAATATGTTCAATTGACACTCTTTGTTTCTGAACTTCTTCTTTAACGGCAAAGTATTTCAATTTCATATGTTTAGCACCCTTTGAATACTTGTCGTTTTTAGAAACGAAGACTGCTGCGGAGTTATCACAATAAATTTTCAGCAGCTTGGCAATACTGTCGATGACCCCAAGTCCTGAAATAAAATTTCATAGCCATAAACCATAAATTGTAGCCTCAAAGCATGCCACAAACTTAGCTTTCATAGTGGATGCAGCAATGACAGACTGCTTCGCACTTTTTCATGAGATCGCTCCTCCAGCTAAAAGGAACAAATGGCCAAATGTGGACTTTCTAGTATCAACACATCCAGCAAAATCTGAGTCTGAATATTCCTTTATGCATAAGGAACATAAGGAATTTATTCCATTTGTTTATGTTCCAATTCATTCTTTAGATATTGCATAAGGCTGAATTTATCTCCCTTCTGAATTGGAACAACACTTGTAGAACATTTGTTTATGTTGAATTTCTCAAGAACTTTATTAATATATGCCTTCTGAGACAAACCTAATATTCTTGTGATCTATCACGAAATATTTCGATTCCAATCACATAGGATGCCTCACCCATATCTTTCATTTCAAAGTTCTTAGAGAGAAAATTCTTGGTCTCATACAATAGGCCAAGGTCATTAGTAGCTAGCAAGATATCATCAACATACAGAATCAAAAATATGATTTTGCTCCCACTGACCTTCAGATATATACACCGATCAACGTGTTTTCTTTAAATCCAAAGGATGTAATGGTATCATTGAACTTAAGATACCATTGTCGGAAAGCTTGCTTAAGTCTGTATATTGACTTCTTCAGTTTACACACCATATGTTTCTTTCTTTCAAATAAAAAGCCTTCAGGTTGGTCCATATAAACCTCTTTATTCAAACTCCCATTTAGAAAGGCGGTTTTCACATCCATTTAATGCAACTTCAAATCATAATGCTATCAGTGCCATAATAATTCTAAATGAGTCTTTCTTAGAGATTGAAAAAAAAGTCTCTGTGTAGTCAATGCCATATTTTCGAGTAAAACCTTTGGCAACACGTCTGGCTTTACAACGTTCAATATTGTCATTTGAGTTGCGTTTGGTCTTAAAGACCCATTTACACCCAACTCTTTTACAATCTTTAGGCAATTTATCAAGATCCCAGACTTCATTGTAATCCATTGATTTTAACTTATCTTGCATGACATCTAACCATTTAGATGAATTAGCACTTTGCATGGCTTGTGAAAAAGAAACTGGATCATCATTAATACCCAAATCAAAATCTGATTCTTGTAGATAAACTATATAATCATCAGAAATAACAGTTCTTCTTTGTCGTTGAGACCTTCTTAATGCTACTTCATTGGGTTTGTTTATTGCAAGTTCATTAGTAATATCATCATTCTGTGTATTTGATCATTAATTTGTTGTTCTTGAAAGTTATTAAAAGGTTCAACAACTCTAGGAACAACAACTTGAGAAGAAGTTATAGGTGAAGAAACTTGCACCTTAACTTCTTGGATTTCCACTTTACGTGGTTCCAAACTTTCACTAATTTTATTATTTTCAATGAACCTTGCATTTGCAGATTTAACAATTCTTGTACTATGGTTAGGACAATAAAATTTATATCATTTTGATCTTTCTGGATAACCAATGAAGAAACCACTGGTTGTTTTTGAGTCCAACATCTTTTCATGTGGATTGTAAATCCTTACTTTCGCTGGGCAACCCCAAACATGTAAATGTCTCAAAATAGGTTTCCTTCATGTCCATAGTTCAAAAGGAGACTTTGGAACTGCCTTACTAGGAATCCTATTTAGCAAATACATAGCGGTCTTTAAAGCATGCATCCACAATAATAAGGGTAATGATGAATTGCTTAGCATACTCCTAACCATGTCTATTAGAGTTCGATTACGCCTTTCTGCGACACCATTTTGTTCTGGCGTTTCAGGCATTGTGTATTGAGCACATATGCCATGTTTTTCAAGGAATTTGGCAAATGGATCAAGGCATTGTCCAGATTCATCATACTTTTCATAATATTTACCACCTCTGTCAGACCTAACAATTTTTACTTTTCTATCTAGTTGTCTTTCAACCTCGTTGATAAACACTTCTACAGCATTTATCGATTGAGATTTTTCATGCAACAAATAGACATAGCCATAACGTAAAAAATCATCAATAAAGGTGATAAAATACTTTTCTCCACCAAAGGATGAAACATCAAAAGGCCCACATATATCGGTGTATATAATTTCAAGGAGCTGTTTACTTCTTGTGGCACTTTTCTTGATTGTTTGTTTTATGTGTTTTCCTTTAATACAATCGACATAAATCCCAAGATCAGTGAAATCTAAATCAAGAAGGATTTCATTCTTTACTAATCTCTCAATTCTTTCTTTGGATATATGATCCAAACATTTATGCCACAAGTAAGCTGATTGTTCATTCACTAAACTATGTTTAGTACCAACATTATGATGCAAGATTAACAATGTCTCAGCAAAAGGACTATCAAACTTAAATTTGTACAAACCATCAGAAAGAATACCAGAACCAATAAGATGATTGTGTTTAAATAAACTGAAACATCCATTTCTAAATTTAAAAGAATATCCAACTGAGTCAAGTTTGGATAAAGAAACTAAATTACGAGAAATAGAAGGGACATAAAGTGTTTGGAAAAGGTCTAAATGATGTCCAGTGTCTAGAATCAAATGATAAGTTCCAACATCTTCAACTGAAACTTTGACTCGGTTTCCCATTGAGACAAAGTTTTCATTTGGGTTTATGGTTTGGATCGTAAGGAATCCCTGTATCGTATTAGAAACATGAGTGGTACAACCAGTATCAATCCATCAAGTATTATAAGGAACTTCTATTAGGTTTGATTCGAAACATACAAAAGCCATAGGCTTACCTTTCTTTTCGAATCATGCCTTACGTTTCAGGCAATCTTTCTGATAGTGTCCATGCTTTTTGCAAAAGTGACACTTATCATCCTTTTGTTCCTTCTTGTGGATTTGAGCAGATGACCCATTTATCTTTAGTGGTCATTGCTTGATCTTTCCTTTCTTATCTTTCTTTGATTTCTTTCCAGCTCCTTGCTGACTCATGAGATTGATAGAATGATTTTCTTGTTTCTTAAGTCTTACTTTCTCTTAAATGGGCATACTTTGTAGTTCATTCACATTCCACTTATCTTTCATAGTGTTATAACTCATGTGAAATGGACCATACTCAGGAGGCAAGGAATTGATAATGAATTGCACAAGAAAATTCTCATTCACTTCCAATCCAATAGTCTTTAGTCTCGCTGCTATGTTGTCATTTCAACAACTGCTCATGCATAGTACGAGAACATCAAACTTAATGTTGGTTAAAGTACTCATCAATGTCCCAGCAAGTGACTTATCAGTAGAGTCAGATTGGGAACGTGGTTCCACAAACTTCTTAAATTCCTTAGCACTTTTAGTAGCAAGAATTATGGACTTGATATTGTTTGCTACAGTCATTCGCATGAACATCAAGCTAAGTCTATTTAATCTTTCCCAAGTCTTATGGAAGGACCTCTGTTTAGCACTACTAGAGCTAGTAAGAGCAGTGGTTTCTCATTCATGAGTGCCAAATCAAGATTCAGAACACCAAGATGAAACTGAACTTGTTCGCGCCATTCAGAGAAATTAAGCCCATTGAATGTTTGAACAGATATAGCTTACGAATGAAGAGAAACAGGAACAAATAAAACATGCTCATATGTTAATGGTAATATATTTAAATAAATATTCAGACTCTATCAAGTAAACAATAAATGCATATTGAAGTTCTCCTTTGGGTGATACAACAATATACAACTGTAAACATAATTGATGCTTAATTTTAATTTTACATACTTGGCCATTATATACTCAAATTAGATATGTTTGCTATCTTTGGATATGCTAAACATACCTAACCAAGCATATTAATTGACCACATCATGTCCATACATTATAAAATGACTAGTCAACCTTTGGCAACCCTTAAATATTTATAATCAATGAACTTCAATATATTCATAACAATTAAGCAATTATGTCATTCATTTATAAGCATTACATAATTATGAGTAATTGAATTATTTAATTAAATTTGATATCTATAAACTTTCAAATTTGGCCACTTTGGTGACTAACAAATTACATAATATAGACATCAAAATTAATTAATGATGATATCATGCATGAATACAAAAGACTTAAGTGTACCTATATAATTTTATAAAAAATTTTCTTGCAAAAAAAATATTCTGAACTTTCATTATTTATCATTAAGATTACATTAGTGGAGTGGTAACATGTTTTCTTTCAAACCCGTTAGTTATAGTTTGAACCACTGCAATCTCTATTTTATTTTATTTTTCTTTCATGCCATGGTAACGTAAAAAGCTTATGTGAAAAGAAACTGAATATGTGAAGACTCTTTATGAAGATTCACGTATGTCTGTGGAATCTCACTCCTACACTTCCGCAAGTTATAAGACCCACGTCCTTGAGAGGCAAGGAGGCCACATCCCTCTCTCTCTCTTTACGCATTCGTGATTTCCACGTGTGACAAAAGAGAAGAATTCCCAAAGGAAAGGGGAAAGCCTCCCCTTTTTTTCTGGCGTTTTTTAAACAAGCCTCTTGAGGCTTCAGTGGAAGAGGGGAAGAGGAGATGGCTTTGTGAAATGGCCTTTTTGGTTCTTTAATTCCACGTGTAGGAGAACGGGTTTCTTTATTTTGTACGTTCTTTATTCTTTATACGTTCTTTATTTTTAGAAGATCAAAAAGTAATAAAAAAATAGAAAAAGATAATATCCAAACCTTGAACCAAAGAGTCATACAATAATTACCTTTAACATTATGCTATTCTAATCATCTTTATTATATATATATATATATATATATATATATATATATATATACCATCAAAGATAGATTCATAATGAAAAATCATAAATTCTTCAATCAAGGCTCTGATACCACATGTAAGATCCATTAAAGGATTTTCTTTAATAAACATAATGACCAAGATCTTAGAATAAATGATTTTTATTAAACATAAATAAGAATGCATACCTTGATCCATTGATATTGTTAACAAGAACGAGAGGATGGGTATGGGACAGATTGAGTTTCTCTTTCTTCCCTAATTCTTTTCCTTATCTGTTTTGATGGTCAAACAGACTATATATAGGAGAGATAGGACCAATATGATAATACGATAAATTTCTCTTTCCATCAAAAGAGATTATCAGATAACTTCCTAAAAAATGAAAATAAAAATTAGCTTTATTAAATCATCATTATTACTTAAATTTAAATATATAATAAAATTAAATATCATAATTATTATTTAGAATAAATAAATAATAAATTAATCATATATTCACATGAACCATACAAAAGAAAACGTTAACAATACTGTCACCCTAGTTCCCAAGCCCACGAGAAGGTCAGTCCCACCCCGACTGCCCTCATGCGGGTCTTCCAAGGAAAAAGAATCAGACCCGCCTGGGTATAACTATGAAAAGCTCCCCTTCTTTGCAAATTCCATTCCAATATTTAGTTTTTTCTATGGATTGAGCAGCAGAGCGGTCACGCTGGCGGCTGGCGTCCTAACTCTGTCGACGATGCGTTGGCCGCCAAGTCCGGTGGCAGAGTTGGAGGCCAGGCCTTCCGGTCGGCAGCTCCGAGATCGCCGGGCCCACGAAGTAATAATTGAAGGTAAGAAGTCAACCAGCTCAATTAGAACCGGAACTTCTAGGAATAGCCAAGTTGGAACATTATTTGATCAAAGAATCTAACATTAATAATGAATTAAATGTCCTCTCCTTGCCATGTCACGGTTGACATTTACACATGAAACTTTAGCACAGATATCTGTTCACCAATTGAATAATTTTGCCTTTCTGGAGAGGACTAACGTGTTCATCAACCCACCGAGATATCTCCGCCTCTGGTTAGTGGGTATGGCTACGTACGGGGTACCATTCTACGGTGGAAGGGGCTGGTCTCCTCCTTTCCCATTCTTAATTTGCGCCAGGGCCCCAGCGTTGCGGTAGGAATTGGAGGAGGGTTTGAAGTATATTCGCTGCAATGCATTCTTAGCGCTTGGGCCTTGGAGCGATTGCGGCTGTTATTAATTAATTAGAAGATTTACAGGGCGGGGAGAAGTCGATGAAGATGACTACTGATTGCTATGCCATCATTTGGATTTATAGCTACATCTGCATTAAAGCGACACCAGAACCACTTTGCTTTTTCTATTCTTGACTAATTTTTCTCTGCACTTCAGAAATTAATGCATTCAGTCATCTTTCCAATCCTGAATTCATGCAGATTTCAGAGACATCCATCCAACCTTTTTTAGTACTTTTGACATTCGTAAACTCCGTGCTTTCAAAAATAGGCAAGGTGAATAGATCTCTCTCCACACACATATATTTGAGAGAGAAGTCAGGCTAGACAGAGCTCGATCCTGAGAGAATTCCACCGGATTAGGCCACCCATATTTGACCTGAGTTTGGGTCTAGGAAAAATATTTGGGTGGATCATGCATCGTGATTGGTTGCGCGCATTTCACCCAATGATTAGTTCACGCATGCATATACCGAAAATATTTTTGTTCTTTGCGTATCGTACATGCAACAGCATGCATGCATAGATCAATCATAACGCACGGTGCATAAAAAGTTTTCCCCCTAAGTCTACCTAATGCATTGGGTTTTATTTTGAGCTTCATTTGCAGGCCTATTTGTTAAACTTATATCCTTTTCTTAAGCATAAAATATTTCACTTCATTTCAGCAAAATGTCCTTTCAGACAAGCCTATTTGCTTGATCGTGACATGTTTGATCTTATATGGAGAAATTATATGTGGAGTTGGCTTTTGTTGACAACTAAGTGGTTCCAATGGCTGTGTTGGGACATTCAACCTTCCATTTGGATGCGGTTAATTTGCTGGTCGTTTTCTCGAGTGTTCTACGCTCGTGGAGTTCCCAAGTGCCATTATACAACACAAATTCCACTGGTAGCAAGACTCTGGAGGAGGCCTACCCGTGGGTTACGTGCCATCAAGTGTTGACCAACTAGAAAAGCCAGACAACCTATAATGCGAGCAATATATTTTAGAGCGAAATAACATGCTTTTGAATTGTACTAGTATAAATTATAAATCTCAAACAAAATAAAGTTCAAAACTGACGTCTAAAGTCCTGTTTGCTTCTCAATCTTCAATGGCGTTGTTTCAGCCATCTTGTTTATGAGATTCCTATCTGGAGTCTGTGTTCTCTCTCTCTCTCTCTCTCTCTCTCTCTCTCTCTCTCTCTTTTAAAATAAAAAAAGCAATGAAAGACACACACTTTACCTTTTAAATTTTCTTTCGTTATTTAACATGTGAGATTTTGGTGTCAAAAAAAAAAAAAAAAATCATATTTCATACTGGTCTAATAGTCCTCAGAGTCAATCACCTGGAAGGAAGCATATCCGGACAAAACGGAATGGAGATATTTTAAACAAGAAATGAGAGGCATCATCAGCTTGATTCCCTCTCTTCATCAAGATCCTGTTTTCTAGCTTTTGTATCTCGTGGCAAATCGGATTCATTGACTATGGTAGCTTTCCAAGTGCTCCCTCACATCACTATCCCCAGCCATTCAACCACCCTTGCCCATATCTCTTCCACCCTAAAGCCATTAAACAAACTTGTTGTCTTCTTCTAATCAAGGCAATTGACTAACACCAATTGTGCGCATGGTCAATTGCTTCATCGCCCACCTCTCATCTCCTACCTAACTATCCAACCCATCTCTATCGAGTCAAAGCACACCGTTTTCTATTTTATCTTCTATCCTTCTTTTTGGTGGAAATCAATTAAGGTCCATTATTTGAAAGATGAAAGCTATTCCAACCTACTAGCTGATGCCTCCCACTGTCTTCCTTAATTCGTCCCAAGGATTAATTGAAAGCAATCTTCTATATGGGAGGACTGCTTAAACTTAAATTCTTTAATTTGTTTTGATTATGGAAGAGTTGGTATGCGTTGTAACATCTTTAATTGCTTGTTTTGCATATCGCCATAAACCTCTTCATAGCAGAACATCAATGCTGGAGGAGGTGGAAACATGTGTAGATAAAAGATAACAATCGAAAAGTCAGTTAATGTTCATGAATCCATGACTACACTACTAACATGGATCGATGTAGGACAGGTCCCAAAAAACGTACTAATGGTGACACAACAAGCGTAGGCCTTCATGGCTTCAACGAGAGTCATTGTTGAGTGCTTTCTTGAGCCCATGCCTCCACTCCCACGGACATATAATAGGCTTGGTGTACGAACTACTACAGCGTTTGGCTTCTTAGGAGTGGTCAACATTAATATTATTGAACCTATCATTTTACGCTGAGGCCTTGGGAGTCTTTGAGCGTTTTGATTTGGTGCAGACTCTTTGGGGCCAAAAAGGAGAATAATTTAAGATCATCGATAATCAGTCAGAGTAATGAAATTATTGCACTTTGATTGCATCACTGTCCAATTTAATGATTTCATGCTCTTTCCATAAAATTGAATATCCAAAATTATTTGAAATAATGATCATAACTTAAAATTTAAAAATCAAACTGTCCTTCACCTTTATAAAATTACTACTTAATATTATAAGACTAATAACTTTTCAAATGGAAGCGGCTCTAGCACTTCATTTTAGGTTGATGTTTTCGTTCATGCATCAATCTTTTGTGCTTGTTAATTCTTCGAATCAGTGCATTATAGGTTTGTACGTACTATATATCTCCAAATCAAAGTGGAAGGTCGGAACGATTAAGGTCGTGTTTGGTCCGCACCTCACGGTTGAGATTGGGATCGATGAGAGAGAATTATCACATCCATTCTATCTTCATTGGTGTTCATGCTGGCGTAACGATTGAGCCCATGTTATGTAATTGAGTTGAGAAATCATGTGAGATAAAAGCAGGCTCGGAGGCCTAACTCGTTTCTGCCCAGCATGACGTATCGGTGCCTACCAAACCGTGATCCCCTTGACCCAACAAGCTGGTGCATGGGATATGTGCAAGGAGTGCAGGCTGAAGTCAGGCCACGATATCATATATATTCATGGAGTTGTACATCTCGGTGCTGTCTTGATTTCTTGTTGCTTGAGAATTGGACCGACTCGTTTAGACAAGGGCCCGTGGGAGTGGATATATTGTGTTTGCCAATTCTATCACATCGAAGGATGATGCAGCAAATGTACATTAAATTCGTATATGTATATCATTGTACACACGATAAAATTTATTAAGTTTTAGCATGCATGACTGCATGAGTATTCAATCAATTTATGCGTTTGATGCGCACTCGCTGATCGCTCTCTAATGCAACAAACTCTTTCCCTTGAGTGGTACCCACCATGAGAGCTGCTACCGCTAACTCTGGCAACGTACTCCTCGCAATGGACCAAGTTATTATTACAGCTAAAATGTACCACCAACTTTGAACGGATTAATTTTCCAAGGGAAAGGACAGACACCCGACCCCATTGGAATATCATATCCTCGTCACACCACAAGAACCATAGTACCTTATTATTTAAAAAAGAAAAAGAAAAAAAAATCTGCACTAACTCTGGAGAGGATGATGCAGCGAGACGTACTGTTGAGAAGATTCCTCTCTATATGATGCACCTACAGTGGAACAAATGAATGTGTTCATATAACTCGATCAATCCATCACCCTCAGTAGATAGGCCTCGGCTTTGGGAATTAATTTCATCTAGTAATTGCAGCAGACGTGTGCGAAATAGTTCCGTTTTACTCCATAGCTTTAGTTTTATTATTATTATTATTATTATTTAACGAGTAATATTAGCTTTAATTGGTGAGGGAGGTACTCGTGCTCTTTAAAAATTGGTACCATGAGCAAGGAACTATATTTTACATTATCATGGCTAAAATATACTTTTCATACTCAAGTTTTTATAATTTTAGCAGCAGCCAAACTTACGGTTATCATAATTTAAATACATCATGTTTTATAAAATAATTTATTATATATTTTATTAATTTTAACTAAACTCATAAAAAATGATATCGGAAATGTAATTTTAAGTAAACTGTGACAATCAAAAGGTTTGAGAAATAAATTAAATTTTGTGTGGCAGTTTAAGGATTAAAAAGCATATTTTTGCCTATTATCAACTAGGGTCAACTTCATTGTATTAAGCATCCTATGTCCCATGGCCAAGTCCTCCTAGATTAAGCATGAGACAGAGAACCACTTAGTACTTTATGTCAAATTTTATTTGGTGCACACTTTTCTTCAAGTAGTTCGTTTTAAGCTTAAATGGATAATGTATCTAGACTTATAAAAACTAGTACTGTAGTACATTTTTGTTGAGGAGATGATTTAACGTATATAAAAAAAATAATGTCATTTAACTTAAGATCCCTGAATAAAGAAGTGTCTCATATCTACTAATTTCAATATTCACGTCGCTCATGATCCTTCAATATTTTGTTTGTATATGTTTAAAATTGAAATAGCTGAATGGTTACGAACGAAGAATATATATATATATATGAATTATGAGTCATTGAACCCATGGATTCTAGGTAACATCCCTTGCTAATTCGATGGCTAGTTTGAGACTTGGTTGACGAAACCTCTAATAATGATCAGTAATTTTAGGATTATTTTATATGCATACTTTTTTATTTTTTTGATTATCTTATAAAAATTCATCCCTTTCTAGTTATTTCATTCAATAAAACCTTCTTCTTAGGTTTAAAGAGCATAAAATATTAAAAATATAATATTAATTTTTTTGATTATCTTACTATATCATCAATTTTAATTAATTTTATATAATAAAATATTAAAAAATATAATATTTTTAAAATAGGAAGAATTAAATTATTGCAATAGAAAGTTTGAAGAGCATAAAGAAATTTGGATGAAAATTTTACAATTAAAATATATTTTTTCTAGGGGAAAAAACTTTAATCACGCAATCATTGGCAGTGGATAATTAAATAGGAAGTCAAATATTAAAACATATGAATATATTTTACGTAGAATCTAAATGAGTTTAGGATATGAATGTTAATTACAAAATAAGTTGAAAGAATATGGTTGGAGAGTGGCGGAGGAAATTTAAATGAAGAGAGGTATTGGAACAAACTTTTGCTTTAAGTTTGTATTAATCAATTTTTTTTATAATATAAACAACTTTTATTTTGGAAACTTTAGCTGAATCAAATGAAAATGAGATTAAAATAATTTGTATCATTGGGTATTGACGTATAATAATTTTATCAATCACGAAGAGATATATGCACCTGGTTTTCCAACATGGCTATAAGTGAACAGTACGTACCGTCCTATCAACCAACCCCGTATTCGTATCCAAAAGGACAAAAATATATTTTTATTTTTTTAAATTTTTTTTTATGTGACCTATTCGATTCAAATTATGGGCCCATCAACATGGTGGTCCAAAATGTTGAGCTAGGGGACAAAAGTTAACGAGATGGTAGCGATAAAATAGTTGTGAAGGTTGCGGTGGGCACGCCCTGCACCGCACGTATACGCACTTGCCTTGGTCTTATCCAACCCGAGACCCCCATCAAATCTTTGGAAAATTTGTGATCATTTTCTCTTAGGGATGGTGGAAAGGCCGCGATCCTCCGAACGCCCGCCCGAACCATCCGCGAGTTTTTCTTGGCGGGCCGATAGCGAAAGTACCGATTAAAAACAAGACTTATGCTCTGTTTAGAAAAAAAATAGAAGAAAAAAAAAATAAAAAGAGAGAAAAGTAGGAGAAAAAAAAAAAAGAAATTTTTTTTTTTTTTTTTTCTGTTTGGATGAATAGGAGAAAAATAGAGAGATGAGAAAAGTTGATAATTTACAATGACAATAATATCTTTATTATAGATGATTAAAAAAATGCATCCGTTGTTTTTTGAAAGGATCAATATTGGAATGAAAAAAATAAAAAGTACTTTTGAGTTTTCATCACTTTTTTTCCTCTATTTTCCTCTAGTTTTCTTTCCTTCCGACTTTTCTTTCCATCCAAACAAGATAAATTTTATTTTCTCTCCTATTTTCTCTCCTAATTTTCTTTCCTCCCTAGTTTTTTCTCCATCCAAACAGAGAGTTAAACTTCTTATATAATAATTTTAAAATAATAATAAAAAATTATATATATTAAGTTGGGAACCACTGCATGCCCGAGATAGAGTTGGGAACCACCGCGGAATCATAGCCTTTCATTTTTTAAAAAAATTAAAAGATTTAAAATTGATGGCAGATATTAAGTTTATTTGACATTGGCTTTTTATGAAATGGATTTGAGACGAATCCCCTTATGAATATTGTGTAGCATTACCTTTATTTTTTTATTCTAAAACAACAAAAAAAAAAATCCATTTTTCTACTTTTAAAAATGTAAAAATATAATTAATTATTTTATAAATATAAATGTGATGACTAAAATAGAGGTGATAGCAATGATAGCTATAATAATGCAATGATGCTAATAACGAAACAGAAAGGATGCCAGTTTTGCAGTGGAGGTAAAAATAATTATAACAATAATACGATGGTAATAGTAATAATAGTGAGTCTTAGAATATTTCTTGGCAAATCAAAATACAAACAATGAACTTTATTTTATAGTTATATGAACTTTATTTTAAGATTATATATACATCATAAACTTTGTGCAGGAATAAAAAAAGGGTTTTTAAAATATTTATAAAAATTATAACTTTCTTAATTCCTATCAAGGCCCGTCCCTCAGTAGTAATGATGATGATATGAGATGTTATTAATATAGTAATAAAGAAATAATAATAGTAAAATTATGATTAAAATATTAATGTACAAGACCTACCATGATAGCAACAATGTCAGTAGATGTGGCGACTACATTGATGGCAAAGATAGGGTAGTAAAATTATTGATGGTGGTAATTTTTTTTTTTCTAAGCGTGGAAAGCTAGTATTTCTTAAATTATTTTATAATAATAATGAATGTAATTTTTTTAAAAAATAAAATAAAAATAATAGTATCAAAAAATGTATATCTTGCCTAAATTCAATTATTATATTTTTAAAAATAATAGATTATAAATAAAGCAATGAACAATCCTACTTTTAGCAAAATTTATCATATTGTCATCCATGTGGAGAACTTGAGTTTTAAATGCCTCAACCCTTTTAGGGATGAGTTGATTTATTGGACTTTAGTGGGATGCATCTGATTTTGTCTAGTTATTAAATAGTAAATTAATGATCATGCAATGCCTAACATGTATTGCAGCATCCTAGCATATCTTGCATATTTAAATAGTAAAATTTCAAAAGAAATTAGTTATGCATATAACTATATTGGCCAAATATACTTTTATTTATTATAATTTCACTCAAAATATTGGCTAACATATTGCCTAAGACATTAAAACATATTTTATTTTATCAATTTTATTTGATCATATAATGAAATATCAAGAATATAATATTCTTAAAATATAGGAAGTAAACTATAATGATAAAAGTTTAATATTTGAGGGCTTAAACTACTTTTTCACAAAAAAATATTTCATAGAAACCAATATATATATAGCTATTTTCAGTTAAAATCAACAAATTACTCCCAATATACCTCAGTGGAGCTATTGAACCACTTAATGTTGGAATATTGCAGTATTGAAGTTGATCATGCCATAGAGACATGCATGATGCAACATTTTAGCATGTGAATCCATCAGTGCTCAATCTTTTGCTTGATGCAATAATATTTTATCTTTCTAAAATGTACAATTAAATAAACCCCTCTAGCTAAAGATAAGGTTTAAGCACTGTTATCCATATCATGGTTTTAACCTTTATTGTATCTATTCTTTTTTGGCTTAAAAATTCATAACATGAGCAAAAATCATGAATAAGTCTAGTTACCTCCTCGCATATTTTATATACTTTTTTATTTTTATTTTTGAAAGAAGGAGGGCTCGAGGCAAAAATATTTTTTTCCATAAATTTTTATTTATTACAGTATAGTTCTTTATATTATAAAAATATTACATTTCTAACATTTTAAAATATAAAAAAAATAATTTAAATTAATTGATAAAATAGTTATATTATTTTGACACCGAAACTCCACACATCGATTATTTTTTTAATTTTAATGAATGTCATTGTTGCCGCTGAAATCCGTCCTCCGACTCGGGCGCGGTCGATCTCCGGGAAGAGGGGCGGACCTGCAAAAGAAGCCCACACGCGGAGGAACGCTGGGGGTGGTCCTCCGCGGAAGACCCTCCGACGCTCAAGTCAGTGGAGAAGAAATCGGCGATCAACCAGACAGTGAGGAGGTGGATCTCTCCGGGAGATCTCTCCGGGGGCGGCCAATCGGAGGCTCCAAAGGGCAGGAGCGCCGACGAGCTACCGGTGAGAGCAGGAGAGTGAGAGTGGAGGTGTAAGCGCGCAAAATATGCGTACAGAGTCGCGTACCTGAGGGAATCTGCCAATCTGATATTTATAGACTGTCACCTGTGGACTTGAGCATCTTCTGGAAGGTTCTGGGGTTGTTACGATACGGGGGTAGACAGAATCAGGCCGTTGTGGGGCCGTTAGAATCCACGCCTTGTTTGTTAAGGGATCGATGGCTGGGAGAGCTCCTTGATGTCTTGGGATCTGGGTGAGTAGACATGGGGCGGTTACAATAGGTCTTAGGCCATGTCTCAACATGATTCCTTGCCTAAGGTGCTGCTCGGGTAAGCTTAAGCTCTCCCGCGTCAGGTTCCGCGGAGGTAGACGTCAGGGCGTGGATCGCTAGGTAGAAGCGAGCTACGGAAGCCCGGAAGAGGCCGAGCTAGGGAAGCCCGGAAGAGGCCGAGCTACGGAAGCCCGGAAGAGGCCGAGCTACGGAAGCCCGGAAGGCCGAGCTAGGGAAGCCCGGAGAGGCCGAGCTACGGAAGCCCGGAAGAGGCCGAGCTAGGGAAGCCCGGGAGAGGCCGAGCTATGGAAGCCCGGAAGAGGCCGAGCTAGGGAAGCCCGGAAGAGGCCGAGCTACGGAAGCCCGGAGGGAGACGGCGGGAGGAGGTCAGCCTTAGCCGCCTCGCACGGATATCAATGCAATGACGATTTTACCCCCCAACACATGCCCTCCACTCCCTAGTTCGAAGCGTAGGTTCGGGCGTAGGGAGTATAAGCTCAAGTGGCGCGCCCTGGATGGGACGTCTTGGCCTAAACAGTTCATGCAATGATGCCCTAATTAATGCGACAGGGCCATCGTACCTTCGGAGGTAAGGTTCCTCCACTAGCGACGGTTGAGATTGTGCCGTGCCATGAATCCCGATCGATATGGAGGTTTGTCGAGGCGATTCCGGACGCCTCGAATGAGACGTCCCGCCTCCCCAGGGCGGTTCCTTGGCGGAGAAGCGAAGTGACAGCCGCCCTATATATATATACTTATGCACATGTGCGCATGTTCGCGGCGTCTTCTCACCTTGTTTTCAGAAGAGCATTGGTCTCTCATCCTCTCCAGCGTTCATCGTTTTTGCTCTGGATTTCCCTCAACCGAGATGGCGATGAGCCCTGAAGATGTGGCCTCAGAAATCGTTGCTGAGGATTTGGGGAGGATTCACCAGAGGTATGGTCTGCCCCTGGATGTAGTTTTGCGGGTGCCGGAACCTGAAGATAGGGTTACTCGGGGATTAGAGTCCGGGGTCTTTATCTATGAGGATAGTTTTAAGGCGGGTCTTCGTTTTCCTCTCCATCCCTTGGTGAAGGAGATCATGACCCACTACAACATCTGTCCATCGATGGTGGCTCCAAATAGTTGGCGGAATATCGTTGGATTCATTTCGATGTGTCACCAGATTCAAGTCGTTGCAACTCTCCCCCTTTTCCGCACTTGCTACCACTTGACTCTGGGAGGAAATCAGAGTGGACCTCCATCGGGCCCCAGAGATCTTTTAATGTCATCGCGGATAAGCTTCTTCCATCAAGGGGTGGAAGAGCCGATTCGTGATTGCGGAGGGGAACGTCGGTTCCGATTTCCCTCGACGATGGGGGGAAGTTGCGAGGGATGCGGAGACGCATCCGGCCTTATCGGCGCAGGAGGAGAGGGACCTGGATGTCCTTCGCAATGGACAGGTATTTTCGGCTAACGACCTATTATCGGAGGGGGCCCTCTTCGCAGCCAGGCTCAGCCCTCTGGATCCACAAGGTGAGTCCCTTTTTGCGCTGTGTATTTTTCTCGATTACCGCGCTTGGGTCTGAGTATGTAAATTCCGGTTTGACAGCCACAAGGTTGGCGTCGTCGAGCCTCTCCAAGATGAAGAGGGGGAAGCGCCCAGGGGAAGGTAGCGGCACGGACAGCGGCCGGCCCGAGAAAAGGGCCCATACCTCTGCCAAAAACCCGTCGGACGTTGGAGCAGTCCCCATAGGACCGCCGGGGGCGAAGGAGGATCCGGGGAGAATGGCCATGGCACCTGGCGCCCTCGTACTGGAGATATCGGACAATTCGGATGAAGCTCCGCTGGCTCGTCCGACCGCGTCCCCCTTGAAAGAGGAACCTGCGACGGGTCCAGCGGAGGCGGCCGTAGCAGAGGGGCCCATTGTCCCCGCGGGATTACCACTGGCTCCAGCGGGAGAGGGGAAGGAGATAGCCGCAGCGGAGGAAGTTCAGGGGGAGCCCCTACTTGGTCTGTCCGCCGGGGAGTCTGGTAGCAGTGAGGTCGGGCCGCCCTCGATGGGTCAAGAGGCGGGTCAGACCGAGGCCTCGGGGGAGCTCGCGGAGGAGACGCAGGTGGTGGCGACTGGAAAGGATGCATCGGTGGAGGGAGCACAACAAAGTGGGGGTCCCACGATCGGGGCTCCCTCGAAGAAAATTTTGGGGAGGCTGGCGCTTGGGCTGGCCGAGCTATTTGAAGAGACCCAAGCCATAGCCTTGACGGAGGAGGCCGGGAGATTGAAGGCCTCTCAGGCGGAGGCCGCCCAGGCTGGTCCCTCAGGCGGGGTTGGCTCATTCGGCAGCTCGGACGCTAGTATCGAGGAGGCGTTCTCTGCCATGATAAGGTCGGCCTTGTATCCGGGCGCGGACCCTTCAGCGGACAAGTTTGCCGACCTGAGGCTGGTCGATGCTGCATTCAGGCAGCAAGGCGTGGCAGAAAGTATCCACCTTCTTCCCGACATTGATAACACAACATTGATGAGGATGACCCGGGCCTATGCCTCGCGGGTGAGCTATTTTCCTTGCGCGATAGACGTTTCTCGATTGATCCCAACGTGGCCTCTTATTCAATTTTTGCTTTTGCAGAGTGTTTTGCTTTCCCGGGCGATTTGCTGGCGCTTGAGTTTGGCGACGGGGGCCAGTGTCCAGGCTCGGAGGGAGAACGTCGAGCTCCAGTCACGGCTGAAGGTGTCTGAGCAGTTCGAAGAGCTCATGGACACGATGGACAGGAACTCAAAGGCGGCAAGGGCGGCACATCAGGCTGCCGTGGACGAGGTGTCCAAGCAGAAACGCAGGGTGAAGGAGTTACAGGGACTCCTAGCGAAGAACGACGACGCGTGCTTGGAGTTGGCCAAGATTAAATCGAAACACTCCGCGGAGGTGGCGGCGATGCAGTGGGAACATGGTGAGAGTATGAGTCGGCTGGGGAGGGAGGCCGACGATGAAAGAAGGCGCCTGGCGAGAATGCTCGGCGAAGTGGAGGAGAAATTGAAACGACGTGATGGTGAAATTGCCCATTTGAAGGAGAACGCTAGGTGGCATCGAGGGACGATAACTCGGGTGAGTGACGAGTTGTCGCAAGCTCGTGGGGAGATTGAATCCAGACAATCGAAGATCAGTACCCTGCAAGAGAGGGTCGAGCTGGTCGGCGCTGACAGGACAAGAGCCCGGAGTGAGGCCGAGGAGCTGGCCAAAAGGTTGGCCAGGCGAGAGGGGGAGGTATGCTCCCATTTTACCCTCTTTATTTTTCTACTGGCTCCTTGCGACGCCGATTGATTTTGGCTTTTCCAGATGGCAAGGATGGGGTCGGAGATTCGGGCTCTCCAAAGTGTGCTCGCGTCCACTCGCAGCAGGAGCTCGGAATTCGAGACACGGGCTAGCGAGCTTGAGGAACAAAATGTCATTTTGAAGGCCCAAGTGATCGAGGCCGAGAAGCAGACTGCGGAGGTCAAAACGCAGCACGCCATTCTCAAGGGTAGGCAGGACGCTATTAGCGTTGACGCCTTCCATCATGGGATAGAAGAGTGTAAACAGCGGATTCTCAGTGAGCGCTCGGAGTGGGATCTTTCTTTCCTGAGCGCCAAAGATTCCGAAGACGGCGAGTCCGAAGAAGAAGAAGACGAAGATGAATGTGTCGATGTTTCTGACGCCGAGCCTGGCGGCGCCCGTGGTCCCAGCGAAGCCGTAGCCTCCGAGGGACGGTCGCAAACTGTCACGGAGGGGGTGAAAATATCAGAGAAGGGCGAATCTAGCCGTGCTCCTGTAGATGTGACCGAGGGTATTCCCAAAGTCGGTGGGGCTCCTGGCTCTTAGGAGCCGCTCTTGTATCTTGCCCTTTTAGACATTTGTTTGACGTTTCGTAGCGAAGGGATTTCCTGTTTTTATCTGAGTATTTTTCCTGCGTGATTTCGCTGTTGTGTAGTCTTGCCTCAATGGTGAGCGGACCATGGCTCGCTGATACCCTTGGGCCACCTTTAATTCGAGACCAGGAAAGTGTATTGGCTCGGGCCGATAGGCGAAATAGGTCGGTTTCGACCGACAGATAAAAATAGGTCGGTTTGGACCGACGAACAAAGTGGGTCGGCTAGGGCCGACGGGCGAAATAGGTCGACTGGGGCCGACAGGCGAAATAGGTCGGCTGGGGCCGACAGGCGAAATAGGTCGGCTGGGGCCGACAGATAAAATAAGTCGGCTGGGGCCGACAGATAAAATGGGTCGGCTGGGGCCGACAGACAAAATGGGTCGGCTGGGGCCGACATATAAAATGGGTCGGCTGGGGCCGATAGACAAAATGGGTCGGCTAGGGCCGACAGACGAAATGGGTCGGCTGGGGCCGACGGATAAAATGGGTCGGCTGGGGCCGACGGATAAAATAGGTCGGCTGGGGCCGACAGGCGAAATAGGTCGGCTGGGGCCGACGGATAAAATAAGTCGGCTGGGACCGACAGGCGAAATAGGTCGGCTAGGGCCGACAGACAAAATAAGTCGGCTGGGGCTGACAGATAAAATGGGTCGGCTGGGCTGACAGATAAAATGGGTCGGCTGGAGCCGACGGATAAAATAGGTCGGCTGGGGCCGACGGATAAAATAGGTCGGCTGGGGCCGACAGACAAAATGGGTCAGCTAGGGCCGACAGACGAAATGGGTCGCTGGGGCCGACGGATAAATAGGTCGGCTGGGGCCGATAGACGAAATAGGTCGGCTGGGGCCGATGGATAAAATAAGTCGGCTGGGGCCGACAGGCGAAATAGGTCGGTTTCGACCGACAGATAAAAATAGGTCGGTTTGGACCAACGAACAAAGTGGGTCGGCTAGGGCCGACGGACGAAATAGGTCGACTGGGGCCGACAGACGAAATAGGTCGGCTGGGGCCGACAGGCAAAATAGGTCGGCTGGGGCCGACAGGGGAAATAGGTCGGCTGGGGCCGACGGATAAATAAGTTGGCTGGGGCCGACAGGCGAAATAGGTCGGCTGGGGCCGACAGACAAAATAAGTCGGCTGGGGCCGACAGATAAAATGGGTCGGCTGGGGCCGACAGACAAAATGGGTCGGCTGGGGCCGACGGATAAAATAGGTCGGCTGGGGCCGACGGACAAAATGGGTCGGCTGGGGCCGACAGACAAAATGGGTCGGCTAGGGCCGACAGACGAAATGGGTCGGCTGGGGCCAACGGATAAAATAGGTCGGCTGGGGCCGACAAGCGAAATAAGTCGGCTGGGGCCGACAGATAAAATGGGTCGGCTGGGGCCGATAGACAAAATGGGTCGGCTGGGGCCGACGGATAAAATAGGTCGGCTGGGGCCGACAGATAAAATGGGTCGGCTGGGGCCGACAGACAAAATGGGTCGGCTAGGGCCGACAGACGAAATGGGTTGGCTGGGGCCGACGGATAAAATAGGTCGGCTGGGGCCGACAGGCGAAATAGGTCGGCTGTGGCCGACGGATAAAATAAGTCGACTGGGGCCGACAGGCGAAATAGGTCGGCTGGGGCCGACAGACAAAATAAGTCGGCTGGGGCCGACAGATAAAATGGGTCGGCTGGGGCCGACAGACAAAATGGGTCGGCTAGGGCCGACAGACGAAATGGGTCGGCTGGGGCCGACGGATAAAATAGGTCGGCTGGGGCCGACAGGCAAAATAGGTCGGCTGGGGTCGATGGATAAAATAAGTCGGCTGGGGCCAACAGATAAAATGGGTCAGCTGGGGCCGACAGACAAAATGGGTCGGCTAGGGCCGACAGACGAAATGGGTCGGCTGGGGCCGACGGATAAAATAGGTCGGCTGGGGCCGACAGATAAAATAGGTTTTCGTGCTTCCTGCCATCCTGCCAGCGCCCTGCTCCCGCAGGCAATTCGGTTTTTACTTTACTAGAAGCGGTGATACGGCAGAGTGGGGGGTATAAAGCTGCATCAGAGCTTTCTGGAAGGTGCTCTTTTCCCATGCAGGCTACCTCGTTGCGATGCGCACGCAACCGTCCACTATTGGACAGTACTTTTTCAAAGGACGATTTTCTGAGCCCGCCGGTTTTCGAAGCGTCAGCGGACGATTTCCTGTATTTGCTGGCTGGGATTCGGGATCAGGAGGGGATCTTCGTACACGTCCTGTTTCAGGCGGTGGGTATGGCGCGCAGTGGGGCGCCAATCTTGAGAGACCACGTGGAGGTACTGCTTGGAAGTTTAAATCTCGGGACGCGCAATCTGGGTAGCTTTTCCTGGTCCATTTCCGCCTATAAAAAGTGAAAAAGGGGGTCTCATCTGGTTATCCCCAAAGTTTCTTTCTCGCCAGAGCTTTTACCATGCTCATTTCTCTGTTGCTACGAGTGGGAGGATCGACTTTTCCTTTCATGGGCTCCTTGCCGCCGGACAGCTGGGGCGACCGGGGAGCAGCTGGAGGATGGCTCGTCCTTAGGGGATGAGTCCCGAAGATCACATGGAGAGCGCACATGGGGGGCGCAGAGATCACACGGGGAGCGCACACATAACTCTTCCCGTGTGACCTTTGCGGCCGGTTACGGGGGGCTTACGGTAGGAAGTGCATCGACACCCCCATGGCACGCACAGACTCTCCCTTTTTCGCTGGCTTGGGTACCCATCCCTTCTCTGAGGGGAATCCTTGCCACGGGAGGGAGAAGATGGGAGCAACCGGGGTCGGATGGTCCCCGGTTCCCTAGGCTGGGCGACGACCCGCGATCCAGCACCCCCTCCTAGGGGAGCAGGCTGGATCGTCCGGATCCTCAGAATCAGCATCCGCGGGCCATGCCTCCTTTTGGATCTTTTAATTCATCCGCCCAGGCGGACTGATTTCGTGGTTTGCCTGATTTGTCGATCCGGTCGTCGGAACATCGCAGTCGCCTAGGTCTGCTTTGGAGCAGTTGTTCAGGTTTTGCATTTGTCTTTATTTTATGCATTTCGATATTCTTGTAATGCCTGTGGGGCATTTGTAATTGATCTTGATTGGCAATAAAGAGAGTTATGTTCTGTTTTTGATCTCTATCTTTTCTTGTGACGAACTTGTAGCCGTTGTTGTTTGTGGGGTACAAAAGTATTCCGTTCGTCCTTAGACGAGGATTTCACGCCACCCGAACTAATCGAGGTTCGTATTCGGCAATTCGTAGACCGTTCGGGGAAACACGCCCCTTACTCTGGTTGGAAACTTGGTGTTTTTGCGCTTCGCTTTTTCTAGAACCCGATTTATCGTAGGTCGGCCTTGGTCGAAGCTCAGGGAATTCGCACCCTTTTTGTCATGGTTCAAGGAACCAGTCACTCTGGATAGTCGAGTTTCGGGGAACATTTTACTTGGCCCTGCCAAGGTTCGAAGAATTTTGTAGCTCGGCCCTGCCGAGGTTCGGAGGATTTTGTGGCCCGGCCCTGCCGAGGTTTGGAGAATTTGGAGAATAGCTCGGCCCTGCCGAGGTTCGGAGAACATTTTACTTGGCCCTGCCAAGGTTCGGAGAGTTGGTAGCTCGGCCCTACCGAGATTCGAAGAATTTTGTGGCTCGGCCCTGCCGAGGTTCGGAGAATTGGTAGCTCGGCCCTGCCGAGGTTCGGAGAATTGGTAGCTCGGCCCTGCCGAGGTTCGAAGAACATTTTACTTGGCCCTGCCAAGGTTCGGAGAAGTTTGTAGCTCGGCCCTGCCGAGGTTTGGAGAATTTTGTAGCTCGGAGGGAGCGATTCAGCCGCCGTTGCAGGCCACGGCGTTAGGTCCACGTGGCGCCTGATAAAGGGGGCGCCCGAGCGGAACGGGCGGCATGTTGTCACGCTTTTATTGGCGATGCTGCTCTTTCCGAGGGGGCAAGTTATCGGCCGAGCGATGGACTTCCACGTTTTCCGAGGAAGAGGGGCGTATTAAGCAGCCTGGGGAAGCGTCGAATGCGTTTAATGCGTGGGGCGACAGATCGGAAAATGTTTGCCTGGGGAACCCCCGATTAATCCGCTCACGCTTATTGATCTTACTCGGGATAGGGCGCGACTCTTTGGATTCCTCACGCATTAGAATGGTGACACGTGGCAAAACCTCATGGGTCGGCGTTTGCGGCGCGGTCGATCGGGACACCTGCCTGCGTGTATAAATATGACCGAGGGGGATTGGTTTCGGCCATCCCTCGGTCTGAGCTCCGAAAAGGAATGGCCTCTCCAGCGCGATCGTCAAGTGACTCGCATTCCTCACTTAGCAGCCTGCCGTACTCGGAGGGGAGGCGCACCTCCGTAACTGTCGACGGGCTGAGCCTCGCTTCGGGCCTCGAGCAATGAGCAGCTTGCGAGGACTGCCGAAGAATTCTTGGATGTTTCTGTCAGGGAGGCGGAAGCCTCACGCCGGGTGATAGACCGGCAGGGGGAGGAGATAGCGTCCCTGCGTCAGCAGGTGGCTGACCTGTCGGGGCGCCTGGAGGAGTTACTGGCCTCTGGGGGTGACTGACTCCAGGGCCTCTGCCCGTTCTTGTCTTTGCCTTTTGCAGTCTCTCTGTAGCTCTCCTCCTTATAAATAAAAGTTGGGTCTAACTTTTTGAAGTTCCTCCTTTAAGAGTTTATGGCCTTCACTCGTGTAATGAATCAGGGGGTTGGCGCGCCCCCGTCATTTTTGCGTGCTAATGTAGGCTCTTTGAACGACGGGCTATAGGGGCGTTACCCGAAAGATTTCCAGTGGCAGAGAGGGAAATTGCCTAACTCTGCCTGGGGCCTTTGGCCGACTACGTGGGGCTCGATGGCCTCGAGAGTGGGTTTTCCAATGGCGGCTTCTTCTCGCGCGTCGATGGTTTTTTACTCAACGCACTCGTTTTTAAACCTGGCAAAGTCCTTCGGGGACTATTTGGGGGCCCTCGGCTTTGGTCGAGGCTCGTAGGTTTAGACTTTTTTGCTGGGGTTTTTAGCCCGAATGATTTTTACCTGGCCTTGCCATGGCTCGGGGAATTCATCGCTCGGCCCTGCCGAGGTTCGGAGAAACATTTCACTTGGCCCCGCCAAGGTTTGGAGATTTGTTGCTCGACCCTGCCGAGGTTCGGAGAAATATTTTACTTGGCCCTGCCAAGGTTCGGAGATTTGTTGCTCGGCCCTGCCGAGGTTCGGAGAAATATTTTACTTGGCCCTGCCAAGGTTCGGAGATTTGTTGCTCGGCCCTGCCAAGGTTCGGAGAAATATTTTACTTGGCCCTGCCAAGGTTCGGAGATTTGTTGCTCGGCCCTGCCGAGGTTCGGAGAAATATTTTACTTGGCCCTGCCAAGGTTCGGAGATTTGTTGCTCGGCCCTGCCGAGGTTCGGAGAAATATTTTACTTGGCCCTGCCAAGGTTCGGAGATTTGTTGCTCGGCCCTGCCGAGGTTCGGAGAAATATTTTACTTGGCCCTGCCAAGGTTCGGAGATTTGTTGCTCGGCCCTGCCGAGGTTCGGAGACTTTGTTTTACTTGGCCCTGCCAAGGTTCGGAGATTTTGTTTTACTTGGACCTGCCAAGGTTCGGAGATTTGTTTTACTTGGCCCTGCCAAGGTTCGGAGATTTGTTGCTCGGCCCAGCCGAGGTTCGGAGACTTTGTTTTACTTGGCCCTGCCAAGGTTCGGAGATTTGTTGCTCGGCCCTGCCGAGGTTCGGAGACTTTGTTTTACTTGGCCCTGCCAAGGTTCGGAGATTTTCTGTCCAGGCAGATAACTCGGTTGTACCGAGGATTGGTAAGCAGTATCTATTTCCTTTTACAATTTATGGCAATATGGTGCATAATCGATTCACACAGCAAGTTGCGGAAAAATAGATAACTGGCGAAGCATAAAGGACATACCCTATTGATAGTATTTGCGGAGGTTGTCCGAGTTCCACGTTCGGGGGATGGATTTCCCATCGAGACCCTGCAGCTTGTAGGTTCCCGGCCCAATGATCTCCGTGATTTGGTACGGACCCTCCCAGTTCGGCGCCAGCTTTCCTTGCTCCAGCGGTTTGGATACAGAAGCTTTTCGGAGGACGAGGTCGCCGGGTAGGAAGGTTTTCCCCTTGACCCTGGAGGCATGGTACCGAGCCACCCTCTGTTGATAAGCGGCCGTCCTGATTCGGGCCTTCTCTCTGACTTCCTCTACCAAGTCGAGGTTGGTGCGGAGTTGCTTGTTGCTGGCTTCCTCCGAATAACTCTCCACCCGCAAAGATGGGAGGCCTATTTCCACAGGGATGATGGCCTCCGTGCCAAAAGCCATTCGAAATGGAGTCTCGCCCGTCGGAATTCTCGGGGTGGTGCGATAGGCCCATAAGACATGGTGTAGCTCATCCGCCCACCTGCCTTGGGCTCTGGAGAGGCGAGCTTTGATTCCTTGGAGGAGAGTCCTGTTGGTCACTTTGGCCGCTCCGTTGGCTTGTGGGTGCCCGACCGAAGTAAGGTGGTGACGGATTCGTGTTCCTCGCAGAATTGGCGGAACTTGGAGTTGTCGAACTGCTTACCGTTATCGGTGATTATGGTGTGGGGGAGGCCGAACCGGCAGACGATGGACCTCCATACAAAGTCTCTGGCCCGTGCTTCGGTGATTTGCGCAACTGCTTCCGCTTCAACCCACTTGGTGAAGTAGTCAATGGCGACAAATAAGAATTTCCGCTGTCCCGTCGCCAGCGGGAATGGGCCGAGGATGTCCATCCCCCACTTGGCAAAGGGCCAGGCGGAGGATATAGAAACTAGCTCGGCGGAAGGGAGCCTCTGGATGCTTGAATGTCTCTGGCAGGCGTCACAGGCTCGGACTAGGTCGTCCGCGTCTTTCTGCATGGTCGGCCAGTAATAGCCTTGCCGCAGCACCTTGTGGCATAGGGACCGGCTTCCCAGATGGTTGCCGCAAATCCCTTCATGTACCTCTCGTAGAGCATAGTTCGCCTCGGGTGGGCGGAGGCATCTGAGCAGCGGCATAGAAAAAGACGCTTGTAAAGTTGGCTGTCAATCAATACATAGTGGGTCGCCTGCAGCTTCAATTTCCTGGCCTCTCTTCGGTCGGATGGGAGCGACCCTTCTTTGAGATAGTTGAGGATAGGGTCGAACCAGGATGGTTCGGCCTCGATTTGCATCACCCGATCGGCTTCCATGATACTCGGCTTTTCCAGAGTCTCCAGATGGAATTTTTGTTCAGCATCCATCGTCTCCGCGGTTGCCAATCGGGAGAGTAGGTCGGCACGGGCGTTTTCGATCTAGGAATTTGAATAATTTCAAACTCGGCAAAGTGGGGAAGTAGGCCGCGCACCTCTTGGAGATATCGGATCATGTTAGGTTCTCGGGCTTCAAACTCTCCCCGCACATGGCCGGCCACCAGCTGAGAGTCGGTGAAGGCGTTAAGCTTTTCCACCTTCAGGTTGCGGGCGATCCGGAGACCAGCTAACAGGGCCTCGTACTCGGCTTCGTTGTTGGAAGCCGGGAAGGAGAATCGGACGCCATATTCGAAGATCATTCCCTCTGGGCTGGTGAGGACTAGACCCGCACCGGAGTGATGGGCATTGGACGACCCATCGACGTGAAGGAGCCACCGAGCTTCAGGCTTTGGTCCTTCGGGATTTTCTGGGGTAGAGCCGTCTTCTGGGATGGTACACTCGAGGAGGAAATCGGCCAGCACTTGGGCTTTGATGGCCGGGCGAGGTTGAAAATGTATGTCATGCTCGCTTAGTTCGACGGCCCATTTGGTCATTCTCCCCGATGTTTCTGGACGGTGGACCACCGCCTTGATGGGTTGATCGGTGAGGACCGTCACTGAATGTGCTTAAAAATAAGGCCGTAGCTTCCGGACTGAGGTGATCAAAGCCAGCACCATTTTCTCAATCCTGGTGTACCTCGTCTCCGCATCGCGGAGCAGCCTACTCACATAGTAGATCGGCCTCTGGATTTTGCTTTCTTCTTTGACTAGCACCGAGCAAACTGCGCCCTCTGAAACGGCCAGGTACAGAAATAGAGTCTCCCCCGGGATCGACTACTGAGAAGCGGAGGCGAGCCGAGGTACTTCTTGAGATCTTGAAATGATTTCTGGCACTCAGGAGTCCACCGAAAATTTTTGGCCGATCGGAGAGCTTTGAAGAAGGGGAGGCATCTCTCGGCTGACCGAGCCACGAAGCGGTTAAGGGCCGCTATCCTCCCGGTTAAGCGCTGGACCTCCTTAATAGACGCTGGGGGCGCCATTCGTTGGAGAGCTTGAATCTTCTGAGGGTTAGCCTCGATACCCCGCTGGGAGACCATGAAGCCGAGGAATTTCCCGGAATTGACGCCGAAGGCACACTTGGTTGGGTTGAGCTTCATTCCATATTTGCGCAGCGTGGCAAAGCTCTCCGCGAGGTCCTCAACATGCCGCAGCGCTTCCTTGCTTTTGACCAGCATATCATCTACGTACACCTCCATGTTCCGGCCGATTTGCTCCTTGAACACCTTGTTGACCAGCCACTGGTAGGTCGCTCCTGCATTTTTAAGACCGAAAGGCATAACTCGGTAACAGTAGGTACCTCGGTCGGTTATGAAGGCGGTCTTTTCTTCATCTTCGGGGGCCATCCGGATCTGATTGTAGCCCGAATAGGCATCCATGAATGACAGCATTTGGTGGCCTGAGGTGGCGTCCACGAGCTGGTCGATCCGAGGGAGGGGGAAGCTATCCTTCGGGCATGCCTTGTTGAGGTCGGTGAAGTCGATGCAGATCCTCCATTTGCCATTCGACTTTTTCACCATGACGACATTTGACAACCAACTTGGGTAATTCACCTCTCGGACAAAATTGGCTTTGATGAGTTTGTCGACCTCCTCTTCAATGGCTTTTTGCCGTTCTAGGGCGAAGCTTCTCTTCTTCTGCTTAACAGGCCTGTGCATCTCGTCCACATTGAGGCGATGGACGAGGACCTCAGGGTTAATCCCTGGCATGTCGGAGGCGGTCCAGGCGAAGATGTCCGCATTGCTTTGGAGGAATCTGATCAGCTCGCGACGAGGCTCTCCTTCGAGTAGTGACCCGATCCTTATGGTTCGGTCGGGCCGAGCTTCGTCTAGCGGTACTTCTTCCAGTTCTTCCGCCGGTTCCCCCCATTGTTCGGCGAAACCTTCGCGAGCGTCTAGCCCGTCAACCTCGGGAATTCTGGACTGAAGGCTCGTGACAAAACATTGCCGAGCCATGGCCTGACTTCCCGAACCACTCCAATTCCTCGCTCGGTGGGGAACTTCATAGACAGATGTGGGATAGAGACAACCGCCTTAAGGGACATCAAGCCGGGCCTGCCGAATATGGCGTTGTATGGGGACCTGAGGTCGGTCACTAGGAAGTCGGTCTGTACAATGGTTATGAGGGGCCAGGTTCCTGCGCGGACCGTCAGGGTGACGATTCCTTCCGGGATGATGACGTCGCCGGTGAATCCCATCAGGGTGGAATCTACGGCTCGAAGGTTTTCCATGAGCAATTTCATCCTGGCAAACACACTAAGGTACAAAACGTTTACCGAACTTCCACTATCGACGAGGATCCGGCTTACATCATAGTTGTTCAAGTTAAGGGATACAACAAGTGCGTCATCATGGGGGAGCTGTATCCCAAGAAGATCATCATCGGAAAAGGAAAGTTCGCCTGTGCGTGCCTTCTTCGGCACCGGTGCATCACCGTCGCCTCTGGAGCTCGATCCGCCGGCCTCCTCAATCATGTTGATACGGCCAACCACGGGCGGATTTGGTGGAGGAGGGAGTTGTGGGAGCTCAGGCTGGCGGTTACCTCCTTGCGGCGGCTCAGGTGCTCTTCTGAACTGGTCCAGCCGTCCCCGCCGAATCAGTCTCTCGATTTCATTCTTTAGCTGCCAGCATTCCTTAGTGTCATGACCATGTTCCCTATGGTAGCGGCAGTACTTGGCAGGATCTCTTCGGGTCGGGTTCCCTCGGAGAGGTACTGGTCGGGGAAGCTGGCGCTCTATCTCCATGAGGATTTGCGCTCGAGGCACAGTCAACGGAGTGTAGCGATCGAATCGCCTGGGAGGACTCCGGGAGCGATTCCTCGGCGGCAGTGGAGGGACTCTTGGGCGGCGGGCGGACTTGGCCGACGGACAGGGCGGTGTCTGTCGGGAGCTTTGGGCTCCTGCTTCTTCCTTGCCTGCTCAGCGCGGGCGACTCTCCGCGACTCCTCGACCCTAGCGTACTTATCCGCAAGGGTCATCATATCAGAGAGACATGGGGGGTAGCTGACCTCCATAGCCAGATAGAAGTCGCTCTCCTTTGAAACTCCCCCCGCTAGGGCGGACATAGCCACCTCATGATTAAGGTGGTCCACCTCCAACATGGCCTTGTTGAAACGGCCAAGATAATTTCTCAAGGACTCCCCCTCTCTCTGCTTGACTTCGGAGAGGGAGTCGGATCTCCGTTGGTGGCGGCGGCTGCTGACGAACTGGCCAATAAAAAGGTGGCTCAGCTCGTCGAATGAATCAATGGACCCCGGTTTCAAGGCGTTGAACCAGGTTCGAGCGGATCCTCTGAGGGTGGATGGGAAGGCTCGGCAGAGGATCGCATCAGATGCTCCGTGGAACATCATTATTGACCGGAAGCTACTGAGATGGTCGTCCGGATCAGTGGAGCCGTGATAGGGCTCGACGGTTGGCAGCTTAACGTGGGAGGGAATCACTTCCTCCATGATTCCCTTAGAGAAAGGGATGCCCTGCTCTGCCTTGGGCTGGGGCAGATGGGTCTGCTTGGCGGCGTCCAGCTCCTGACGCATCTCTTGGATCTGACGGCGGATCTCCTCCTCACCGGCTAGAGGAGGGGCTGGGCGCGAGAACCGCAAGGATGGCGTCGAATCATGGTGAGACGTCGCCGGAGAGAGGGAGCGGGCTCACCGGGATCTGGGAGGATCTCTATTGTAATCGGTTCGAGGGACCGGTTTGTCCCCCTGGGGCGATGTGGGGGATCCGCTGATTCACGCGGATCAGAGGAGGAGGTTGCCGGCGAAGAAGAAGTCGCCGCTTCTTTCTGGGGATGCGAAGCAGGAGGAGCCGTAAGGCGCTCCTGCACCAGGTGGGTAAGGGCCTGGACTTGCTGGACCAGTGTAGCGAACTGGTCCTGGGTCACCGGAATGGCAGGCGGCGACGGAGTCTCGACAGGCGGGGGTTGTGGCGCTGTGGCGCCAGTCGGATCAGGCCTCTGGGAGGCGACCTGATCTTGGGCATCAGAGGTTGCTCTCTTCCGGTTGGCCATCAGAGAGGTTCTTCTCCGGATCGGGATCCTTGTCTCCTTTCTTCAAGTTTTAACAGGACTTGAGACCCTTCCTCTAGCGCCAATCTGTTGCCGCCGGGATCCGTCCTCCGACTCGGGCACGGTCGATCTCCAGGGAGAGCAGTGCTGCGGACCTGCACAAGAAGTCCACACGCGGGAGGCGCTGGGGGTGGCCCTCCGCGGAAGACCCTCCGACGCTCAAGTCAGTGGAGAAGAAATCGGCGATCAACCAGACAGTGAGGAGGTGGATCTCCCCGGGAGACCTCTCCGGGGGCAGCCAATCGGGGGCTCCAAAGGGCAGGAGCGCCGACGAGCTACCAGCGAGAGCAGGAGAGTGAGAGTGGAGGTGTAAGCGCGCAAAATGTGCGTACAGAGTCGCGTACCTGAGGAATCTGCCAATCTGATATTTATAGACTGTCACCTATGGACTTGAGCATCTTCTGGAAGGTTCTGGGGTTGTTACGATACGGGGGTAGACAGAATCAGGCCGTTGTGGGGCCGTTAGAATCCACGCCTTGTTTGTTAAGGGATCGACGGCTGGGAGAGCTCCTTGATGTCTTGGGATCTGGGTGAGTAGACATGGGGCGGTTACAATAGGTCTTAGGCCACGTCTCAACATGATTCCTTGCCTAAGGTGCTGCTCGGGTAAGCTTAAGCTCTCCCGCGTCAGGTTTCGCGGAGGTAGACGTCAGGGCGTGGATCGCTAGGTAGAAGCGAGCTATGGAAGCCCGGAAGAAGCCGAGCTAGGGAAGCCCGGAGAGGCCGAGCTACGGAAGCCCGGAAGGGGCCGAGCTAGGGAAGCCCGGGAGAGGCCGAGCTAGGGAAGCCCGGAAGAGGCCGAGCTAGGGAAGCCCGGAACCTGGAAGGGCCGAGCTAGGGAAGCCCAGAAGAGGCCGAGCTACGGAAGCCCGGAGGGAGACGGCGGGAGGAGGTCAGCCTTAGCCGCCTCGCACGGATATCAATGCAATGGCGATTTTACCCCCCAACAGTCATATAATGAGATGCTAAAACTATAATATTTTTAAAATATAATAAATAAAATAATAATAAAAATTTGGGGATAAAGAGTACATTTTGGATTCTGCTTCAATATGATTGTGGTTTGATGGAATCCATTTGTTTAGTCACGGGATTATGTCACCAACTTGATCTCACCTTCTTTTTTCCAAGTTCAGCCGCTCCCCTCGCCGCCCCCGAAGCCAGGCTCTTGCCATTAAATTTTAAAACATTGTCAGAAGATACGAAGTTAAAAAACCTGGAAAAAGGACTAATGGACTCTAGAGGACTTTCCACCACTGCCACCGAATCCCGTTGGAAACGACAGCTCTCTCTGCCTCTCTCCGAGGGAAAAAGGAAAATCCTCCCACGTTGCTGCAGATCATTGGACGCATCCGGGACCAGCCTCAGACTTGACTTTCCTCGTCCTCTCTCTCTCTCTCTCTACCTCCCGGCTGGAGCCAGACTGCCCTCTGCCTCAACCCCAGCAGGAGGCCTTCATTCATTATTGCTAGGTTCTAGTACCAGGGAAACAGAAAATAGGAAGCTTGATTTCATAAGACCACAATTATTGGCCATCTAGCCATTATTGGACTTTGTTTATTGAGGAAATAGATACTTACCTGGTACATGAATCTTGCACAAAAAAAAAGTCAAACAGATGCTGTCTACTTTCCAATAATCTTATCCTCTAAAATTTGGCTGTAGAAAATTTCTACAATCAGATATATCACAAAAACAATTTTAACCAGACAACTCTAGCCTATAGTAAATTTATTCTATTTTTTATTTCGTAGAAATTTTATGTCAGCTTAATTGTAGATTCATTGGTTTCAAAAAACTTAAACCCTGTTGAAACTTAGAAGGAGATGATAATTATGCAGCTCTTTCTTTACGAATATTTTATTTGCCATAAGCACTTTTGATAATAGGATTAGTTTAAATTATCTTTTATTTTAAATTAAATTATCTCATAATATTCTTTAGTTTGATTCTATCATAATTATTTTTAAATTTTTTATTTTTGGATAAGCAATAATCACCACTTGATCAGAGGAGTACTTGTTTAAAAAAGGATGGTGGATGGCTTCAACAGAAGGGGTACTTAAGACATGAATGGAAGAAGATGCGACTTACTAGATAACAATAACAATTTTTGGTACATGATGACAATTAATATTTAATTTTCTATTATCTCTTATAGTGGTCTTTCTTGGTAGAGAGAGAGACTGAGAGAGAGAGAGAGAGAGAGAGAGAGAGAGAAAGAGAGATATGGGTAGGTCCTATTAAACTAATCCTTCTGACGCATGTGAACCTGTAGGTGGTGGTGGTGGGCGTCACCAGATCAGAACTGGGAGATGTTTGTTTAGTGGGTTTGAACTTTGAAGCCTCCATGGAGTCGTATGGCTCTTGAGCAAAAGCGATGGCATTACTGCCCATGATTTCTCTCTCTCTCTCTCTCTCTCTCTCTCTCTCTGTTTTTTTTTAATAATATTTATTCAATTTTTTTATTTTAAATCTTTTTGTTTCATTTCCTTCTTTCAGTTTTAACTGGAATTCGGAGAAAATGCAGTCAAAGTTAATGACTGGAGATAAAAATCACAACTTTTTGCAAGGAACGCACTAGCCATGGACATTTACTTGGGGCGAGAGAATTTTCTGGTCTACGAGTCGTACGATCCCTTCTTTCGATGGGAAAGAAACAAACAAAAGGGCCCCGAGACTTTATACCAAATCAATGATTGGGTTGAGTATAAAATCTGGGAGTGTACCATCTAGTCAAGAAAAAAGGTCGGCCTTTTGGTTTTATAGGGATACCTACTCCTTGTGGAATTTATTTATTTATCCACCCAATAACAGTTTCTCCTGTAGAAAAAGCGATATTAACCATATTGATTGGAAAAATTAGTGGATTCCATGCCAAATAAGAATTTGGAGAATACTATGCAGTGGAGACAAAAAAAAAAAAAAAAAAAGGGATCATTTTTTTCCGTTCTGAGGACTTCTTTATCCAATGCCTTGAGGCAATCACCATTTTTCTACCATCGAAAAAGACCATCCAACAAAAGTTCAGCCTTTTACCCATCCGAGGTATTGGGTCGGGTTTAAAATGAGAAATCTAGTATTAAAAAAGTGAATAGAAGCCACTTGAACAGATCCTAAGCATGGGTATCTGTAGATAACTAATAAAAGGACAGAAGAAAGCAATGAAAAAGATTTGATTTTGTCTGGGGGAGTTGGAGAGAGGAAGCATTAGCCAGCCATAGCATCTCGGTATCTTCATGTCCTGTAAGAGCTGTCCGGAATATTTTGTTCACATGCTTAGATGGCTTACGTAGTTGAGTGAGATTTGTATTTATATATTCTTGTTTTGATTTGGTACTTTTGATCCTTCCTTCCTTGCGGATATAATACGATTCCCGTCTGATTTCGCAAGGCTTCTCCACCTTCACAGCCTGTCATTGCTTGGTTGTTCATGTGTGGCAAAGAACCTGCCCATATCCAACTGGCCTCCGAATCTATCACCCCTTTTGCTTGGATTTCTCCGATGACTAGACCTCCACGACGATGTCATTTCTGGAAATGAGTCATGAAGGCTGATGACGGAGTGGGTTCCATCTCTCTTTTCTTATTCACGGGGATGTTAGATGGAGGAGAGAGGGGTTGGTAGGGGGGAAGATGCTTGATAAGCAGCAGGAACGGAGCTGGCAGGTGAATTATACTGCCTTCTTATTCTTCCCTTAATACCTCTGAGTCCTTTCTTTTGTTAACTTATGGTTGATTACTTCTTAATTGTGCTTCATTTGGATCAAATCAGGTAATCCTTGCTGTTTTGGGATTTAAATCTATGATGCACTTACTTAGAAGAGCTCTAATCTCTTGTTGGTGCTTTCTTGGTCTTGTTTTAGAAGTCACTTATCGAAAATTAGCAGAAAGCTGGAGAGTGTCTTGAATTGCAGTTGTATATCAATAATAGTCATCTTACTTGGGTAAAGGAGAAGAAGAAGCAACAGTCCTTTTATCATTTCAAGTGGTTCAAGATGTGTCTTGTTCTCGAGTTCAAAAAAAAAAAAAAGGGTGTTTTGTTCTTGATGCTCCAATAAGGTTCACCCGGAAGGGCCACATAAATGATCTATATAATTTGTTGTTTCCTGCAACAATTTGGGCCTTGCTTGGGTTCTTATGGAAACTTCTTTTCCCCTACTAACAAATCTTTTCAATGTTTCGAGTGTTTTGCCTGCTCTTCCCGGATAGGGGAAAAAATAATTATGAACGATTTTATATAATTTACCAGAATTTTATGAAGTCTCAAAGGTATCTATTAGCTCATAAATTCAATTTCTTCTTTGACAAGAATACAACTTACCGCTCCTGTGCTTTATTTGAATCCATCATGTTCTTCGTTTCCAGTTGCTTGTGTTCTATCCGACCCTGTGATACTGTAGGTCTACCTTGAACTCAAAGAATTTTCCTGGATCTCCACTTCTGTGGAAACTTCTTTAGACCTCTACCTCTTAAATTCATACCCGATCAAAGAAAGTTGGGCTCTTCTGCTATGATCAATCAAGGCAAGGTAGGATGTCTCATTTTTCAGATACTGATTTTTTCCCCTAATTTTCATTCTTTCTCTGGGAGAGGATGCTTTCCTTTCTTTACACGTCTTGAAGCTTTTGGGTCAAGGATTAGCATATGTGAGGCTGTTTGGGGGGGGGGGAGAAAGAATTTCTTGATGATGCGAGTAGTTGATCCTCTGATGGCAATGCTGCAGCAGGGCCTGCAAGAGCCAAGCCGGTGAGAAATTATGCATTGTTCTGAGCTATTGTTGTTTGCTAGGATTTTCTGGTACCTTAATGAAGTTCTAATACTGGTCAAAATGTCGTGGTGATGAAATAACACTTCTGCATCCTATTATTTCAAAGCTTTCTCCTGTCTTCATAATTCTAGAGCAATGTATAAGATAAATACTCTTCCAGAGTATAGTCAAATTAATTTTATCATAGTTTCTTTCTTGTCAGGTATGAATGCAGCTATTTTATTTCTCTATATTTGTCTTTTGATTGGAAGTACAAGTTTAAGTTTTGACAACATCTTGATTCTGCTAGAATGTACTAATAACACATAATTCTGTGACTGGAGCGATCAGCTGATTAACATGCATCACCAGATCATTATTTTAGGAAGACATATTTTGGCAATAGAATTTGTTATTAACTACCTGTGAAGATGGTTCTGTTTAGTATTGAGGTTTAATACCAGTCTTCCAACTGCAACAGAATCTCCAATAGGCCAATTCTTTTAGAAATATCTGAAGCAAATGTCAACAGTGATCAAATCACTGTTTAAAAAACATAGCTGACATGGCCTCTTTTTGTTTCAGGAATGGGAATAAAACTGCATGGCACTCATAATACCTTCACTACCTTGCTGAAGAACAACCGTCATGTAGTAACAACCATTGATCCAAGCATTATAGATAGTTGGGGCAGGTTCAATAATATATTGCTCGAGGCAGGCACCCAGTCTGCTTTTGATTATCTCCAAGAGTTGTCCATGGATAATAGATTGCAAAACTACAGAGAATTGGTCAAGAATACAATGTTGAGCCATGAAGAAACATTCAGACAGCAGGTGAAACTGTGCACATGTATCTGACGTTCTGTTTTTACCCACCTTTGAATGCATCTTTCAGTAGGAAGATGGTGTTATGGATATGACTGATTTCCAAATCCTTTGCGCCGCTTCTTTGTGAGCTTTGTTCTTCCCCTTACCCTACTTCCTTCAGCATAAATTCAAATCCCTCTTCTTTCTGGGGCTTCTGCAAATCTTCATTGCAAATGATGAACGCTCTCTTTTGGGCCTCCATTACTTTGACAACTCATGCTTCCATGGAGCACCGTCTGTCATGCAGCTTGGCATTCTCATTCTGCCAACTGTTATTACTTTATTATTGTTGGTTGTTGTTGTTGTTGTTGTTAATTGCGACAAAGTATTGATGCACAGTTTTTGGATTGGATATTGCAGGTCCATGATCTCCATAGGCTATACAGAGTTCAGAAGATGCTAATGGCTGAGATGAGAAATAAGGAGGAGATGCTCCGATCTCAAAGATCCAGAGGGTTCACAGATACAAGGACCGGATTTCAGCGTGGTATATCCACCTCAGAGACCAGCCATTCTGCTCATGTCAGTAACACACATTATTCCACAGCACGTCTAAGCTCAGAGCACAGTCCCCTACATCATCACTACAGCACAAGGGCAGGCCCGAGCTCACAGGAGCTTAGCATCTGCTCAGAAGACCCTATAAGAGTGCAGAAGGGCTTTGATCTTGGACAGCCTGCTGAAGAGCACACCTCAACAGAAGTTAAATACACCAAAATTCAGACCACCAACTTGGGGAAACATCTGAAAGTAAAAATGAACACAGAAGGCTCAGATTTACGGACTGAGGAAGAGAGTGATGTCGAGCTGACACTTGGCATAGGAAGTGGCACAAATAAGAAGAGATCAGAACATTGGCTTAGCTTGAACAATGAAATAAGCGGCTCTAGGCCAACTCCAAGTGATACAAGGCCACCGCTTTTGTCTACAACAGTAAGGCCAGAAAGAACAGAGGAATGCAGCGACCACTCCACCGGCTTTGACAGAGAGACCCTGCAGAGGCCCCCCTGGCTTTTCCAAGCTTTGAGTTTGAATAAGACATAACGTCGAAACTAGTGCAGGTCTTTTGGGCATGGGCAATTGCTATTCATTTTCAACTTCAGTGAATCAGCTCCCCTTCCAAGTGCAAGCGACAACCGGCATTCAGGAATCATGCTTCCTAATTTCTAAGAGTCTTCCCAACACTGCATCTTATATTCTTCTGGTCATTGCATTCAAGCTTCAGTTCTTTCATTTTTCAGGGTTTTTAATCAGTGGGAAACTGGACTGGTTTGTCAAAAATATGGAACACACTCCAAGTATTGGAGTTAGGAGTAAATTAGCTTCCGTTACAATGTTTTCGCAAGCGGTTCTCATCTCCAGCGGCACACTCATGAGAATAAGTTTCACTGAGGCTTGATCCCACAAGGAGAGTCATGATCAATAACAAGGTGATATCTGTTGTCTGTAAACACTGACTTGAAACTTCTTTATATGTATAAATGCAAGCTAATATCTTGCTTCTGTAAGGATATGGTTCTTTCTCATGTTGTTCCTCCATGTGTACCGATCTGTTATTTTTCTTGATTCAGTCGGCATATTTGTTCTGTTTCTATTCTTATTTTGCCATCAGTTCAAAAGGTACCAGAAAGTAAGAAGCTCCCTCCACCAACCAGGGTGTGCAGAGGAGTGGACTCTTTGGAAGTTCTGTATATGGTCGATTATATGGACACCAAGAGGTTATTTATATTTGCTTTCAAACATGATAATGAACCTTGGGAATTCGGCAAACAAGTATATTTAACTACCATCAGTGTCTCTGCATCAATTATAAAGCTAAAACAAAAGAACCAATAGGAAAAACGTAGATAACGCAAGAGTTAGTCAACAGTTGGCAGTGCAACATGAGAACTTGGAGGGGGCAATGAGGATGGAAGAAGAAGAAAATGCAAGAAGAGGATTCAAAAATCTCTTAAAAGCCATCTTCCTCCAGAGAAAGAGCAACTTACACTTCACACAGAATGCGCTGGTGCATTATGGCATTGTTGAATCAATGTTCCAGACTAGATTGGTGCGATCTATATTGAAAAGATGATATTATTTTGTGCGGATAATAATAGAGACCAGCTCTACTTCACTTCCGGACTACGTTTGAGATCAGCATGGGCCTTATAAAATTTTCAGAAAACATAAATGAATCATGCATCTAATTAAATGGTTCTCTCGATGAGAAAACTGGTTTGCATCTTCTAGCCAACTGAGAATCTCATCTCAACTCCTAGTTTCATTTTTCCATCATCTTTATCGCTATCATCTAGCCAACTAATTCCCTGCATTTAGAGTGATGACTGTGTTCAGCTCTTGGTGCTGCTTCATCAGAGCTTGGTGCAGGTCAAATGAATTCACAGGAGTTCAAATTGGCAACTGAGCCTCAAAAGAACCAAGGAAGTTCTCAACAAAATCAAGTCATGCCATTCTCCTCCCTTCTCGAGTTTATGTTGCTTCAAAAGCTGACCTTCACTAAACTTCCACAACAGGAGCATTCTCCATTCTCGAAGTGGTGGAACATCTTGTTATCCCTCATCACAAGCCTATAAGGGTTCCTCCAACGCTGGTCGTCAACGGACCGAATGCCAATGCTAGCTTCTCACTGTGACCCTTCAACAGCCTTCTCTTCTCATCATCACTAACGTCATAGAAAGCCAAGCCCCTTCAAAATTCCACCGGTGCCCAACCGAGCGAGCAAACCATCACCTGCAACTTGCTTGCCTTTTCGAATTTCGACACCTGATCCCACGCACTATCCACCGTCGCCGACCCTACGACGACGTTCCTCTGCAACCCACAGCTCTCGGCAATCTCCAGTACGAATCCGTCATGCATCACGGGCGCGGCACCCAACTTGGCACATGCGGACGGGGAACCGATCGATCACCCAAAGTCCTCGTCGAATTTAACACCAGCCTCTCCCGTCCTATCGAACGTCTCCAATGCCTCTTTCGGCATCGAGCGAGAAGGTCAGCACGAAAGCCGCCGATGGCGAAGGCCTGGCTGTGGCTTAACGTAACGTTGTTTATGACCATGTTATTAAAGTAAGACATGGAGAAGACTTATGATCATCCTAGATGGAATGCGATTGTTTGGGTGTTGACCGGCATGAATTTTCCTCAAACCTTTATAAACTGCTGGATTTGAGCCTGTATGTCACACAAGTCTCCTGGACTTATTATCAATGGCCTAAACTTTCTCCTCAAATTTATGCTTCTCGTCTTGCTTATTTTGTGTTCTCAGGTGCTTACTGCTTTGCTCAATTCAAATTGAGATGGAGCAAGGCTGAGTTTAAGGCTTTTTTTTTTTTGGTTGATCACACTAAGCTTTGTCATAGGTGTTCCATGCAGATGACTTTGTTATTTTCTCTCTCTTGGTCTTCTTACCAGGATTCATTGCGATCAAATGGGCCATTGAGAAATATGAGACCATTATTACTTGCGAAAAGGTTATCAGAGGCTAGTCTGCTTTTTTTCTCTGTCATCATTTCCATCCATGATCAAATGAATGGTAAGCAGGAATCATAATTTATTTACATACGAGTTCAGCTTCAACCCAATTCAATGCATTCAACCCTTGTACCACTTCCTTAAGCCCTGAACCATCCATAATATTTATTTATGGTACTACCCATATACAACTAAAAGTATTGTAAAAAAATCATTTATATTTATTTCTCTTTAGAGGCACCATCCAGAGGCAACATTATAAGGCTTTTAAACTCAATATAGGCTACCGTTAATTGTCTACTTCTATGTTTTATAAAAAAATTGAATATTATTCAGATTAAATAACTAGTATAAACTCAAATAAAGTACATGATCTGTAAAGTATTAGATTAGGTCCAACTCAATTTAATTATGTATGTACGTGTATGTAGCATGAAAGTATAGGCATAGCTATTTGAAGAGTGGATCGTCCTCTTTCTACCCTTGGAGCATAGCACGTATTCGACCAGCCCCAAGTCGCATGGAGATGCGGAAGCGAGATGATATCCCTGCTGAAATTCTGCAGCAGAATTTTGGATCTTGATCTTGGTAATCTTCCCGGATTGATTAGCAACTAGGATTTTCTTTGGTTTTTTGCGCCCCAAGATTGTAAGAGAAGGTCGTGTCCTCTCTTTTTCCTTACGTGAACCTTCAGATCTGATCCAGAAAATCAAAAGATGCTGCCCAAGAAGAAGGTGCCGCTAGGGTTTCCTCCTTCTCCTTCTTTGAGAGAGGCGGTTCCAAGAAGATGGCTAGGGCAGAGATGGCAGCAATAAGACCCTAGAAATCTAGGGCATCTATGTGTGAGAAAGAGAGGAAAACGTGTATAAGAGAGGAAAGAAGAGAGATAGCTTGTTCTTGGAAGAAAAGAGTTTCTTTCATTCATCTATAATCATCATCGTTACATGATTATATCAACCCCGTCCCATGACGGCCACCAAAATAAAACCAGCACCACATATGAACCGGTGCCTTATTTTATGGATAATAAACCCTAAAAAACTCCATTGGATCAGCCCACACCTTGGGCCCAAACCCAGCCCAATGATAGACTAGCCCCCCTCAAGACCCAACAACCTGGGCCTTAAACATGTGGAGCCTATAAACTTCCACCCTAGGATTTAAGCTTTGGAGTACCACACCAGGCTCTACAATCTCCATCTTGATGCTTCAAAGCTGCTGAAAAATCTACACATCCTCTCAGACCCATCAGTGTCGCACATGAGAGAAAGCTATTCCGTAGAAGAGTCTTCGTAAGTGCATCTGCCTGGTTCTTCTTTGTATGAACTTTTACCAGCTCTACTTCACCTTCTTCCACCAATTCTCTGATTCTGTGATACCTCACATCTATATGCTGTGTGTGCATGATAGATTAGGTTCTGAGCCAACTATAGGGCACTCTGACTATCACTATATAACAATACTGTACCCTACTTCACCTCCATTTCCATGATGAGTCTCTTCAACCAAAGAGCCTCCTTGGCAGCTTCTGTAATCCCTATATACTCAGCTTCTGTTGTAGACAAAGCTGTAATAGGTTGAAGGATTGATCTCCAAGAAATTAATCTACCATACATGCTGAACACATACCCTGTGGTAGACCTTCTTGTATCCAGATCACCTGCAAAATTTGCATCCACAAACCCTTCCAATGGATATAATGATTTACTTGGGATATTAGATTTCTCCTTAGGTCTTTCTTGCTGCCCAAAAATTAGATCAAGTCCACGAGTTCCTTGAAGGTACCTCAAAATCCACTTGAGTGCCTTCCAGTGCTCCTTCCCTGGGTTCGCCATGAATCTGCTCACCTGGCTCACTGCATATGCTATGTCAGGTCTGTAACACACCATAGCATACATAATGCTGCCCATGACACTGGCATATGGAACTCTCTCCATGTACTCTTTCTCCTCATTTATCTGGGGGTTCTGTAACTTAAAAAGAGACATGTGACTAGCCAAAGGTGTTTCAACTGGTTTGACCTTATCCATCCCAAACCTCTCCAACACCTTCTGAATATATTCACCCAATGACAAGTGTAGAATTCCCTTGGTCCTATCTCTATAAATTTCCATCCCAAGTATCTTCCTAACTGACCCCAAATCCTTCATTTCAAATTTTATTGATAATGCATATTTCAGTCCATTCACTGCTTCAACACTCCTGCTGGCAATGAGCATATCATCTACATATATAAGGAGATACAGTGCATCATCCTCATCCATATTTTTCACATAGACACAAGTATCATGTTCACATCTAGAAAATCCAAGGCCCAAAATAAAAGTGTCAAACCTTTTGTACCACTGACGGGGTGATTGCTTCAAACCATAGAGTGATTTCTTTAGTAGACAACTTTTTCTTCCAATCCAGATTCCTTGAAACCCTCTAGTTGCTTCATGTATATCCTCTCCTCTAGACTCCCATGTAAGAAAGCCGTCTTTACGTCCATCTGCTGCAACTCCATACCATGTTGTGCTACAAGTGATAATAACACATGAATTGAAGCATGACGTACCATTGGAGAGAATACCTCTGTGTAGTCCACTCCCTCTCTCTGTGAGAACCCCTTAGCAACAAGCCTTGCTTTGTATCTGACTCCACTTGCTCTGAAGGTGCCTCCTTCTTTGTGAACACCCATTTTGAACCAATGGCCCGAGCATCTCTAGGTAGATCCACTAGCTACCATGTCTTGTTCTTTTTCAGGGACTCTATCTCCTCCATCATGGCCTACATCCATGAGTCTCTTTCTGAACTTTCCATGGCTTCTTGGAAGGTCTCTAGATCTTCATTTGCAGTGATTAGAGCATAGGAAATCATGTCATTAATGTGATACCGAGCATGTTTGATGATGGTACGCTTTGCCTTGTGTAGTGCCATACCCCTTTGATCATCTCTCAAAGCTGAAGTGTGTGACTCCACCTGTACCTCCTTCTGAATTGATGGCTCTCCTGGCTGATCCTTTATGTATTGGAACATTCATACCAAACTCCACCTCAAAAGAAGAATATTTTGAAGTAGAAGTAGAATGTACATCACCTGTCAGCCAATGTTGTCCACTGCTATCCTGTTCAGCCTTTTTAGCTCCATTTGCAATCTCTGACCTCTTCAAGATACTCTTCTCATCAAAAATAATGTCTCTACTGATGATACACTTTTGTGAATCTGAATTCCATAGCAAATAGCCTTTAACTCCCTGTGGATACCCAATGAAGATCAGCCTTTGTGATTTTGGATCCAGCTTGCTCCTTTCAGTTGCCTCCACATGTGCATAGGCTGGGCAACCAAAAATCCTTAGGTGTCTAAGCTCGACCTTCTTTCCACTCCAGATCTCCTCTGAAATGCCTCCATCAAGTTTTCTATTAGGGGACCTGTTAACAAGAAAATCAGAGAACATAATTGCATCACCCCAAAAGACCTTGGACAGTGATGCCTGCAGCCTCAAACTCCTAGCCTTCTCTGTCAATGTTACGATTCATCCTCTCTGCCACACTATTCTGCTGGGGAGTCTGTTGAGAAATTATTGAAACATAATTGCCCCAACTTATTGATTTTGATGATTTCCAAAAGACATTGCTTTACTTTCTAAAAGGCTATGAACATGATAAGTCAATCAATGAAATATTCTTACTATGAGCAATTTCAAATTGGAAACTATGAACTATTAAAAATAATGAGTTTCTTGAATCAATTGAATATATGTTTCAGTGAGCTATACTTATGAATTCAAAAATGATTTTCTATACCAATCTTTTAAAGATCAATGACTTAATGAAAATGCTTTGAAATTGAGCATTACTGTTAAATCAACATTATCTAAGTCATATTTATATTTCAAAGTTGGTTGGGATGATTTTCAAAGCAAATCAGAATGTTTTCTGATTTTTGTATCAGTCCCGAGCCGACTCGAGAGTTTCCGAGTCGACCCCTGAACTTTCTCGAGCCGACTCATGACTGTGCGAGCCGACTCGACTCAGACGGCAGAAAGACTCATTTTTGAGTGCCTCTCGAGTCGACTCCCAGCTTTTCGCGAGTCGACCCCTGAAAGTCACGAGTCGACTCCCAGATTTTCACGAGTCGACCCCTGGAGACTCACTTTTTGGTGCGTTCTGGATTCGCTTGCTCGAGCCGACTCGCACAGTACTCGAGCCGACTCCCCGGAATCTGGGCGGTAATTTTTGAGTTGACACATCAGCTCCAACGGTTAGATTTTTGAATAACGGCTATTTTTCCTTGTCTAACGGATATATTTTTCAGATTCTATAAATAGAGGAGCTTTCAAATCAAAAAAGAGAAAAAATCAAAAAGAGAGAAAATATCTTTTGAAAAGAGGAAAAAACAGAGCATTATTGGAAAAATCTTTTAGCTCAAGAAGAGAGATTCAAAAGGAGTGAAATCCAAGAGTGAGATTCGTGCACTCCAGAGCTACATTCTACAAAAGATTCAAGAGGAGATCCCAACGCTTTCAAGAGCAAATCAAAGATCTTCCACATTCAAGAAAAAGGGAGAAAAAGCTTCAACCCAACTCCAAAGCTCAAATCTGTGAAGAATCGGTGCTGAGGCCTGATTCAACAACAAGAGGAGTTGAAGGAAGGAAACCAAAGAAGCCAAGCCAGCTCTCAAGCTCTAAATATTCAGGCTTTTCTAAACTCATTTCTATTTTGAAATATCTGCTCAAAAAGGAGCTGCTTGTAATTAAACTCATTTTATTTGTTTGTGTCTAGTTTAATCTGAGGGATTAAACTAGAGGAGGTTGTTAAACCTCGGTACAAGCTAGGTATAGCTTGTGTTTGGGTTTGGTGCCGGTGAGCCCGTGTAAAATCGGCTGGGTTCGTTGTGATCCCGGAAAAACAACAAGTTTGAGTTGTGAACTTGTAAAACAACTCGGCTGTAATCTAGAGAGATTATAGTGTGGACCCAAGTGAGTCTTGGGAGTGGACGTAGGTGTTGATTGCACCGAACCACTATAAAAATATCTTGTGTTTGCCGTGCTTAATTGTCTCTTCTCTATCTCTCATATACTTGTGTTTGTGCTTTGCTTATTAGTTAATCCTTCACTTGCACATCTCAATTTAAATTATTTAAAAGGCTTAAATTTTTAAGAACCCAATTCACCCCCCCCCTCTTGGGTTGCCATCTGGGCCAACAATTGGTATCAGAGCATAGTGCTCATTTAGAGTTTGATCTCACGATCAAGAGCTAAAGGTCATTATGGCAACACAAAGTGGTTCTAGTTTGCTGAAGGTCATTCTACGAATAGACCTCCACTTTTTAATGGCTCAAACTATTCTTATTGGAAAGCTAGAATGAGGATATTCATTCAAGCTTCTGATTATGAGCTTTGGGGTGTTATATTAAATGGACCTAGTACACCCACACACCTTATTGATGGCACTATTGTTCCAAAGCCCGAAAGGGATTGGAATGATAATGATAGGAGAATGGCTCAACTTAATGCCAAAGCCATTAATATCTTATATTGTTCCTTAGATTCAAATGAATTCAACCGCATCTCTACTTGTAATTCCGCTAAAGAAATATGGGATAGGTTGGAAGTTACACATGAAGGAACAAACCAAGTAAAAGAATCAAAGATAAATATTTTGTTCATAAATATGAATTGTTCACAATGGAACAAACTGAAACCATCACATGCATGTTCACTAGATTCACCGATATTGTGAATGGTTTGAAAAGTTTAGGAAAAGTTTATACTAATGCTGATCTTGTTCGCAAAATACTCAGGTCATTGCCAAGATCGTGGGAAGCAAAAGTCACAGCAATCCAAGAAGCCAAAGACCTCAATGCACTACCCTTAGAGGAGCTTCTAGGATCTCTCATGACCCACGAATTGACAATGAGGCAGCATATTGAGGAGGAAACTAAAAAGAAGAAAACCATTGCTCTAAAGGCTGCAAAAGATGTGGAAGAGAGCAGCAGTGATGATAGTGATGAAGATAATGATGAAACTGCTCTCTTGGCCAAGAAGTTCAGAAGATTTTTGAGGAAAAAGAAACCCTTCCAAAAACGAAAATTTGGAAATAAAATGGAAGGAGAAAAGGAAAAGGAAAAGAAAGATAAGGACAAGGACAAAGAGAAAGACCCCTTGATCTGTTATGAGTGTAAGAAACCGGGGCATTATCGATATGATTGTCCACAATTGAAAAAGACCTTCAAGAAAAAGAAGAAAGCATACATGGCAACATGGTCTGATGAATCTTCTTCCGGAAGAAGAAGAGCAAAAGGAAGTTGCCAACATTTGCTTCATGGCCAACGACGACGACGAATGACAATGAGGTAAGTTCTGAAACTCAAATGATGATTTTACATTTGATGAAATGTTTGAAGCTTTTAATGAACTTATGATAGATTTTAAATTGTTGAAAAAGAAATTTAAATCTGTGAAAAATGATAACGTTAGTTTAGCTAAAAGTAAAAATGAATTAGCTTTAGAAGTTAAAAACTTAACTAATGAAAATGAAGAACTTAGGAAAGAAAGAGATAATTTGAATCAAGAAAAAGATTTATTAAAATCTGAAACTAAAAACTCAACTAAAGATTTAAAAGATCAAGTAGAAACTTTAGCTTTAGATAAAGAACAGCAAGCTAAAGAAATTGACTCTCTTAAGAAAGATGTTAAAAAATATAAGACATTGTTGAGAAATTTACTTTAAGCTCAACTAAATTAAACATGATTCTAGATAGTCAAAAGGCTGTTTTTGACAAAGCTGGGCTAGGATATAACACATTAAGAAAACAGAAATCACTAAAGAATATTTTTATAAAAGCCAACCAAGGTAATATAACTTGTTTTAAATGTAATGAAAAAGGACACAAATCCTTTGAATGCAAAACCTTAATGAACAACAAGAAATTAAATATTAAAGCTAAGAAAATATGGGTTCCGAAAGGAACAATTTTTATGCTGCTAACCATGAAGGACCCAAGAAAGCTTGGGTACCTAAGCATAAAGTTTGATGATATTGCAGGAATGTCTTGTGGCCAAAAGATCAAACAAGAAGTGGTATCTTGATAGCGGCTGCTCAAGACATATGACGGGTGACAAAGAGGAATTCATCACCCTAGAAGAAAATGTTGGTGGAGTTGTGACATTTGGCGATAACGGTAAAGGTCAAATTTTGGGCCTTGGTAAAGTTCGCATAACTCCATCTATAGTAATTGATAATGTACTTTATGTTAATGGTTTGAAGCATAATCTAATTAGCATAAGTCAATTATGTGATAAAAACTTTAATGTTTCTTTTAAATCTTCTTTATGCACTGTAACTAATTCTATTGATGATAGCATTGTTTTTACTGGTTATAGATTTGGCAATATATACTTAGTTGACACAAACAAAACTTCTAAGAGTAGTCATTGCCTAATTACTGATAATGCTAACATTAATGATATTAGTTGGTTGTGGCATCGTAGATTAGGTCATGCAAGCACACACCTTATTTCAAAACTAATTAAAATGGATTTAGTCAAAGGTTTACCTAAATTGGATTTTGAAAATAATAAAATCTGTGATGCATGTCAATTTGGAAAACAAACAAGAAGTTCATTTAAATCTAAAAACTTTGTTTCAACTTCTAGGGGACTAGAGCTACTTCACATGGATCTTTTCGGACCAACTAGAACCACAAGTCTAGGAGGAAAGAAATATGGTCTAGTGATTGTAGATGATTATTCTAGATATACTTGGGTAATGTTTTTAGCTCACAAAGATGAGACTTTCTCGATGTTCCTGAAATTTTTCAAGAAAGTCACAAATGAGAAAAACACTACTATAGTATCTCTAAGAAGTGATCATGGAACAGAATTTGAAAATCACTTATTTGAAAATTTCTGCACTGAAAATGGAATTAATCATAATTTTTCAGCCCCTAGGACTCCACAACAAAACGGTGTAGTTGAAAGAAAGAATAGAACTTTAGAAGACATGGCCCGTACCATGCTATGTGAAAGCAACTTACCAAAGTATTTTTGGGCGGAAGCATTAACACAGCATGTTACATCTTAAACAGAGCTTTAATAAGACCAATATTAAAGAAAACACCTTATGAATTATGGAATGAAAGAAAACCAAATATAAAATACTTTCATGCATTTGGATGTAAATGTTTCATTCATAATAATGGTAAAAACAACTTAGGAAAATTTGATGCTAAATCAGATGAAGGAATTTTTCTAGGTTATTCAACAACTAGTAAGGCATATAGAATCTTTAACAAGAAAACCTTAGTAGTTGAAGAATCCATTCATGTAGTTTCGATGAATCTTTAGCAACTGGATCTGAAAAGATTAATGATGAGGAAGATACAAACATAATTGAAAAAGATCTTGAAAAACTTAATATTGAAGTATCTTCTGATCATGAACAACAGGCTAAAGATAATGATTCACATAAGGATGATGATGTTAATAATGATCATAATGATGTAGATCTTCCAAGAGATTGGAGATATGCTTATAGTCATCCTAAGGAATTGATTATAGGTGATCCATCTCAAGGAATAAGGACTAGATCATACATGAGAAATATTAGTAATCATCTTGCATTTGTATCACAAATAGAACCTAAAACTATAGAAGAAGCTGAAAAAGATAATAATTGGATGTTAGCTATGCAAGAAGAACTTAATCAATTCACTAGAAATAATGTTTGGACTTTAGTGGAAAGACCTAAAAACCATTCAATCATAGGAACTAAATGGGTTTTTAGAAATAAGTTAGATGAAAATGGCATAGTAATTAGAAACAAAGCTAGATTGGTTGCTAAAGGATATAGTCAAGAAGAAGGTATTGATTTTGATGAAACCTTTGCACCTGTAGCTAGACTAGAAGCCATTAGACTTTTACTTGCATTTGCATGTCATATGAACATTAACCTATTTCAAATGGATGTAAAAAGCGCATTTTTAAATGGACTTATTAATGAAGAAGTCTATGTAGAACAACCACCAGGTTTTGAAGATCACGAGTTTTCAAATCACGTTTTTAAATTGCACAAAGCTTTATATGGTTTGAAACAAGCACCTAGAGCTTGGTATGATAGGTTAAGTAAATTTCTAATAGAAAATGATTTTACAAGAGGAAATGTAGACAAAACCTTGTTTTTAAAAAGAAAAAGTAAAGATTTACTAGTAGTACAAATATACGTAGATGACATTATTTTTGGTGCTACTAACGAATCTCTCTGTCAAGAATTTGCAAAGTTAATGCAGGGAGAATTCGAGATGAGCATGATGGGAGAACTCAACTTCTTCCTTGGACTCCAGATCAAACAATGCAAGGAGGGAATTTTTATCAACCAAACCAAGTACACAAGAGAACTACTCAAAAAGTTTGGTATGGAAACAATGAAACCCCTTGGAACACCAATGAGTCCTTCATGCAAGCTAGACAAAGACGAAGAAGGTAAGAAGGTTGATCAGAAGTACTATCGAGGTATTATCGGATCCCTTCTCTATTTAACAGCAAGTAGACCTGATATAATGTTTGCAGTATGTTTGTGTGCTAGATTTCAAGCTGAACCTAAAGAATCACATTTAATAGCTGTTAAAAGAATCTTAAGATATCTAAATGGCACAAAAGATGTAGGTTTATGGTATTCTAGAGACTCCACATTAAACCTAATTGCATATTCAGATTCTGATTATGCCGGATGTAAAATTGATAGAAAAAGCACAAGTGGTGCATGCCATTTCTTAGGCAGTAACTTAATCACATGGTTTAGCAAAAAGCAAAATTCAGTTGCATTATCAACTACTGAAGCTGAATATGTAGCAGCTGGAAGTTGCTGTGCGCAAATCCTATGGATTAAGCGACAACTTGAAGACTATGGTATCAAACTTAATAAGACACCCATAAAATGTGATAATACTAGCGCAATCAATTTAACGAAAAATCCAATTCAACACTCAAGAACAAAACACATAGAAATTAGATATCATTTTATAAGAGAACATGTAGCTAATGATGAAATTTGTTTAGATTATGTAAACACTGAAGAACAATTAGCTGACATTTTTACAAAACCCCTAAGTGAAGAAAGGTTTGAATATCTAAGAGGAGAATTAGGAATTTGTAATCCTTTTGAGTAAATTTTGAAATTTTAAGGAAATATATCTAGAATTCTTTAAATCCTCAAATCTTAAGGACATCTCATCTAGAACTCTTATCTGATTGATTCACTCATATCCAATGATTATTTATCAATTTTTATGATCATTTTCCGGACATATTTCAGAAATTTCATGTTTTTGTCTGAAATGGTCTCGGAGCCGACTCGATGCGTATCGGAGTCGACTCCCGGTTTCATTGAAACTCTCGAGTCGACCCCTCTCTGGCGCGAGTCGACTCCATGTCGGGACGGACTTTCTGTGTCTGTGCCGAGTCGACACTTGGGTTTGCGCGAGCCGACTCGAGGTGGTCCCAAATTGATTTTTCTAGGGCAGAGTCGACTCGACGCTCATTCTATCGTCCCCAAATCAAAAATACGCTCTCCACACTCTCTCCAAACCCTCCAAAACTCCTAGAATCCCTTTTTATCACCTCCAATCATCAAATGGCTCCTAAACTAGAGGATCTAGTGTTGTGGCGGGTGGCATCAAGAGAAAGCGCTCCGTGAAGCAAACGGTTAAGCGTCCGGCGCGTGAACCTTCGCCAAGCTCGGACTCCACCGCATCTGCTTCTCCTCCAGCTGCTGCTCCTGCTGCCACGTCCTCCCAGGTAGACCGACTAGCAGATAAAATCATTACCACTGGTAGGAAGATGGATTTTGAATTATTTGAGAATGAGGGCTTTCTTTTTGGAAGACAGTTAATCGAGATGGGATGGGAGAAAGTTTGCTCTCTTGAATGCCCGACTTATCCCTCATTAGTTAAAGAATTTTACAAAAATTTGTCTAGAGGAGACCATGGGCTTATTAGCAATGTGAGAGGAGTAAGAATTTCTGTAACTCCCGAGATCTTGGCTAGATTATTGCAATTACCCTTGTCTGGCACCTCAACCTTCTCTTCTGATGACCGCGCCCCAGCTTTATCCAGATTATTAAACAGGGATGTGGTTGGATTTGAAGAGATTCTTGCTAATCAGCTGTCCTTAGAGTTGAGATTGCTTCACAATATCTGCTGTAGGATTCTATTTCCTAAAACGGGTAGATTTGATTATGTTTCCGAAAGAGATGTTTTTGTAATGGACGCCATTGTGACTGGCAAGCCAATCAATCTTCCAAGCATGATTTTGTGGTATATAGCAGATTGTGCAGGGAAAAGGAAATCCAGTCTGCCATATGGGATGATTCTTACTTTGATTTTTCGAAGCCAGGGTGTGGTGATCTCTGATAATGAACCAATGAAAAACTTAAGACACACTGATTTCTATAGTCTGGCAACTATTCATAGGATGGGGTTTGTCAAAAAGGATGGGAAGTGGGAAAGGAAAGGAGTGACAGAGGAAAGAGCAATAGATACTGAGGCTGCAGGACCATCTGTTAGACATCCTTCGCCTGCACCTCCGAGCCCCTTGGTTTCTACCTCTGCTCCAGCCCCTGTTCCAACAATTGTTCAGACTTCATCTTCTGCTAGCTTTTCAGATCAACAAATCTTGCAACTCAAAGCCTTACTTGAAGATCAATCTGACAAGCTTAAAACTGAATTTGAGAATAAGTTTATGCATTTGAGAGAGACACTTTATTCTCTTGATGATCGTATTTCAAAGATTGAATCCACTATCGGCTCTTCATCAGCATCCTTAAGTAGTGATCTCAAGAATATTTTTGAAGAACTTAAGGATATTTGTGGAGATGGTGAGACTTATGCCAGAGCAACGCAGAGCTTCAAGATAAAATTAAGAGTGCGTGCACGTTTGTGGATGAAAAACTCAAGGACTATGTAAAAATTCAATCTGAAGGAATGAAAAACATTGTTGATCATCTAACTAGAATTGTAAGAACTCATTTTTGAGTTACTAGAGTTGTTTTGTACTGAAGTTTTTATGCTTCTTTATGAAATCAATGTATCGAACATTTTGATGTACTAGACTTTTGAATGAAATGAATTCTCTATTTCCTTATGTCAATGAAATTTGAATGAATGTTTATCTATCTTTTTGTTGATAACAAAAAAGGGGGAGAATTTTATAGTTTTATGATTGTCTATGATTGTGATAAACAATGGGTTAATTAATTAAGTTTCATAGGGGGAGCTACCTCATTGAGGGGGAGCCTAAACTTAACTATGAAAACAAAGTTAATTCACTAATCAATCATGAACAAACTCAATATTTTTGTCATCATCAAAAAGGGGGAGATTGTTGAGAAATTATTGAAACATAATTGCCCCAACTTATTGATTTTGATGATTTCCAAAAGACATTGCTTTACTTTCTAAAAGGCTATGAACATGTTAAGTCAATCAATGAAATATTCTTACTATGAGCAATTTCAAATTGGAAACTATGAACTATTAAAAATATAATGAGTTTCTTGAATCAATTGAATATATGTTTCAGTGAGCTATACTTATGAATTCAAAAATGATTTTCTATACCAATCTTTTAAAGATCAATGACTTAATGAAAATGCTTTGAAATTGAGCATTACTGTTAAATCAACATTATCTAAGTCATATTTATATTTCAAAGTTGGTTGGGATGATTTTCAAAGCAAATCAGAATGTTTTCTGATTTTTGTATCAGTCCCGAGCCGACTCGAGAGTTTCCGAGTCGACCCCTGAACTTTCTCGAGCCGACTCATGACTGTGCGAGCCGACTCGACTCAGACGGCAGAAAGACTCATTTTTGAGTGCCTCTCGAGTCGACTCCCAGCTTTTCGCGAGTCGACCCCTGAAAGTCACGAGTCGACTCCCAGATTTTCACGAGTCGACCCCTGGAGACTCACTTTTTGGTGCGTTCTGGATTCGATTGCTCGAGCCGACTCGCACAGTACTCGAGCCGACTCCCCGGAATCTGGGCGGTAATTTTTGAGTTGACACATCAGCTCCAACGGTTAGATTTTTGAATAACGGCTATTTTTCCTTGACTCTAACGGATATATTTTTCAGATTCTATAAATAGAGGAGCTTTCAAATCAAAAAAGAGAAAAATCAAAAAGAGAAAAGAATATCTTTTGAAAAGAGGGAAAAACAGAGCATTCTTGGAAAAATCTTTTAGCTCAACGAAGAGAGATTCAAAAGGAGTGAAATCCAAGAGTGAGATTCGTGCACTCCAGAGCTACATTCTACAAAAGATTCAAGAGGAGATCCCAACGCTTTCAAGAGCAAATCAAAGATCTTCCACATTCAAGAAAAAGGGAGAAAAAGCTTCAACCCAACTCCAAAGCTCAAATCTGTGAAGAATCGGTGCTGAGGCCTGATTCAACATCAAGAGGAGTTGAAGGAAGGAAACCAAAGAAGCCAAGCCAGCTCTCAAGCTCTAAATATTCAGGCTTTTCTAAACTCATTTCTATTTTGAAATATCTGCTCAAAAAGGAGCTGCTTGTAATTAAACTCATTTTATTTGTTTGTGTCTAGTTTAATCTGAGGGATTAAACTAGAGGAGGTTGTTAAACCTCGGTACAAGCTAGGTATAGCTTGTGTTTGGGTTTGGTGCCGGTGAGCCCGTGTAAAATCGGCTGGGTTCGTTGTGATCCCGGAAAAACAACAAGTTTGAGTTGTGAACTTGTAAAACAACTCGGCTGTAATCTAGAGAGATTATAGTGTGGACCCAAGTGAGTCTTGGGAGTGGACGTAGGTGTTGATTGCACCGAACCACTATAAAAATATCTTGTGTTTGCCGTGCTTAATTGTCTCTTCTCTATCTCTCATATACTTGTGTTTGTGCTTTGCTTATTAGTTATCCTTCACTTGCACATCTCAATTTAAATTATTTAAAAGGCTTAAATTTTTAAGAACCCAATTCACCCCCCCCTCTTGGGTTGCCATCTGGGCCAACAGAGTCATCCTCACTGTGTAATGGCATTGGATCCCATTTTTCTCACAGTAGCTTCTGAATTCATTGCTTGTATACTCCCCTCCATTGTCAGATCTCAAACACTTCACTGGTTTTCCCATCTCCTTTTCAACACCAACTCTCCAAGCTTTAAACCGGGCAAATACCTCTGATTTTCTCTTATTAGATATACCCATACCTTCCTGGAGTAGTCATCAATGAAGGTCAAAAAATACTTAGCCCCACCTCTAGCTGACACAGGGCCGGTCCCCATACATCTGAGTGAACTAGTTCGAGAATACTTTCACTCTGCTTGGAACTGCTGGCAAATCTCACCCTATGTTGTTTGCCATAAATACAGGGCTCACAGATGTCATTGTCCTCCTTCTTAAGTGCTGAAATCAGACCTTTTTTGCTGAGTTTTATAAGCCCTTTATCACTTATGTGTCCCATTCGATAGTGCCACAGTTTATAGACCAATTGTTCCTCCTGTGCCGCTGCTAGCACCTCTGCAGCATCTATGGCCACTGAGCCTTCCATCTGATAGAGATTATTTTCCAACCTTCTCCCTTTCATCACCACTAATGTACCCTTGGTTATCCTCAAACATCCACTCCCCGGCTGGCTTCCAAAAGCATACCAATGCTTCTCCAGGTAGCCCAAAGAAATTAGATTCTTCTTCAACTCCGGACATGTTTGACATTGGTTAAAGTCCTTATAACCCCATCATACATCCTCACCCTTATGCTTCCAACTCCAGCAACCTTACAAGGATGATTATCACCAAGGCATACACTCCCTCCATCAGATTCTTTATAAGTTGCAAACCATTCCCTATGCGAAGTATAATGGTGAGAACAGGCTGAGTCAAGTGTCCAACAACTATCACACTTCTTGGTCCCATCTGAAACTACCAGTACATCATCTTCACTGTCTTCAGATGAATTTGCACCACCATTGATGGCTGAACCTCCCTTGGAAATACCCTTCCTCTTCTCATTCTTCAGAAGTGGGCAATTTCTCTTCAGGTGACCAATCTGATGACACTTGTAATACTTCCATGCTTTCTGCTTGCCTCGAGACTTAGATCTGCCTTTGGACTTGCCTCTAACCTTTTCACAGGGTCTTCCTTGCCTCTCATTCATAGCAAGTACCTCTGTGTTAGAGTTTCACATGCGGATCTTTTCTCTTTGCTGGTTTGATCTCAGCACCCCCACAACCTCTTCATAATTCAGGGACTCCTTCCCATAAACCAAGGTTGTAATCAGACCATCATATGAACTGGGTAGCAAACACAACAAGATGAGGGTCTTGTCTTCTTCATCAATCTTCACATCAAGGCTCATCACCTCTGAGCACACTTGATTGAATTTCTGAATATGGGCCACAAGATCTCCTTCCTCAGGCATTCTCAAGCTGTACAACTATTTCTTCAACCACAACTTGTTTGTCATGCTCTTTCCCATGTAAGTGTTCTCTAAAGTTTCCTAGAGCCCCCTTGCCGTGGTCTGCATGCAAATCTCCGGCAAGACTTGATCAGCCAAGCACATCCTGATTGTGCTAAATGCAATCTCCTCTAACTCCTCCTAATCCTCACCACTTACATTATCCGGTCTTTGTTCACTAAGACCTTATAAATCCTTTTCTGTACCAATAAATCCTTCACCCTTTGCTGCCATAGGGTGAAGTTTCCCTTGCCATCATACTTTTCAAAATCGAATTTAAAGCTACTAGATGTCATATCCAACCAAGAAACAATGCACACAGCAAAAATAGAAAATTAAACTTGCTGCAGAAATTTCTGGTTTGATATCTTACCAAGAAACGCCCAAGATCCAATCTTTTCTTCACCAAATCACCGAGGCTCTGATACCAAATAAAGAGTGATTTGTCCTCTTTCTACCCTTGGAGCATAGCACGCATTTGACCAGTCCCAAGTCGTGTGGAGATGCGGAAGCAAGATGATATCCCTGCTGAAATTCTGCAGCAGAATTTTGGATCTTGATCTTGGTAATCTTCCCGGATTGATTAGCAACTAGGATTTTCATTGGTTTCTTGCGCCCCAAGATTGTAAGAGAAGGTCGTGGCCTCTCTTCTTCCTTATGTGAACCTTCAGATTTGATCCAGAAAATCAAGAGACGCTGCCCAAGAAGAAGGTGCCGCAGGGTTTCCTCCTTCTCCTTCTTTGAGAGAGGCGGTTCCAAGAAGATGGCTAGGGCAGAGTTGGCAGCAATAAAACCCTAGAAATCTAGGGCATCTATGTGTGAGAAGAGAGGAAAACGTGTATAAGAGAGAAAGAAGAGAGATAGCTCGTTCTTGGGAGAAAAGAGTTTCTTTCATTCATCTATATCATCATCGTTACATGATTATATCAATCCCGTCCCATGACGGTCACCCAAATAAAACCAGCACCACATATGAACCGGTGCCTTATTATATAGATAATAAACCCTAAAAACCCACATCTTGGGCCCAAACCCATCCCAATGATAGACTAGCCCCCCTCAAGACCCAACAACCTGGGCCTTAAACATGTGGAGCCTATAAACCTCCATCCTAGGATTTAAGCTTTGGAGTACCACACCATGCTCTACACTATTTGGATTCCTTAATAGGAGAGTCCAATAATTATTTTATTTAACAGCATGGTTTTCATTCACATTCTAATTCAGCTGTAATTCTGATTAATCTCTTATATAAGAAAGTTAACGGATTATCAAGCCTTATTGAATGACAACATAAAGTGAAAAAAAAAAATAGAAGAACTATATAGTACTACATGAGAAGAGTTAAACATGGCAAATGCTCTTTCATGTTGCATATATATTGTATAGCTATAACTTAGCTTTTATATAAATTAAAGATGAAAAAAATGATACAAATATATATATATATATATATATATATATATATATATATATATATATATATATATCAAATTATATATATATAATTTGATATTCTAATATTCATATATATGATCCTAAATTACTACAAATATAACTATAATGGCTGGTCATCGACCATTGTGATTGCATTGCGCAAGAGAATGGTTGGAATGATTAGCGAAGGAGTAAGAATGCATTAATAAAAGATAACACAAAGATGGCCATGTGGATATAAATTTTAGTTATTATTTAATGTTCTAATATTTATCCATTTGAGCCTAAATTCTTAGGTTTATAGCTATGGTCTAAAGTTTTTTTTTTTGGGTACATATGGGTGATCACACAATCCTAGTACGAGTTAGTCCAGATAGGCCAGAATACAAAATTTGTTTAAGAACAAGGGGACAGGGGTTATCCTGGTTTCATAATCAAAACTCCACATGACAGACCACAGATGCTGCCACTCAATCAGCAGCAGAATTGACCTCACGGTAGATATGCTGGATCTGAGCTCTGTGGATTCTCTATAGAATAAACCAAATGTCACAAAGTAGCGGATAGCAGGGAACATGATTGCAGCCTTTCTTTCGAAGCCTTCGGATGACAGTAAGAGAATTTCCTTAAATGAGAAGGCTATGAGCATGAAGTATCCGAGCGGCATAGAAAATAACGACCCAAGCTGCATAAAGCTCAGTCATAGGGACAGATGAGTCAAGGATGCCAAAACCATCCGCCGATAGCAGCACTCCATCATTCCCTCGAATAATAAAGGCTGAATCAGCTAATCTACCTCAAACACTTTTATCGAAGTTGATTTTGACAAATTCTAGAAGAGGGCTCTCAAGAGATAAAAACGTATATCAGTTTGTTGCCACAGCAGCAAGGGAGTCCCAGTGGTCAAAGATGTCGGGATCAAAAGCACTTCAATAAAGAGCAAATTCCGCAAAGAAAGATCTGACTTTCCATATAATTCAATGAAAAGATATAATATGATAAGTGAATATCAGCTGTTATGCAATAGTCAAATTTGATTGGTAATAATAGCCCAGAAGATGCTTTGCTGCCGGATGGCCCTCCAGATCGCCAAAGAAAGGAGGCCACGCCGAACCCTATGGTCTGAAGGGTTTGGAATGGCCAGCCTCGCCATTCTGCGGATCCGTATTTAGTTAATTAGTGGAGCCAGCATTAGATTTTTAAAATGTTTGCAGCTCACAGCTCATCCACCGTGCGCATGTGGTCATCTCCAAGGTGTCTCATATTGTCTTACTTTAGCCACCATTGTTCCATCATTATCGCTATTATTGTTGCAATGGTCCAGAGTTCTTGTAAAAATTTCTTGATGCATGCTTTTAATGCAGGTGACAATGAATGGACATAAATTTCCTGCATAGTACGTGTTGCATGTCAACAATTAATGTAGATTTCATGTCAACAATTAATGTAGATTTCAGGACAGATGTGAGGCCTCCACATGCATGCAAACTTCATTTTAATACAGCAGTGCATCACTATGTACGTGCAAGGCACACGTGTGAGCCATTTGCACCGCAAGCAACTAATTAAACACATCTTGGCTTATAACACATAGCATTAATCTCATCCGTAATTGAATCTGTTCAAGGGCCAAAATCCGTAGAATGGTAAGAATTCCGACTCTAAATGGCTCACGATAACGATTAGGGATGGCAACGACTCAGAAATGGTCTGGAATGGTTTATATTGATTTCCATCTCCATTAGAAAAAACATTTTCATTCCCCATACCGTTAAGCTGTTATAATTAATGAAACGAAAACGAAAATGTCCGGCTGGGTACCCATTTAGATAAGATGGAGACTAATCATATAATGATATTGATATATAGAGATTCTTAGACTTTGGGATAAGAAAGAAGAGAACAAAAAGTAAGAAAGAAAATAACTAACAAGAAAAAAAAATCAGAAAATAAAGATTTCCATCACAACAATCGTAAAAAAAAAAAATACATTCAAATTTTAAAGAAATAAAAAAAATATCTTTATACCAGAAAAAGAAAAAGGTATTGGAGGGCGGGAGAACGATTGGCGAAGATAGACGATGGACTATTTTTTTCAGATCAATTGCGTGAAAGAAGGAAGAGCAAGGGACAGCTACGTAAAATAAGAAAGAATAAGGATTATATATTTTATTTATTTTAAATTTTTAATATAAAATATATATATTTAAAATTTAAATATATTATATTAAAATTAACGAGATGGAAATGAGGTGAAGAATACTGTCTCAAACTATTTATCCATGAAAAATTTTTATTATTTATTAAATTATTTAGATCAAAATTTTTTAAACCATTAGAAATAATACCGAGTAAATGATTAAACAGAAAAAATTATCATCTTTAGTAACGATGTCTTATAAATGCTAATTGAGCATCGATCCAATCTCGTGTCACCTTCTGCAAGGCACATTGTCGCTAGTAGTCCTTTTTTTTTTTAAAGCTAAATTATACTTTTGATTTTTAAAGTTTAACATAAAATTTAATTTGATTCTCAAATTTTAACCAACCTCCCACTGCAGTTGATAAGATGGTACACCAACCATTCATTAACCCAAGCTATTATTAACCTAAGTTAATCCTATATATAAAACGTGAGAAAAATAATATTTTTAAAATATCAAGGCCTAAACTGAAATCATGAAAGTTTATGTGAAATTTTTAGAACTGAAGTATATTTTCATCTTATTATATTTGTTTGGTCTTTGTAAAAATATGAAGTAATATAAAATGATTTTAAAAGAAAAGTAAATTATCTTACAAATCATGCAACAAGCAAACGGAAAAAAACAAAAAAAAAGCCTTTCATATCATGAAACCAGCTGTCATCCACACGTAGGAATGCTTCAACTCAAGTGGTCAATGCTCCGATCCAAGACTTAAAAGATTCTTAAGTTCCGTTTGATGCATCGCAACCAATTCTGAATGTTAATATATATATATAAAAAAATTATTATTTGGTAGATTATTAATAATATTGATTACTGTATTTAGTATACACAAATAATACAATCATAATATTGATTATTGTATTTGGCATGATAAATAGAGTCATATAACATCAAATTTTAAAATACTTCTAAATTAAATCTATTAAAAATTTATATATTATTATATATTTGATTCTTTTAAAATATATTTATAAATAATAATGTTTTAAAAAATTATATTTATAAATAATATTCAAAGTGATCGATGAGATGCTGAAGGCCATCGATCGAAAGAAGTTTTGCGACATGCCATGGAGCCGCTGGGTGGCGGAAATCTGTGGTCCGACTCTACAGAAGAGGGTGTGACTCGAAACCTTCGAGATGTTGGTAGAGGAGTATGCGAGTAGAAAGCGATCAAAAGAAAAAATGATAATTTTGTTAAAAAGTAATTTATGAAATTACCACACCCTGGTAATGTGGATAACCATCCTTTTCTTAGATAATATGTATTACCTCATGAGTAGTAATTCAGATTACCACCACAGGATAGATTGCCATTCAAAACATATACCAAACATAATTATATGGGGCCGGCTTCATTTAAATTATCGATAATTTATATAGATTACTTGCTACCAAACACCTCTTTAGGGATGGCTACATGGCCCGAACAAAGAGCGTTTGCTGTTTGGGGGTGTAAACCATCTTATTTGATTGCATCGGATTATTCTAAATGACGATAATTTAAGATCATTCCCACCTCATTGATCATGTTTCAAAATGGTGATTCTATCACCATCCTTAAGAATTAAGAATGGTAATCCAAAATCAATCCTTGCACTAATTTTAAACTAAAATTTATGAACCAAAATATCTCTTATTTATAATAAATATATTATACTGATAATAATTATATATAACATGTTATACAAAATTAATATTTATTATATTATATTATATCAGCATATAATATTTTATATTGGTTATAATATTATAATATCAATAGAATAATATTAAATTTTGTCATGTTAATAATCTTTAATTTATAATATAGCATATAAGATATAATATAAGATTATTATAATATTATATTATACTATATACATTATATATAATATTAGTTTATTTATTATCATATATGATATAATTTAATATAATATATTATATGTATTATAATATAAATATAATAAAATAATTTGATATTTTATGGTTAGTAATTTTAAATTTATATGACATATCAAATAGAATGACGTTAGGTTACAACTTTATCATTTTAAGAGTTGCATCACTAGTGATTTAAGATCAACGGAATGATCCCAAAACAATCATCAAATGCATCTTAAATTTTGCTCGAGCAATCTAGGATAGTTTTATCCTTTTGGGCATTAAAAAAAGAAAAAGATAGTTAGAATAATTTTATTATATATTTTCATGATGCATTCAGAGTGTACACTTGTCAGCAATGCAGGATGTATCATAAGTCATCCCCCAATTGTTTTTTCATTTTTTGAGAATTGATAAAACACTAGAGTGACAGAGAATTTCATTTATAATTAATAGATTTGGATTCTTGACTGTTTCAAAGAATGTACTGGTGCTCTAACCAACATAAAGCTGTGCAACTTAGAATGATTCTTGTGCCATGGAAATAGGAGTGTATTTGTTGGGGGAAATATTATGAGGTACATGCCATGGCCATTGTATCTGCATGTAGGCAAAACAGAATAGCCAAGAAGTGCTGTGCCAATGTTTACATTAGCATCTCATTAGAAAACTACATAAAAAAACTATCAAAAAAATGCTACATAAAAACAAAAGCACAAAGGGAAGCTTTTTTCTAAGTTCTTATTCCAATCAAATCATCTTCTTTCTCACATTAAGCCATCTTTTCTATACCTTCAGTAGGTTAGAAGCTTGTCCTCGAAAAACTTAAAAATATTAAAGGTGTGCAAGAAATTTGGAATTGCAGTGAAGAATGCTTTTTTTGGTCTTTAGGTATATCAAATTTGCTCAACTAGCAAATTAATCGGTTCTCCTTGCAAAGCTTAACTATATAATAGCTACATCTCCAGGTACTTATAGTTATAAAGCAAATATTATACAAATTATCTAGCTACCTCTCGAAAATCTATATTTAACCAATCTTCTCTATGCAAATTTTCTCTATCCAAACCCATTCAAATTCTTAGGCACATAATACTGATTTTTTCTATATAATCAACATATTTTTTCATGTGTATATAAGTGTCATAAAGATCTATAATTATTGGTTTAGCTGGCTGATACTCTTTTTCTAAGGACTTGCTCTTCGAGAGATTTATGTTTTGATCCTTTTGGCAGTATATTAATTACTTTCTTAACTTTTGTTACAATCTATATAGAGATGGTACCATAAATTTTTTTAAAAAAAGTCTGAAAGTTAAGGTTGGACAGAAGGGGCTTTTGAATAGATGAATAGCTTTAAATGAATAAGATTAAAGCTCGTTTTTCTAAAAAAAAAAAATCATTCAAAAAAAAAAAAAAGTATTGCAGACGAATCCTACTAATTATATATGCTCTTTAAAAGAATCGAGAAAATAAAATTTATAAAAATAAAAAATGAATAACCTGGGACTACATCCTGCCCTACTCCTCCTTGCGTTTGAGCAGGGATCATGAGATTGATTTGTTCATTTGCGTAGTACGTACACATGATCGATCGATCTCTTTCTTTCTGACAGTAATAATTTAGTGTAGTGTTGGTTCTGCATCTAGGTCTTGGAGTTTATGGGGGAGTGAAGAATTCTGGAAGGAGAACTCATGGATCATCTTAAGATCACCTACGTACCCTGAAGCTTGTCCATCCATAGGTTTGCACGTGAAGGCATGATCCATGCGAGTCCAAAACAAGATTTGCCCACTGGGACACCACATCACTGAAACCCCATGCATGTGCTCCCCCCTTCTCGCTAGATTCCAAACTCAGCCATGTTCTGAACTTAATTTGCTTCTCATAGCAATTAATTTCATGCAATGGCTAAGCATTATTAATGTGGGCAAGCCTCAAGTATATAAATGCAATATTTTTACTTGCTGGTTATGCCATCCGTATAGCTACTCTAAAGCTTCATTCCATGGAGTCGTACGTGGAATGACAATATTTTGAGAAAATACTGCTTGCTGGAAGGTGACAATATTTTGTAAAGAGTTATGAAAGGCTTTAATATCTCTTTAATTGGCAATCAAATTAAGAATACAATATGTTTATACTACTTTCAACCATCTAATCTATTAAAAACTATAATTATAAATTTCATATTATCTAACAATTATATTATAATATACTATTAAAATCCTGATAGCTATATATATATATCTAATAGCATAATACCATAATATTATGATATATTATTATAATAATAGTACAAAATTATAGTATAATATATAATATTATATTACTATAAGATGTTAGAGTATTTTTATAATATTATAATATTTTTATATAATTATAATAATTATATTTTTATTTATGATAAATTTGTAGTAATAATTTTGATATATTATATTAAATGTTGTTGTTCTTTTATAATATTCTTTGCCAATAAGAAAGAGAGAGAGAGAGAGAGAGAGAGAGAGAGAGAGAGATTGCAACAAACTCGACTCACCAAAACCTTCGTATATGCAAAGGCTACCAAAATAAGTTGATAAACCTGGACATTTAACGCATTCAAAGAGACTTTAGCATTCCTTCCATTTGGCTCGCAGATTTTGATGGTTGACATAGCCTTCTGCAATTCCCTCAAAAAAAAACGTAGGCTTCTGCAATTCGAAAAGACTTAGCGAGCAGAACAAGCAGCCTAGAACAATGAACTCGGTCAAAATTGATGTTTCCATTTTTTAGTATGGATTTCTATAAAGAGAGAACGAATTTATCAGGTAAAATAAAAACTAAAAAGTATTCCTCAGTATCAACAGCAATCCAATTAAGCGGAGACTTAGAGTAAGTTGGATCAACTTTCTAGCTGTCACTATTGATTTGGATCCTGTATCACTGGCGGCGCCCATTTGATTGGATGAAGGAGCTCTGCAATTTAACAGCTTGAACATTGTTTCCATACTTGATTTTTATGGCCACTAAGAAGAATGACATTCTGAGGGAATTTTTTTCTTCTCTTTGATGGAAATCAAGAGGAAATTTCTTAACCATATGTAATGATTAGAGTGCATTTGTCTTGGTTTAACAACCGCTAGAACTCCATGCATGAAATCCAGTAAGTTGAGTAAATAAACTTAATTATAATTTAATGTTTAATAGAGTTCTCATGAGTCACTTGTATTTATGTTAAATGCATGGAGTACAAAAGTTAAAATAAATATAAGTGAAATTCTAAGTGTTAAAATAAGTGTAAATGAGAGTTTTAAGAGTTGAAATAAATATAAAAGGTGTCACACGTATTCCAAAGATCATTTTTGGATTAAACTCATGATCCTTAAGGGAAAAAAAAGACCTAACTTCAAATTTTATAAAATTTTGAGGTCTAGAAATCCTCTTTAGTATCTATATACATATCTAGGTACATAATCTTTTGAAGAACGGAGACTGAGTTAATAAAGCTTACTATTTAATAATTTTATCATTTTAATCTTTTTGTCTACTTATTACTCATGTTTTATTATCAGTATCTCTTCCTAAGTAGTGTTTGAAATAGGGAATAAGAGGAGGATATCCCCTCTTATCTTCAAAAGTTATAACTATAAAGGATAGCTGGAAATAAAGTTAACCAAAGGGATAATTCATGGTTAACCATGGGTTATCCCCTCAATTTATTCCCTAGAAAATGCAAGAATAGCTGGTTATTCCTCCAAATAAGAGTAAAAAAAAGTTATCCTATGGATTTACCTTTTTGCATTTGATATGATCAATGGGATAGCCAAGGGATAGCCAGGAGATAAACTCTATCCCGTACATTTATCCATGGATAATATATTTTTTTTATCAAACACTACCTAAGGTGTGTTTGAAATAGGTAATAAGTGGAAAGTTAACCAGAAGGGATAACCCATAGGTTATCTCCTGAGCTTATTCCCTAGGGTATTAAGAAATAGCTATTTTTTTCTAAACTTATCCTTTAAGGGCAAAACTGTTATTATAAAAAGCTGGTTATTCTCCTGTATAAACTCTATCCTATATACTTATCGAGAGATAGCTATTTTTCTATCAAATACTACCTAAGAATCCATCAAGCAATCCTTATTAGAAAAGAAAAGAAAAGAAAAGAAAAGAAAAAGAAGGAAGAAAACAAAAAAAAAATCCAAAGGAAGAAGAGGAAGAACGGAATCATATGGTCCCTTCTGAGTTCTGAGGCCCTCAAAGACTACATTAATAGCGGTGTGGGAAGAAAGTAGAAATGGAAAACTCCCATTAATCCTCATGCCACAATGTGACAGGGATTACCAGGTGGTTTTCAATGAGGTTTGGGAACAAGTGTAGTAGTTAAAACAATCACTGCACTCGTGGTCCTCTTGTTAAATCTGGGACTAAAGTTCTCACGTGGATGGAAGGCCCCCCGTTGAAGCAAGGCTACAAACTTGCCTTCAATCATTGGGGCTAGGTGTCTTCTAATTAAGGTGACCACGTCGACACTGACGACACATCTCTCCCTTGTCTTGTACGTAGTGCATGGGGCTGGGTACGTCTCTCCCATCGATCTATTCATCAGGAACCCCACCTCAAATTAATCCAAGGATTCAGTGGACCTTCTCCTAGGCATTTGGGTTAACAGCATTCCATGGCCTTAATTAGAAGGACAATTTCAGATAGGAAAAAAAAAAAGGGGGTGGCATGATTTGGTTAAATTATCTTCCAAGGACCCATAATCAAACAATTACATTCAGAGGCACCAATTGAATCCATGTATTTGGTAGAGAATCTGAATCAGCTGGTAATTAGCAGCAGAGTGGAAGTGGTGATGGTGAAAATTAAGGCTCAAAATACTTTTTAAGGAGGAGAGCTAGGTATCTGGAAAGGGGCCTGAGTAAGAGAAGAGAAAGGTCACTGCCATAACCATAAGACGCAGTGCTTGGACTTCATTCATGTGGTGGCATTTATAGAAGTTTCGGTGTCTTGTTCCTAAGGGCATGCACATGGCATTAGGCTGTCCTTTTTGTTAGGTTTGGAGAGCAAAGGGTGCATGTGCCACCATGTGCTCCACCAGCTCATCTTAGTTCCCACCTACACAGTCATTTGAGCGGGTCTTTAGAAATTCTTAGATTAACCTCACTTATATTACCCTTATGGAATATACATCAGTTCAGTCCAATTAATGACCATCATGTTAGCAAATTTTACTAAATCATATTAGAACTTGATTCTCTAACTTTCGTTAGAACGATGATCAAATGGTCAAAACTTGGCTATTAATTTAAAGTTTGGGTGATAAATTAAGTTGTTAAAATTGAAAAATTAAAAAATTGCTGACATCGATCATTAATGTAACTAGTTTTTGGGTACATTTATTTCCTTCATGACTTGCAAATTGATGCACCAATCACTCCAATATTTCCCTCTCCAACTTTCAATCATTTTTGTTTTGTGGGCTGGCCTCCATATGCCAAAGGACGACTACTTGAGATGGATGAGCATTTGGGCTTTAATGGGGCAGTGGTAGGAGGAAATTTTGGCTGTTCTGCCCTTCCAACCCTCCCTTGGTGCTTAAATGGAGGTCACACAACTCCATCTTCGACAATACAGAAGCTCTTAGGACTTTGCAAGGTAATTGGTAGCTTTCTCCCCCCTACTCGTCGCCACCTTCTTTATTATCAGCATCTATCCTTGGAACATATATATTCTACCTCCTCTTTCCTAAATTTTAGCATTTCTTTTCTTCTTTCCTTCATTGCAACAAGAATTCGATCCCCCTCTATTCCATGCATTATTCTATCGCTGGTATCACTATTTCAACTGTTTATTATTATTATTATTATTTTTTTAAACACCGTTTCAACTGCTTCTATAATTTAATATCACTGATATCTTGGTATAATCTTGCTGGCTTTCATGGTAGTGGATGCCGTCTCCTTTGTTATATATACTTCTGTCAAGTAGTAACTAGCTAGTAGTGCCTACTCTTGTTGTTCACATAATTACTCATCTGCTTCCATGCTATAGTGATCGCAGTTCTTCTTGCTTGGATGGAAGAGCAGCAAAGAAGCAAGCGAAGGCGGGTGTATTCAGTTAAACCACATGCCATGGCATGTGCAAACTTCTCACTCAAGTACATTAGCCATCTCTTGCCAGCTCTTTCAAAGCTCATTAATAGCATGGACTCCTCGAGAAGAAACAAAGATAATGAAATCAGGAAGATCATCAGATTTGAAGTAGACATGGCACTAGTATTATCCACTGGCGAGTTCAGATGGAGCCGTGCCTTGAGACACAAACTCGAGCATGGCATGAGCCTAGGAAAACTTTATAACACTGCCACACTTGAACCAACCACCATTACTACTTTCAATGTTGAAATGCCTGCAGGCCAATCCTTCCCACCCCCAGCCATTCCGAGGTCTCTCGTTCATGTTGAGACAGATACGACTTTAGAACCAAATTCTAAACCAAATGAATCGAGCACGTTGAGAAAAGGTGTTCAAAGAAAGGAGAGCGGAAGGGAAGAGGACATTGATGGCCGTATGAAGACACTGAGATTGCTTTTGCCTGGTGGTAATGAGATGGGTTCAAGTGAATTACTCTCCGAGATGGAGAGTTATGTAGTATGTCTACAGTTGCAGGTGAACGTCCTTCGGTGTCTTGTTGGTATATAAATGAATCTTGTTAGTCATGGCCTTGGTAGCCATGTGAAGAGCAAAATTCTATAATCTACTTATTTTGTCAGCGTGTGTGAGAGCAGATTGAATGGGAGAATTAGGTGGAGATCGAGTATGGTTGCAACTGCGAAGGCTTTATTTTGTTGGCAAGCTGCAGTCAGCTTGTACGTCAAGCTTGTTTTAGTGTAAGCCATTGTAGCTAGCACAGTAATTCATGACAGCATGTCTGTTTTGGGCTCTCTCGATAAGCTCTTCATAATATAATATAAGCTGTAAGTGTGATGCATCAAGCAATGTGTTATACCGTTCCCTCTTCTCAATTATTATTATTTTTTTTTTCAAAAAAGGATGTTTATAATTCCCAACTTGTGACAATGGTGGAAAAGATATCGATCAGCAGTATTCTTTCTATTCTGTAAATGATGTAGAGCACGCCTCGCACTTTGGTCAGGCATCTGGAGGAAAAAAAACCTCATAGCTAAGGACATGAAACAATCTATAAAATGTGACATCCATCCATCCATAGCAAGCCATTTGATTTAGAATGATGCAGCAGTTAGACTATCCAAATTTCATTGATTTGTTTTGTTGGCTATTTTTCACGTTAAATGACAGGTCCGTCAGGATGTGGACGAAAGCACGATTAGGATAAAGATGGGACTCGGTGCTGTTGTCGTCGTCCACCCCCATCACTGCAGCGTCCTATTCCCCGGCCGCTACGGCACCGCCACCTTTGACGAAAACAAATAACTCTACCGTGAAAATGCGAAACGTTCAATGACTTCCTATTTGTATGAAAAGTAAAGAGAGAGATGGATGCTAATTTATATGAAAGGTAACAAGAAAGAGACGGTTAGAAAAGTTCAGATTTAGCACCCAATATCTTATGGGTGACTTTAGAGCGGACTAAAATGCATGGGCGGGGCCAAGTCCAAGTCATGGCAATTAGACTTAACGCTTGGTGAATTATAGAGCATGGATGTCAAAGAGAAGAGCAGCCAGGATTCCTGCGAGGCTGGTGAGAATTAATAAGGGAGAATGTTAATAGCAGAGGGTTTACGTCCCTTCGAGCTTAGCAACTCATGTCCACGCCCAAGACTTGGACAAACATCACAGGTGAATTATAGAGCATGGATGTCATAGAGAAGAGCAGCCAGGATTCCTGCGAGGCTGGTGAGAATTAATAAGGGAGAATGTTAATAGCAGAGAGTTTACGTCCCTTCGAGCTTAGCAACTCATGTCCACGCCCAAGACTTGGACAAACATCACAATAGCTAACATTAGGAGAAGGCTAGCTGGTATTGAGCCCCCAGGCTAACAGAGACCAAAATGCAGAGTAACGCAGCCATCTTCCACGAAGTAGCACAACATCAACAACAGCAACAACAAACAAATAAAAGTCATTGAACCTTTGTCAAGTATGAACAGATGGGGACTGCAATTTGATAGGAAATCACCACAAAAAGTAAACATAATCGTGTTCCGTGGGAAAAGCTGATGTAAGTTTGGAAAAGCATATGCAAAAGTAAACGCTCCCACCCGCTACCACCAAAACTAAAAAGAAAGGGCATGAAAAAGGAATAATAGTGGAGCAGCAGGTTTGCATTATTTTCATCTCACATCAGCACTGCTCGTGGCAAGAAGACAAGCGAACCGAATACAAGTTGCTACGACAAACAGTCCCAGCATTACATTGCACTTACTACATTACAGACATAATTTTCTACCTTCTCCTAATGTCAAGCGCCTTCTACTTCCCTTTGATGCCCGTAACTTCATCCAGGCCAACTTCCTCAACATGAATTAGTAGCACTACACAGTGTAACTCTGCTGAATAGTGTCGATGTCCAGCCCTTTCAGCTTAACAACGGATTCCACATGGCCCTTTAGAGTGGTTAGCTCTCGTATCCTGCAAATGATCACAAATATGACATAATTTAATGTCCAGCAAAAACCAAATGCAGTGAAGTAATTAGAGAAGCAATGTGGTGTAGGAGCACGTTGCAACATATGTGTGATAATAAGAGGAGAAATGCTTGACTTGTTGTTGAAGGATGAAAAAAAAAAAAGAGAGCAGATCTAAGGTAACGATGACTCTAAAGGTAGTCCGTCCAGAAACATTTGGCACATAAGGATTGTCAAAGCCACAACGCAGATGGTTCATGTAGCGAGCGCATAGAACCTCCGTGACCATAGAGGGTAACAGCTACTTGGAATTTGAGAGCCGCTTACCTTGCAATCTCTGCTCGGCGCTTGGCCTGCTCGGCAATTTCTGAAAGCTCACGGTAGCTGCTCTTTTCATTGAAGAGAGTCTTAGTTTCTGGAGGTTGGAGGCCATGAAGCGTCCTCTGTGCCAAAGCCCATTGAGCCTCCCTCTCTTCTCTACCAAAATCCTTCTTGGTGGTGAAGGCAGTCTGCAGCCATAAACCAGTGAAAAAAATAAAATAAAATTAGCAGCAAGAAACCAGCAAAACGGAGGAGCATTCATCAAATGCCAAGGAATCAATAAAATGATTATCCCAATAATGGTGCCATACCTTTCTCTCTAGGAGGTTATCCCAAGCCTTTCCACTCAGAATGTAGCGAATGGCAAATTTGAACCAATCAAGTGGGAAAAAGAAAACAATACTGTAAAGCCAGATGACTCCAGCCCAGCCCCACCCGATACCTTTAATATGTGCAAATCCCCAGTTAGCATAGACAGCTATGAGGGTTGCAACCTGCCAATAGGAAATGTTAGCTCGGTCATGACAGCAACAACAGATGCACTGACTGAGGAATTATGGAAGAGACTAGAGAGGATATAAGGAGGAACTTACAAGTTGAGCAATAAAAAATGCACTGACTAGAAGAAGTCCGGGGCGTTCGACGAAGCACCAACTGCGAGACCGGGTGACGAATATGAGGGCCTGACTCACAATACTGACTTGCAGATATAACGCAGCCATCATTTCATCGTTGCTGTGCCTCAATGACCTAACCTTGAATTTTTCCTGCATCATGGCATCATAATTGAGCAAATCAACGTTAAGTAGTAGACAATGGTGCAGCATCAGCTATCGTGCTCATCCAAAAGTAGTCACAGATGTAGAAAAGGAAGAAGACGAAGAGAATTTAAAATGCTCACCGAGAAGAAGTCGGTCTCTCTCATAGCCCAGAAGAAGATGACAGTCATCAATGCCAAATAAGTACCCAGCACTACACCAGTAGCGAAAATCTCTTTCAACTTCCAGCTGTCTGGCATCGGAGATGGTTTCACTCTGTCTTTTGAGATGGTCATGATCGTACCTGCACCCGAATTACCACACAAGAGGGAGTCCCTGTCAGCATATATAAAGTACAATTAAAAGTCAAATTAAAAGTCATTTAGTAAGGGACCCACCGTCATTAAGGATGGCGATGATCAAAACCATGAAAGGCGAGAAGTCGAATTTCCATATCAGAGCAATAAGCATGAACCCAAGCTACAAAATTTGGGAAGAAGTAAGAGGAAAAATGATTGTTGATGTTCTTCAAGGAAAAGATCAGACAATTTAACCATCATAGCGAAATTAGCATTGCAAATTCTGATCTCTATTTGTACTTACCACAATACGGATGGTGATAGAGACTGCATAGATCTGCAAGTGAAAGAGAAGAAAAAAGAAATATTAGCCACAGAACAATGCAAGCAAGAAGATATGGAAAATGAACATTGATAGATAGAGCTTACAGTGTAGTTCTTCATTCTCTGGAAGATGGCTCTGCTGGTAAGAACAGCACTGATAATAACACTGAGCCCAGGTTCAGTGAGGACAATATCAGAAGCACTTCTGGCAGCATCGGTGGCATCGGCAACAGCAATTCCTATATCAGCCTTCTTCAATGCCGGTGCATCGTTCACACCATCCCCTGTCATTCCACATATATGCTTCTTCTCCTGCAACTTCTTCACGATTTCGTATTTATGCTCTGTTTCAGAGAGAAGAAAATGTCCCATTGTCATCACAACGAAATTTTGATTTTCAGATTATCAGCAGCAGGGAGTATTTAAATGAAGCACACCTGGAAAAACTCCAGCAAACCCATCAGCCTTCTCGATCAATTCGTCTACCGGAAGTCCAGCAATCGAATCATCTTTGTGTTGTCCAAGCAATGAAGAGGAAGGGTACATGTTTGTTCCCATTCCAAGCCTACGGCCAGTCTCCTTGGCAATCGCAAGCTGATCCCCTGAAGGCAGAAAATTGCGTTAGGAACAGGATGGCAAACTAAATCTATCATAGATTGGTAATTTAATGATGGAAGGGATTAGTTTGATTACCAGTAATCATCTTCACATTCACACCAAGGTTGAGAGCCCTGCGAATGGTTTCCGCACTATCATGCCTTGGGGGTCAAAGAGAGGCAACAGACCAACAAATTGCCATGGCGTCCCTGCACCCTCCTTACTTTTGTCAGGAACTTCCTGCCAAGGAGTTGGGACCAAGACTGTAAGGACTAAGGAGTTCGCCATGCTAAAAAGAACAAATAATGACTACAATCGTAAACCTGTCTTCCAACAGCCAGTGACCGAAGCCCACGTTCAGCAAATTTGTCGATCACGGTATGAACCTTCTTCCTGACATCCTCTCTACAGTTGCAAAGGTTCAAAATCTGTTTCCATCCACCAATAAGAATTCGTGAGAAACAAGTGATCTAAACATGGAGAATTATATAATCCATTCAAAGCCAAGTGAGAAGCCAAAGGATGAATAAATCCAGAAAGCATATTTTACCTGTTCAGGAGCACCTTTGCTCACACGGTGCCAGTTTCCATCACTGTCAATGTAAGTTAGAGCAGTTCTCTTGTCGACGGGGTTGAAGGGAAAGAAATGCACTTCCCTAATGCCAGCTCTTGCCTAAGCATTATACATTGATGGATGAACTTTATTAATCATCAAAGAAAAATAAAAGAAACCCTCACATAGTGTGATGATTGGAGATATACCTCTTTGGGGTCAGAAAGCATCCCGACCATGGCAGCATCGATGGCATCCTGATTCTCTGTTCTGGATGCTCTGGCTGCCAAGAGGACGACATGGTCTTTATCCACACCTTTTGCAAACACCTCGACGAGGTTTTTGTCGACACTGAGCTTGTTGAGGGTCAAAGTCCCAGTTTTGTCACTGCAGAGGACATCCATGCCTGCCATCTCCTCGATGGCGGTCATCCTCTTGGTGATGGCACCTTGCTGAGAGAGCCTGTGAGACCCGATGGCCATGGTCACCGACAACACTGTCGGCATGGCAATCGGTATTCCTCCGATCAAAAGGACCAACAGGTTGTCGATTCCATCCCTGTACTTGCGGTGCTGGATTGGGAACATCACCATGATCTCCACGACGATTCCCACGGCGATGGAGCAGATACAAAAGTTTCCGATGGCTGTTAAGACCTTCTGGAAGTGACCGACTTGGTTCGTGCTGTCCACCAAATGGGCCGCCTTCCCGAAGAAGGTGTGAACTCCTGTCGCAATCACGACGGCCTCGATCTCACCTTGTTTGCAGGTCGAACCGGAGAACACCTCGTCTCCCGGACTCTTGGTGACGGGGAGCGACTCGCCGGTCAGCGCGGATTGGTCGATCTTCAGAGGATCTCCTTCCAGGAGACGTGCATCGGCCGGGATGATATCTCCCAGTTTGATGCTGATGATGTCTCCCGGAACCAGGATGGCAGCCTCCTGCTCACTCCACTGGCCACCTCGGAGCACCTACAGGCATCGAAAGAGAGACAATTAATTCGACTATAGGAAAGATATGATATTTTTTTTTTTTTTGGATAAGCTTCGAGCTTTTTCTTACCTTTGTCTTTGGAGCGAGGCCAGCCATGAGGGCCGCCGCAGCATTGCCGGCGTTGTTCTCTTCGATGAAAGAGATGGTGGAGTTGATGAATAGCAGTGCAATGATTCCCACAAAGTCTTGCCAGTCTGGGGGCTTCCCGCCACCGTTGGCCAAGGCAATAGCCATGATCGCAGCCATCTCCATGACCCAGGAGAGAGGGTTCCACATAAATCCCAAGAACTTGAGAAGTTTGCTTTCCTGTTACAAAAGCATCACTCTAGCATTTAGAAAAGCACACGAAAAAAAAAAAAAAAAAAACTTTTTGGAGGATCAAAGGAAAGGACCTTCTTCTCTTCGAGCTTGTTGGGGCCGAAGATTTGGAGCCGGTTGACTCCCTCCTCCTCCGAGAGACCCTCGCGGGTACATTTGAGCTGTTCGAACACTTCCTCTATTGGAATCCGTTCCTGTACGTTTAACAAATCCAGAGACCAAACAAGTCAGTAACCGTGAGCTTCGATCTCCAACTCCACCACCTACGATAGGTTTTAAATTCCGACAGCGTCAAAAGCCTCCATAAAATTATCCGACAAAACTATGTAAATTCCGATCAAAGTGCCAAACTTTTTTGCAAACGTATTCTTGGCATAAACTGTGCACCAGGTCCTCCACTTGAGGTTCGTTCGTTCGTTCAAAGTCCATTGACTTTGGCTGGCAAGGAAACCAGGCAAGCAAAGCTCTTCTAATTGCCTTGCTGTACCAAGGGGTCCTTCAAAATTCAAGCTCGATTGTATCCAAAGCAGAGCTCAGGAACTCGCAATCAAACTTCATTTGCTTTTTAGATTAATGAGACTACTAACTAGTAATCCCGTTCAGTCCGGAACGTTCATCAAAAGCTCGGGCGGCATAAGAGGGAACGAATATTCCAAAGGTACGGTGGGTGTAAATTGGGACTAATTTAGGGGGGGAAGCAAAGTGGAAATCAAATCCAACTACCAATATATATATATATATTAACGGGAAACCAACTAGAAGCAACTCACAGCGCAGAGACTTGCTCCACTAACCTATAAATAATACGTATATTGGGCATAGAGACGGTACTTTCTCATTCTCAGTGGCATCCCCATTATTACGAGGGAATGATTAAATTTTATGATCGGACAACCTGACCCTTCGGATGCGATGCACCAAATTCTCGTAAGTCAATGATCAGAGACCCTACTCGCATGTGCACAAACAATAAGAAGGTTTTTTCTTTTTCTATCTTTGAGGGAACACAAAAAAAAAAAAAAAAAAAAATTTCCAACCACTGCACGACGTCAGAAACCACTATCGTCCGATTAGATCACTGCTGAGACACTTATAACCCTCCGAGACCACCAAAGGATTGAGAGAGCACCATGGGACCTCACCAAAACCGCAGCGCACCGCCCGACCACGACACCCGTTCGTTGAGCATCGAAGAGGTGGAGTAAGTGGTTTGCGCGCATCAGACGGGAGATATCATCAAGTTTTGTTTTTGGGTGGGGTGGGTGGGGGATGTGGTTGGCAAAGGAGGAGAGAAGGGAAAAGAAGCCAGTGAAGAGGGTCAATGGAACGGCAAAAAAATTCTCGGCTGAAAACAGAGTCTACGGGCCCTGATCACCTTAAGCGTCGGCTCGAGAGCCAATCGGGGAATGGATAGCAGAGAAAACAACCCTCTCACGGCTCTCAAAGCAGGAGTTGCATGTTTTCCAGATTGGAGGTGGAAGAAAAAGTGAGCCTCTAACGGATCGAGTACAGATAATTCTATATCTTAAATTACTTATTTATTTATTTAATAATAAAAAAATACTCGAGAATCGTATATATATATATATATATATATATATATATATAGATATATATATATATATATATATATATATATATATATATATTTCTCTTTTATCGCATAAAATGAAGAGAAAGAAGTCATGAACGGCTTGCCAAAGATTACTTCTTTTTATCATAAGAAAAAAAAAGGGACCCTTTTCCGAAAAAAAAAAAAGTGATACCAAACTGGAACAGGGAGTGTAGCCATGTTTTACAGTAGATCTACAAGAGATTATACTCGGTTCCGCAACACTAAAAAGCCAGTTCCTTCAATTGGATCTCCATCCCATAGTCCACATAGAAAGTAATCAAAAGAAAGTAGAAGTCGCCATCAAGACGAAACGAAGAAGGAAGAAAATCCGCAGGGAAAAGAAAAACTAATTCGAACTAAATTAGAACGAACAAAAAAAACAGAGGAATTAAGGACCAGAAAACAAACGAGAAGATAGGAGATTAGCTGAAGAAGTAGCTGCTCACCAGATCAACGTTCTCATTCTTGATCTCCTCCAGACTGATTCCCTTGTCCCCTCCCATCTCCTCCCCCCTCCTCCTCCTCTCCCCCTCAAAACACCAAAAGAATTTCCAACACGAAAGGCTCAAAGAACCGAGACCCTAAAATCCCATAAGAGAGAGAGAGAGAGAGAGAGAGAGATGACACCCTACAACCCCAATATGTGGCGAGAAAGGAGACCAAAGGAAGCGACCATTCCCCTTTTTTCTCTCCTTCCTTCTTCTTCTACCGAGGGAATAAATAGGAGAGCGAGAGACACCGGCTCACGGTGGCCCCTGATGCTGTGATGCACTGATGGGCCCTTGCTTTAAACCTGGAGCCGAAACCCCTCCGTCCAACTTGGCGGGCCCCACTGGACGCCCGCGCCCGCCCACGCGCGGGGTGATGCCCCCCTTCCCATCCCCCTCGGCCGCCCTTCGTTTACCGCTGAATCGCCAGGTCCCACCCTTTCGTCCGCCTTGAGAGGCGCACCCTCCTTCCTTCACGCGTTGCCCTTCCATTGGGCGCCCTCGAGGCCAGTAAAAAATCTCGGGCGTTTTGACTTCTAAACCATGGGCCCCCCATTCTCTCTCCCACCCCGGGGTCGTCACCCCGGCGGCTCAGATGGCGAACGATCCCGTGGCAACAACAATGGAGAGTTCCGGTTTGCCGCGGACCGGTGGGGTTGGGACCCGGACCGGCGGCTTGTTGTTGTTATCCCCGCGCTCGCCGAGGCCGCGGCACGAGAATCGGTAACGCTGGTTTTTTACAAAATTTAATTCCTCTAGATAGTATTATTTTTTACATAATTTTAAAAATAATGATATGATAGCAAAATTCAGAGATAGAACTTTAGCTCTGGCCTCTAGCTTCGGCCTCCAGTGCCAGCCTCTAGCATCGGTTCTAGCACCGGCCTCTAGCGTCGGCCTCCAGCGCTGGACTTTAGCTCCGGCCTCCAGCGTCGTCCTCCAGCGATGACCTCCAACGTCGGCCTCCAGCGACGGCCTCCAGCACTGGACTTTGTCTCCGGCCTCCAGCGACGGCCTCCAGCACTGGACTTTGGCTTCGGCCTCCAGCGTCGGCCTCCAGTGCTTCTTCGCATGCACAATGACTAGTCTCATACAACAGATCCCGTGATTCAAGGTCTATTGCCGTGCACCTCGCTCAGTGAAATCATGGGCAAGTGTTAGCTCGTTCAGCAGTTACCGCTACAAGCGGCCCTCATCCAGCAACGGCTTAACCACTTGCCGTTCGGTGAAACTTATCCCAACGAAGAAGATTCGACGGTTCCAACGGAACGAGGTAAACGGGACCCCAGACAGGTATAAAAAGAGGACCCGAGCTCAATGCTGGGGGGATCTCTCTCTCTCTCTTTCAAGTTCTACTGATATACAACATTCATGTTCTACAACCCACTGACTTGGGCATCGGAGGGTCCCCACCGGAACCACCGGTCCGGGACTTTTTGCAGGCTCTAGAAGGAAGACGGCGACCTTTCTGCATCCTTGAAGGCCTGCGGAGATCTCAGCTCACCCGACGTTCATCGCAAGTGATTTGGCAGCAACAGATTGGCGCGCCAGGAAGGGGGGCACAGTTCGCACGGGACGAAAGTTCTCCCTGTGACCCCACCAACTTTGCAAGGGAAACGATGGTGACTACACGAGCACAGGAGGCTTCCTCCAGCCAAGCCAACGGGTGGAGAAGAACTCCTTCTATACCTCGCAGCCTCTCCTGAAGCCGTTAGTTCTGTGCTGGTCCACGTGGACACCAATGGCATGCAAAGGCCAGTATACTACACAAGTAAGGTGCTCCATGATGCAGAGACCAGATACTCAAACATAGAAAAGATTATCTTCGCATTGATCGTGTCTGCCCAGCGTCTGCGGCCATACTTCCAAGCCCACCCGATCGCGGTGATTATAGACCAACCTCTGAAGACAGTTCTTGCTCGCCCGGATACTTCCGGCCGGCTGGCAAGGTGGGCCCTTAAGTTGGGGGAGTTCGATTTGTCTTTTCGCCCCCGGTCGGCCATGAAGTCCCAAGTCTTGACGGATTTTTTGGTCGAATGCACTTGGGGAGAGGAGCAACCTAAAGAACCTCCTACAGACACTCAGCCCCTTGGAACCAGTGATGATGAATGGGTCCTCCATGTAGACGGGGCGTCGAATTCTCAAGGGAGCGGAGCAGGCCTCATTTTGGCCAACTCGGATGGAGTTGTAACCAAGTGTGCACTTCGCTTCCTCTTTCCAGCCACTAATAATCAGGCAGAATATGAAGCTTTGTTGTCCGGGATGAGATTGACTCAAGAACTTGGGGTGAAACGCCTTAGGGCGTTCACCGACTCCCAATTGGTCGCTGGCCAAATCACAAGGGAATATGAAGCAAGGGATCCCATCATGTCCCGCTACTTAAGCATGGTGCAATCGCTAGCTACTCCCTTGGCTCACTTTAGTGTCACCTACATCCCCCGACAGGAAAATGCTAAGCCGACGCCTTATCCCACCTTGCCACCTCCGCTAATGGGATGTTGGGAAGAGCTTATGTGGAGCACTTAAAAGCCCCGAGTATTGACGTATCAAGAGAAACTCTACCAGTGGAGCAGAAGCCCTTCTGGATGGATGCCTACGTCCGATACGTTACCGAGGGTACCCTCCTAGAAGACCCTGCTGAAGCCAGGAAACTTAAAAGACGGGCCCCAAAGTTTTTCATAATGGAGGGAAAGCTCTACCGAAAGTCGTTCTCGTATCCAGTCCTCAGGTGTGTCGGTCCCACCGAAGCCAGTTATATTCTACGGGAGATACATGAAGGTATATGTGGAAGCCATCTGGGGGGCAGAGCCCTTGCATACAAAGCCCTACGGTAGGGGTATTACTGGCTGACAATGAAGGAGGATGCATCCGAACTTGTTAAGAGGTGCGACAGCTGCCAGCGCCATGCCAACATTCAACATCAATCGGCGTCCCAGCTGACCCCCCTGGCTGCACCCTGGCCCTTCGCACAGTGGGGGATGGACATCCTGGGACCATTCCCTCCAGCCTCTGGACAACGCAAGTTCCTCGTGGTGGCCGTCGATCATTTCACCAAGTGGATTGAGGCGGAGGCTCTCACTAAAATAACGGAGGTCAAAATAAGGACTTTCTTCTGGAAGTCTGTGGTGTGCCGGTTCGGGCTACCGCACACCCTCGTCACTGACAACGGCCGACAGTTTGACAACATGGCCTTCCGGGAATTCTGCGATGGCCTAGGCATCCATCATCGATTCACCTCCGTGGGGCACCCCCAAACCAACGGTGCAGCTAAGGTGACCAATCGCATCATCCTCCAAGGACTAAGGGCTCGACTAGATAGCTGCAAAGGGCGCTGGGTGGAGGAACTCCCCAGTGTACTGTGGGCCTACCACATGACGTCGCGAGCCCCTACTGGGGAAACTCCTTTCAGCCTGGTCTTTGGGACCGAAGCGGTCATTCCAGCGGAGATAGGAGTTCCCAGTCCCCGGACGGAATTATACCACAAAGAAAGCAACTCAAACCAGCTGCGAGCCAATCTAGATCTGGTGGAAGAATTGTGAGACCAAGCACAGCTTCGCATGGCAGCATTCCGTCAGCGAGCGGCCAAGTACTACAATGCTCGGGTGCGATCCAGGACATTCCGCTCCAGAGATCTCGTTCTGCGAAGAGCTGAAGTGTCAAAGCCAACAGAGGGGGGCAAGCTGGCACCAAAATGGGAAGGACCATACCGTGTCAAGGAGGTACTTCACCACGGGGCGTACAAAGTTGAAGAGCTAGACGAAAAACCGCTTCCTCACACCTGGAACGCCGATAATTTACGCCGGTATTACCAGTAGGATGCTATCGTCATTAATTTGAATCTATTTGATAAATGAATATTTGAAATGTTCACTTATTTTCGAATGAGTATGTTCAGCAATTAAAGACCGGCTCCGCGTCGGTAAACAAAGACCGGCTCCGCGTCGGCACAAAAGACCGGCTCTGCATCGGCACAAAAGACCGGCTTCGCGTCGGCACAAAGACCGGCTCCACGTCGGCAAAAAGACCGGCTCGCGCGTCGGCAAACTCGGCAAACAAAGACCGGCTCCGCATCGGCACAAAAGACCGGCTCCGTGTCGGCACAAAAGACCGGCTCCGCATCGGCACAAAGACCAGCTCCGCGTCGGCAAACAAAGACCGGCTCCGCGTCGGCACAAAAGACCGGCTCCGCATTGGCAAACAAAGACCGGCTCCGCATCGGTACAAAGACCGGCTCCGCGTCGGCACAAAAGACCGGCTCCGTGTCGGCAAACAAAGACCGGCTCTGCGTCGGCACAAAAGACCGGCTCCGCGTCGGCAAACAAAGACTGGCTCCGCGTCGGCACAAAAGACCGGCTTCGCATCGGCACAAAGATCGGCTCCGCGTCAGCAAACAAAGACCGGCTCCGCGTCGGCACAAAAGACCGGCTTCGCGTCGGCACAAAGATCGGCTCCACGTCGGCAAACAAAGACGGCTCCGCGTCGGCACAAAAGACCGGCTCCGCGTCGGCAAACAAAGACCGGCTCCGCGTCAGCACAAAAGACCGGCTCCGCGTCGGCACAAAGACCGGCTCTGCGTCGGCAAACAAAGACCGGCTCCGCGTCGGCACAAAAGACCGGCTTCGCGTCGGCACAAAGACCGGCTCCGCGTCGGCAAACAAAGACCGGCTCCGCGTCGGCATAAAAGACCGGCTCCGCACCGGCAATTAAAGACCGGCTCCGCACCGGCAATTAAAGACCAGCTCCGCATTGGCACGAAAGACCGTCTCCGCATCGGCACAAAAGACCGGCTCTGCGTCGGCACAAAAGACCGGCTCCCCGCATCGTCACTAAAAACTGGCTTCTTGTGTCGGTAATTCGTGACAATGTTTTGGTGAACGATCACATTTCGCCCAACCTATCTGACGAAGCAACATTGGTTGGTAATTCACGACAGCTTACACAACTAAAGCTGATTATAACCAAAGGGCATACAATGATGGTTAACTTTCATTGATGGCTAAAATGTTACAAAATTGCTGACCTGAGTCGGACTTAGAGCAATAAAAAAAAACTAGAGCTACTAAGGGTTATTTGGGGCCGAGTCATCATCTTCAGAGACGTCATCTGGCTTCAGCCCTTCAATGTCCTCCAGGTCGTAGAGTTCTTGGATTTTGGCCTTGCAATCTTAAAATCCGGCATTATAAGCAAACGCCGACGATTCGGCTAGCTCCTTATCAAAGGCTTTAGACTTTCTGAAAGCCTCTACGGCCTCTGCAGCTTTTTTCTCCGCCTCAATGGCCCTCTGCTCGGACTCGACGGCCTCCCTCTTGGCCTCAGTCACCGCCGCCTCCAAATCGACAACCTTGGCGTCAGACTGGTGGGTGGCCTCTCTAGGTGCGTCTATTTCAATGGAGGCAGAATCCAATCGAGTCTTCAAGATGCCCATTTCCGATTCCACCACCTTCAGCCTCTCCTCGGCCATCCTCTGCTTTTCTTCGGCCACCTAAGCGTTATCCAGCTCATTGGCTGCCCGACGCTGGGCAACTTCCAGCGCATACTCGGTCTTCTCGGCTCTCAGCCGGATGGTATCGACTTCGCTCTTTAGGGTGGCCCGGGTATCCTCCAAAGCCATTTCTGCCTTTTCTGTCCTGGCTTGGAGTGATAACATCTCCTCTCGCGCCTGGTCGATAGCAGTATCACTCAGGATCCAAAGATTCCTCATGGCGATCAGGGAGTTCAATGCCTAAAGGGAATGTCGATAGTAAAAAGCAAAATAAAACAAACAAAACAAAGAGGAAAAACGATAATGGAGCAGAGGCTCACCCAGAGATGTACCACAGACGCCTCGCGGAACAAGGTGGCTCTCCCTTGATGCCAGAGAAACTCTTGCACCTCCACCACAGATGCTTCATCTAAGGCCCACTCGGCCCAACGTTGTGGTTAGCCAACAGTGATTGGAAGGAAGCGTCGACGCCCCTCCTTTCCCTTGGCACGGGGCCCACGGAGGCGGATTCCGCCTCTAACTCTGCTACATCCGGCCCCTTGACTGGTGAAGGCGCTTCGGTTGTTGTCCCTACGGGGGCAGGATAGCTGTGGGAGTCGGCCCTATTGCTGCTGGAACTTGCTCCGTCTCCACGGCCTCGGGCAGGGGTGACGGTGCTCTTGCGACCTGCTCAGGAGGATCGAGCAGGATGACAGGAGGAGCTGGAACTGAGGATCTCCCTTCTATTTGGCTCCGCCCTACACTCTCGCCGGCCTCGGCCCCTACTGTATCTATCTTGGCGGGCTCGTCGGCTTGGTCTCTGACCACCTCGCTAATGTGCCGTTTAACATCAGCTTCCCCAGCGTCGGCCCTTCTAAGGTCGCCCTTCTTCAAATCTTGGCGCGCAGGAGCTTCACAACTCCAGCCCCTTCAGCGTCGGCCCTTCCCGCATCGGCTCTCCCCGCTTCGGTCCTCTTGGGGATTTTGGCAATGGCCCTTCTCTCGGCAAGGGACTCATTCCCCGTAGCCTTCCTTTTCCTAGTAGCTGCCTACCTGAGGTCGCGAAGCGAGGGCGCCATCCCTGTAAAGGCGGAAGATGAATAAATAAATAAATAAATAAATAAAGAGAAGAGAAGGGGGAAAAAAAGAAAAAAGAAGGTAAGTAATCTAATGCTCACCACTCGAAGGAATTAAACCGGCGAGACGAAGGCTTTCCTCGGCTAAAAGCTTATTGCACCGAGGGATATCGGCAGTCAGAAGCTGCCCGAATGCCATCCGATCTCTTGGAAGGATGGAGGAATCCCTATTGGCATCAATGTTGGGTATCCCCCAGCTTCCGCGCACCCCGCCGATATCAGCAAAAAAGAATTTGTCCTTCCATCCTTTGACGAAGGTAGGAAGGCACAATTTGAGAATCCTATTGGACCTAGGGGTGAAGGACCACCAACCTGATTGCTTGCGGAGGGTATAAAAACTGCGGAATAAGGAGATGCTGGCCTCTATGCCTTTCAGGTGATAGAGAACCAGAAAGCCGACAATGGTTCGGATTGAGTTAGGAACTAACTGAGAAGGTGTTAGAGAGTATCGGTCCAGAAGATTGAGGATGAAAGGATTGATAGGTAACCGAAGTCCGGCCTTAAAGAAGGCTCCATACAAGGCAACTCTTCCGAAACGGGAAGAGGTTACCCTATCATTAGGAGCAAGGTAGAACAAGCGAAGGTCCGACGGAAAGCTATATTTGGCTTTCAGATTTACTACGTCTTGAGCAGACATAGCGGAAGAAGTCCCTTCGGGGGACTCCTTGACGACACTAGAAGGATCGGCAGTCGTTGGACGGCCCCGGGCGGAAATCCGTCCGCCAGTCGGATGACTCCTGGCTAAGGGGCGATTAACCGGCCGTTGTTCCGGCAAGGAGCGATTGGAGGAGGGGGTAGACCACTGGCTTGGTAAGGAAGCGGAAGTTTGAGAAGGGTTGGCGGAACACCCCCAGGAATCAGAGATGGAACAAGAAGGCGATGAAGCCATGGAGACTAACCTGGAAAACTTGAGCTAGAATCGAAGGAGCACGAGGAGAGAACGAACACGGGAGACGAACGGACGCTTGCGGACTCGAAAGGGAGGATGGGAGGATAAGGATGATTTTTCCCCTTATAACTCCAGTTCAAATCACCCCACGATCGTCCGACCTGACTACGCATCCACCTTCAATTAGAAGGCGTTTCGACGGCCTACCAGCGAAAAACACGAAAAGCTCCACCAATAAAAAGGGGGGCATTGGCCTTATCACAATGATGACACTTGCCTTTTGTGACTCATTGCTCGAGGGAAATCCTTTCCAAATCCCAACATGGACAAGCGAAATGATGGCGCGAAAATCGGCTGCCCAGAGGATATTAACACCCATTTCGCGGGTGATTGTGCGCTCACCCATCTCAGGGGCAGGGGGGCATATGATACGGCTGGTCATTTCCTCTGGGTAGTATTATCTTTTGCACAATTTTCGAAATAATGATGTGACAGCAAAACCCAGAGATAGAACTCCAGCGTGGCCTCTAGCTTCGGCCTCCAGTGCCGGCCCCCAGCGTCGGTCTCTAGCACCGGCCTCCAGCGCTGCGACTTTCGCTCCGGCCTCCAGCGCCGGCCTCCAGCGTCGTCCTTCAGCGATGACCTCCAGCATCGGCCTCCAGCGCTGGACTTTGGCTCCGACCTCCAGCGTCGTCCTCCAGTGATAACCTCCATGTCGGCCTCCAGCGCTGGACTTTGGCTCTGGCCTCCAGCGTCGTCCTCCAGCGATGACCTCCAGCGTCGGCCTCCAGTGCTGGACTTTGACTCCGGCCTCCAACGCCGGCCTCCAGCGTCGTCCTCCAACGATGACCTCCAGTTACGGCCTCCAGCGCTGGACTTAGGCTCCGACCTCCAGCGTCGGCCTCCAGCGCTGGACTTAGGCTCCGGCCTCTAGCGTCGGCCTCCAGCGACGGCCTCCAGTGCTGGACTTTGTCTCCGGCCTCCAGCGACGGCCTCCAGCGCTGGACTTTGGCTCCGGCCTCCAGCGTCGGCCTCCAGTGCTTCTTCGCATGCACAATGACTAGTCTCATACAACAGATCCCGTGATTCAAGGTCTATTGCCGTGCACCTCGCTCACTGAAATCACGGGTAAGTGTTAGCTCGTTCAGCAGTTACCGCTACAAGCGGCCCTCATCCAGCAACGGCTTAACTACTTGCCGTTCGGTGAAACTTATCCCAACGAGGAAGATTCGACGGTTCCAACGGAACGAGGTAAACGGGACCCCAGACAGGTATAAAAAGAGGACCCGAGCTCAATGCTGGGGGGATCTCTCTCTTTCAAGTTCTACTGATATACAACATTTCTGTTCTACAATCCACTGACTTGGACGTCGGAGGGTCCCCACCAGAACCATCGGTCCGGAAACTTTTTGCAGGCTCTAGAAGAAGACGGTGACCTTTCTGCATTCTCGAAGGCCTACAGAGATCTCAACTCATCCGACGTTCATCGTAAGTGATTTAACAGCAACAATAAGATTCTGATTTCTGACCGTTGGATCAATGCATCACTGGTCGAAGACTAGAAAAGCAAGATTGCCGGTGAGAAATAACGGAATAAGATGATCGGTGGGGACGTTGTTGTTGTTGTTGTTGACAACCTCGTCTCAGTAGATCGGGATAGCTTGGAATGAGAGGAATTAGCATTAATTATAGAAGGGAAAGATGGGTGGCATGCGATCGTGGGAATTGCTGTGGGCCCGACTGGCTTTCTCTAAGGGGGAGGCCGACGTGGGCGGACTGTTCGCGGGCCAATGGTTGCTTGCCGGATGGTTCACGCTGGACCTGGACCTCCTTAATTCCGGAACAGAGGAATCGAGAGGAGGTTCTTACGGTGAGGTGAGGTGAGGTGGCAATTTTTTTTTTCCTTTGATGCCAACAAAAGAGAGTTAATAAATATATTAAAAATTATATTTAAATATAACTAAATTTATTTTTAATTAGGAAGCTCCTCAAATTCGATTGGTTTGTATATTGATCTTAAAATTAAAATAAAATAAAATAGAACTCCAATCTTGGCATATCAAGATCCTTTCCATTCAGCTCCGTTATGATGTGTTTTAGTTTGTAATTGTTATACGATAAAACACCGTTTGGATAATATGAACTTTATTCTTCAATTTTTTTCTAAGATAAAATTCATCATTATTTTATAAAGTCAAATTCAATCTTTTTACTCGATAGTTTAACAATATTGAGAAGTAGATGGGCTGAATTATAAATGTTTGCATATCGAAACAGAAGTTTTAAAAACTTTGAAAAACGAACTCTTTTTGAGCCAAAATATAAACTAAACTTGAGGGAACCCCACTCACTTTAATTTCTTGTAAAAATAAATGTTCATGATAGCTATCCTGTCTTAAATTAATACGGTGGGTAAGCCTTTTTTTTTTACAGACGCCTTGTGTGTGTTAAGTGGTAATCGGAGTCCCGCCATATCGAAGGAAGACGATTATTTTGAATAGAAGCAGTTATATGACAATGAATAACCTTGACACTTACCTAACGCAAAGGCACGAACCTGGTTGACGTATTATAAAATTATAAAAAATTCAAGCAACAGCATTTTATGAGCACTCTTACAGTAATTAATTTAACATAGAAAAGGAGGGGTTGATTATTAAAACACCTGCTCTAATATCGTCTATTATTCTAAGTTTTCTTTTAGTTGATTACGTTCACAAACCAGACTTTAGACAAGTTGAAAATAGTTATGATCGCCTCGCCATCAACTCATCCGTTGCTGGTCTTGCCCTCTCTAATTGCAAAAGATTTATTATCTACTCAGGCGAAGTCAAATTTTATCACATCCATTTTCCATCCCAGTGGGAAGATTGAAGTTTAAATACTCAAACACACAGGTCTATTTCACGAGTCGACATCCATGCCATCCATAACGTGAATGCTTGTATTTTAACTTTACCCAATTATGCAATTCCACTTGTTTTATTTCCTTGCCCAATCACGTGCATAACGTGTGCAAAATTATAATTTAAAAAATTATAATATTTTAACTACCTCTTGCCTTTCAATATTTTTGATTTTTAATTTTTTTCGACTTATTCTAGGTCGAAGTACCTTAGCCTTAAATGTTATATCAAAGAAACAATCCTATGAATTAAAAAAGAATACGTTGAGAAAGTAATATATAGCTTAAATTCAATTGTCTTTAATTAATTTGAATTTAAATTGTAAGATCATATTGAATAGATAGATTAAAAAACCCACCATGGCCCACTTATTCAGCCCAAGGCAAAAGGGAGCGCTACTCCTTTTTCCACCAGGATTTGTTCTCTCTCTTTTATAAAAGGAGTAGCCGCCTTCCTTTTTTGGGTTTTCTCTTTTTTAAGGAGCAGCCGTCTGAAAAAAATAGAAGAAGCATGTAGCAGGTATTTCTTTTTTCTAGGAGCATGGATTGCTAGGGAAGAGAAGGAAGGGCTGCTGCTTGGTGCTTAACTACGTGGGAGGACTTCCACTCCAGGAATCACGTGAAGGTGCTGCAGAAGAAAAACAAGAGAAGAAGAAGAAGAGAAGGGAAGAAAATAAGGAGGTAACGCAGGAGACCGTATTTTTCGGTGACGTAATCCTTATATCCCTATTATTCTCTTGTGATTGTTTCTCAAGTTCTGGCAAGGGACTTTGAGACTTGGATATTTATTATTTTATAGTGGATCTTCTTCTCTGGCTTGCCCGTGGTTTTTTTCCCTTTATCTTGAAGGGATTTTCACGTAAATCTTGGTGTTTCTGTGATTGTGTGGTTTGCGCATTTTTATTTATTATTCCGCTGCGTATTACGGTCTGCTAGTATTTGCTCGTACACGGATTCTTTCCCATCAACTGGTATCAGAGCCTGTGAATTTTTTTGTGTGTGCGAGCATGGAGGCCGGTAATGTTTCCCGCATGATCAGTCTGAACGGAAACAATTGGATGATATGGAAACCAAGGATGGAGGACCTCTTATATTGCAAGGATCTATATGGACCTTTAGAAGGGGTCAAAGCAAAGCCCGCTACAGTGACAGACGATGCTTGGATCATGTTAGATCGGAAGGCAGTCGGTTTTATTCGGCAATGGTTGGATGATAGTGTCTTTCACCATGTTTCCACTGAGACTTCTGCAAACTCTCTTTGGAAAAAGTTAGAAAGTCTATATGAGAGAAAAACAGCTGGCAACAAGGCTTTCTTGATCAGAAAACTAGTGAATCTGAAATATAAAGAGGGTGCTTCTATTGCTGAGCATTTGAATGAAATGCAGAGTATTAATAACCAGTTATCCTCTATGAAAATGTCTCTTGATGATGAGTTGCAGGCATTGTTACTTCTCAGTTCATTGCCAGAAAGTTGGGAGACACTGGTAGTTTCCCTCAGTAATTCTGCACCAGACGGTGTTATCACCATGAGTCAAGTAACAGGCAGTTTGTTGAATGAGGAGTTAAGAAGGAAAAATTCAGCAACTTCTCAGATTGATTCACAGGCACTTGTCTCAGAGAATAGAGGACGGTCAAAGTCTAGAAATAGAGACAATTCATACAAGGGTAGAAGCAAATCAAGGTCAAGAAAAGATATTACTTGCTATAACTGTGGTGAGAAAGGGCACTACAAGAATCAGTGTAAGAAGCCTAAGAAGAGTAAGAAAAAGGGAAAAGAAGTGGAGGATACAGAGTCAAAGGAGAATATCACAGCTACTGTGCAGAGTGATGATTATTTGATTTTGTCTACTTCTGATGGTATCTTCTCATGTGAGTGTCAGAATCATGAGTGGGTGATTGACACAGGTGCTTCTTATCATGCTACACCACGGAGGGAGTTTTTTTCTACATATAAGACTGGAAAATTTTGGTGTTGTCAAGATGGGAAATCAAGGCACAGCAGACATCATTGGCATGGGTGACATCCACATGAAGACCAATCTTGGCTGTAAGTTGGTGCTCAAGGATGTAAGGCATGTAGCTGACTTGAGGCTAAATTTAATCTCAGTTGGAAGACTTGATGATGAAGATTTTGATAGCAGATTTCATAAAGGGCAATGGAAGCTCAGTAAAGGTTCACTTGTTGTAGCCAGTGGGAAGAAATGTCACACTTTATACAGGTTGCAGGCTAAAGCTTATGGTGAACAGTTGAATGTTACAGAGAACGACTTCAGCATGGAGTTGTGGCATAAACGACTGGGACACATGAGTGAGAAGGGGCTGCAAGTTCTTTCCAAGGAAGAAGTTCTACCAGACTTCAAAGGTGTACATCTGAACCCATGTGTTGATTGTTTGGTTGGCAAGCAACATAGAGTTTCTTTTGCTAGTCCTGCTTTATCTAGAAAAATGCATGTTTTGGATCGTATATATACAGATGTTTGTGGTCCTCTGAGGACAAAAACTCCTAGTGGATCAGTTAATGTTCTAGGCATCAGTGGTGCACTTTATTTTGTCACTTTTATAGATGATTTTTCTAGAAAAGTTTGGGTCTATGGTTTGAAGACTAAAGATCAGGTTATTAATGTCTTCAAAGAGTTTCATGCCAGAGTTGAAAGAGAGACAGGAAAGAAACTGAAATGTATAAGGTCAGATAATGGTGGTGAGTACACAGGGTTATTTGATAATTATTGCAGATCACATGGCATTCAACATGAGATGACAGTTCCTGGTACTCCTCAGCATAATGCAATTGCAGAGAGAATGAACCGCACCATCATGGAAAAGATCAGATGTATGCTTTCACAGTCCAAGTTACCTAAAAGATTTTGGGATGAGGCATTGAAGACAGCGGTTGATGTAATAAACTTGTCACCATGTACAGCTCTAGATGGTGATGTTGCAGAGCGTGTATGGTCAGGAAAAGATGTCTCTTATAAGCACTTGAGAGTGTTTGGTTGTCGTGCATTTGCACATGTTCCAGACATTGAGAGGTCCAAGCTGGATGGTAAGACAAAAGAATGTGCTTTGCTTGGTTACTCACATGATGAGTTTGGTTATAGACTTTGGGATCCAGAAAAGCAGAAGGTATTCAGAAGCAGAGATGTGGTATTTTTTGAAGATCAAACCCTTCAAGACTTCAAGAAGGAGGTGTCAGTCAAGTCTTTCTGCAGGAGGATTAACAGACTGTGATCCAGTTACTCCTCTAGTAAATCAGGGTGATAGGGGAGATGTGCAAGAAAATAGTGCAGGAGCAGGTATTAACTCACCTGTAGGACATGTTGAGCAGGAAGGAGATCAGGAGCAACCTCCTACAGAGCCTCAGCTGAGAAGATCTATCAGACAACGTCAACCTTCCAAAAGGTATTCTACAGATGAATATATAATGCTTACTGATGCAGGTGAACCAGAATGTTACCAGGAGGCAGTTGAAAGTGAGCAGAAAAAGGAGTGGTTAGTAGGTATGCTGGAAGAAATGGATGCCTTACAGAAGAACCACACATATGATTTAGTGGAACTACCAAGAGGAAGGAAGGCTTTAAAGAACAAGTGGGTTTTCAGGTTAAAGACTCAACAGCATTGTTCTCAACCAAAGTACAAGGCCAGATTGGTTGTGAAAGGCTTTGGTCAAAAGAAAGGTATTGACTTTGAAGAGATTTTTTCTCCTGTTGTTAAAATGTCTTCAATTCGTGTTGCTCTAGGTATTGCTGCTAGTCTAGACTTGGAGGTTGAGCAGTTAGATGTGAAGACAGCTTTTCTTCATGGTGATTTGGAGGAGGAAATCTATATGGAGCAACCAGAAGGCTTCAAAGTCAAAGGTAAAGAAAATCTTGTCTGCAGATTGAAAAAAAGCTTATATGGGCTGAAGCAAGCTCCAAGGCAGTGGTACAAGAAATTTGATTCATTTATGGCTGAAAATGGATACAAAAGAATGGCTTCAGATCATTGTGTGTATATCAAATGGTTTAGTGAGGATTTTGTCATACTCCTACTTTATGTTGATGACATGCTTATTCTTGGGAAAGATATGTCTATGATTGACAGGTTGAAGAAGGAGCTGAGCAATTCATTTGAAATGAAGGATATGGGACCAGCAAAGCAAATACTGGGTATGCAGATTTCCCGTGATAGAAGAATCAAGAAAATATGGTTGTCACAGGAAAAGTACATTGAGAAGGTATTGGATAGGTTCAGTATGATCAATGCAAAGCCAGTTGGTTCTCCTCTTGCAGGTCACTTCAGGTTGTGCTCAGAGCAAAGTCCTTCAAGTGATGAGGAGAAGGAGAAAATGAAGAAGGTTCCTTACGCTTCAGCAGTCGGAAGTTTGATGTACGCGATGGTATGTACGAGGCCAGACATCGCATATGCAGTGGGTGTTGCTAGCAGATTTCTTGCAAATCCAGGGAAAGAGCATTGGGCAGCAGTGAAGTGGATCTTCAGATATCTCGGAGGAAGCTCCAAAGTTTGTTTAAGCTTTGGGGGTGGTCCAGCTATGCTGATTGGTTACACAGATGCAGATATGGCGAGAGATATTGATACAAGGAAGTCCACATCAGGTTTCATACTTACTTTTGCAGGGGGAGCTGTGTCATGGCAATCCAGATTGCAAAGGTGTGTAGCTCTCTCTACCACAGAGGCAGAATATATTGCTGCTATCGAGGTCTGTAAGGAGATGCTGTGGATGAAAGAATTCTTACATGAATTGGGATTGAAACAGAAAAATTATGTGGTACATTGTGACAGCCAGAGCGCCATCCACTTGTGCAAGAACCCAACTTTTCATTTCAAGTCAAAGCATATAGATGTGAGATACCACTGGATTCGAAATGTGTTTGAAGAGAAGCAGTTACAGCTTCAGAAAATTCACACAGATGAAAATGGGGCAGACATGTTGACAAAGACCTTATCAAAAGAAAGGCAAGAGATATGCCGACAGCTGGTCGGCATGATTTCACACTAAGGAAGCATGAGACGGCCTCCCTTATGGGCTGAAGGGGGAGGTTGTTGGGCCCATGGCCCACTTATTCAGCCCATTAGGGCAAAAGGGAGCGCTACTCCTTTTTTCACCAGGATTTGTTCTCTCTCTTTTATAAAAGGAGCAGCCGCCTTCCTTTTTTGGGTTTTCTCTTTTTTTAAGGAGCAGCCGTCTGAAAAAAATAGAAGAAGCATGTAGCAGGTATTTCTTTTTTTCTAGGAGCATGGATTGCTAGGGGAAGAGAAGGAAGGGCTGCTGCTTGGTGCTTAACTACGTGGGAGGACTTTCACTCCAGGAATCACGTGAAGGTGCTGCAGAAGAAAAACAAGAGAAGAAGAAGAGAAGGGAAGAAAATAAGGAGGTAACGCTGGAGACCGTATTTTTTGGTGACGTAATCCTTATATCCCTATTATTCTCTTGTGATTGTTTCTCAAGTTCTGACAAGGGACTTTGAGACTTGGATATTTATTATTTTATAGTGGATCTTCTTCTCTGGCTTGTCCGTGGTTTTTTTTCCCTTTATCTTGAAGGAATTTTTACGTAAATCTTGGTGTTTCTGTGATTGTGTGGTTTGCATATTTTTATTTATTATTCCTCTGCGTATTACGGTCTGCTAGTATTTGCTCGTACACTAATTCTTTTCCATCAAATATTACAAATTGTATTAAAAAAAAATCTTTTGAGCTTGTGGCGTGCTCTTACTGTCTTTTCTTTCCTTCTAACTTTTTTTTTCTTTCACATACAGCCAAGTAAATTGGAATAATTAAAGTTTTATATAAATTAAACCGGATCTGGTCTAAATTAATCAACCCGAGATACCATGCGAGGAAAAGAAGATTAGCTTGTTGACCAAATGATCAAAACTAGAAATCTCCCTTCAAACATCGAGGAAACTTCTACCCAATGCCAAATGCCAACAAACTCTCCTCGGCCGGCAGTCTCTTGCCCAGCTCAGCCCCCTCCCCAAATGTCTTCCTCGTTACGTTGGCAGGCTCCATTATAAACCATTACGAGCCATATTTTATTTTCATTGTCGGGACCACTCCCCAGCCCGGTAACCTCCAATGACGCTTCCTGCCATGGAGAGCAACCAAGTTGGCCAGAAAATTATGATAATAAAACAAAAACGATGACAACCAAAATGTTAACAGAATGTCCATCGATTTCTTCATGCTTCCAAGATAGGCTTTATGCAATAAGCATAAAAGTCGTCCCTGCGAAAGACCTTCGACGTTCAAGTCAGTGAAAATCCAGCAATCAGATGAGAAAAGAAGTCCCCTTTCCTTGAAATGAATTCTCAAAAGCAATGGCCTATGCTAGAAATTTTTTTTTGGGAGATTTAGATTGTCTTCAAAGTGCACTGCCGAGAAGGTGAGCCGTTACCTGATTTTTCAAACGAGGATTAGAAATTCGCATCCATAAAGCTAGAATTTCATCGATTACGGGGATCGCCAGTTGATGATGTTGGTTTTTTCCCCATTAAGCGTATTGGTTAGTACGATTAAGATGGTGATTACGTGAATTCAAAATTTGAATTCATGATTAAGATAAACATCCTTCAACCATATCCGTTTGAAGCACTCTCTTTGATGAACAGATAAGGCATAAAGTAAAATAAAACAGGGAAGTCCCTGTGCCTAGTCTCTATGGAAGTTTTACACTATTGCTAAGAGAGATTGTAAGGTATGGAAGAGCCTTACCCTGATCTGAAGAAATATCAACCATTTGCATGCATCAATGACTGAAGGTATTTATGTATCTATTTATTATTTACATTTTATTATGATAAATTTATTGATCCCATATTTCTGCATATTTGATATGCATGTTATTTAGTTTGACAAACATGCAATAGGGATCAATAAAATTTTAGTCTATCATTTGGTATCAGAGCCTATAAAAATACCTCTGCTTTGTTTATTAGGATTGTTTCCATTAATCTACGGATATGATAAAATCCCTGTGAAACAATCGTTATATCATTTATTTGATAAAGAGGGGGCATTCTTGATCTCTATTTCTCTCATTTAGGGATAGTCCAAAGGAAAAGCTACTGGTAGTACCCTGGATTATTTAACCCAACGACGTATGGTAGGGATATTAGGAATGTACCAATAAGGGAGGCTATTGATAGTACCTTGGTGCATTTGATCCAACTACCTGCATACTGGGGAGTTAATAGGTCATCAAGAATCATCAGAAAGTGCATTAGATCTGGTAAACTCTTAATATTCAGTTATATTTAATTTAGTTTTATTGAAGAGAAGCATCAAGATCTATGCCATGAAGTATGAACCTATATGTTCGCTCACCCTTTTCGAGATAGTTTAAATAAAAAAAAATTCATAAAAGATGTGGGATTGAAATTTTGGTATGGTGGTTAAAACTCATATTTTAAACCTGAGATAAAAGAATCCATGGGATTAGGCTCTCTCCCATGACAGACCCATATCACGCGATATGGGTATCATTATATATATAAAAAAAATGGCTGCCGCCAGCCTGGGCCAGCAGCCAGCTGAGCCAGGCACTAGCCCATCGACTGGCCTAGGCGCTCGGTTGGGCCATGCGACAAGGCGGCCTAGCTAGCCCAGGCGCCCGCCTGAGCTAGGCGGCCAGGCTGGGCCATGTGGCAGCCTAGGCCACACCCACATCTGACCTATGTTGAGAAATTTTTGGAGTGATTGAGAAATTTTTGGCTTGAATTAAACTATTGGAATTGGATGAGGATGGCGGGCTGCTGGCTCGTCCATCAAATGATTGGGCCATTGGCCTGGCCTAATTATATGTAATTATATTTAAAATTTATATGTATAAATTTTATGAACTATGCATGCATTTTAAGTGACATAATTAAGCATAAAATTTAAATAATGTCTAAGTGATATATATAATTTAAATAATTGAGAAGTAGCTACAACATCCTTAATTATAAAATTATATAATAAAGTTAATGAATCATATAAATAATAGATATTAATTATAATTAATTATATGAATATAATAATTTATTCAATAAGAATTTTTATTATATTTGTATAATTAATTAAGATAAAATATTAAATTATATTTTTCTAATTTATCTGCAAGAATTAGAAAGAAGGAACATAATTTGATAGTTTTATCATACAGACTTAAGTGAATCTAATTGAATTAGAGCTTTAGCCCACATGCAAGTTTTATGTCAGTAGATTCACTTTTTGCTAAATGTATGATTTTCATTGGTAAAGCATTTTTATTAGCCTCAATTTTTGATAATAAGCACATATGTTTAATTTTATAGTTATGCAACATGTAAATTTCTCTGATATAAAATGTGGCACACCTGAATTGAGGGATGATAACTATACAGTTTGGAAGGAGAGAATTATCCTTTATATGGGCTGGATGGACATTGATTATGCTATAAGGAAGGATGAACCACTTTTAGTAACTCAGACCAGCACTCCTAATGAGATTATGATTTATGAACGTTAGGAGCGATCTTATCGCTTGAGTTAATGTTCATAAAGACAAAAATCTCTGTTGGTATACATGGTTCAGTCGATAAGCATGAAAATATCAGGGAGCTACTAAAGGTCATTGATGAGCAATTCAGTACTTCAGACAAAGCTCTTGCCAGCACCCTAATTTTAAAGTTCTCATCCCTGAGGCTCACTGAAGGGAGAGGTGTGCGTGAGCACATTATGCAAATGAGGGACATTGCATCTCAACTGAAGACTCTTGAGGTTGAAATGTCTGAGTCTTTTATGGTGCACTACATTTTAAACACCCTTCCACAACAGTATGGACCATTTACGATATCTTATAACACACGTAAGAAAAAATGATCAATCAATGAACTTTTGAACATGCGTATTCAAGAACAGAATAGACTGGTGAAGGAATTGGATGAGAGTGCAATGCTGACTACAAATGGAAAGGATCGGGCACGGGCTAAGAAGAAGGGTAAAAGTAAAATACCACCCCAATCTAACATTAAGAAGGAATTCAAGTGTTTCTTCTGTAAGAAGAAGGGATACATGAAGAATGGTTGCATCAAGTTCAATACTTGACTTGAAAAGAAAGGTAAAACAATCTCACTTGTCTGTTATGAATCTAATATGGCTGATGTTATTTATAACACATAGTGCATTGATTTTGATTTTACAATTTATATTTGCAATACTTTGTAGGGTATGCAAAACCTAAGGAAGCCAATAGAAAGTGCGCAATATATCTCTTCAGGAAATAAGATAAGCTCACATGTGGAAGCTATAGGGACATGCACTTTAGTTCTTAATAGTAGTTTTATTTTAAATTTGAAAAGGACCTTTTATGTACCTAGTTTTTCTAGGAATTTAATTTCAATTTCAAGACTTGTACCTTTGGGTTATTCCTTCAACTTTTCATATACTTCTTCCAGTTTATATTATAAATCTGAACTTGTTAGGAATTGTACTTTGTCTGATGATCTTTTCTATATTAATTTGCAAAATGATACCACTCATGATGTGATGCGTGTTAGGACTGGCATGAAAAGATATGTTGTAAATGATAACTCTTCTATATTGTGGCACCGAAGATTAGAACATTTCTTCATAGATAGAATCAAGAGGTTAATAAATGAAGGAGTACTCGGTACTTTGGACTTCACTGACTTTGATACTTGTGTGGACTGCATTAAGGGCAAGCAGACCAACAAGTTAAAGAAAGGTTCCAAAAGGAGTTTAGACCTATTAGAGATCATACACACGGGCATTTGTTTTTCGGATATGGATTTTCATGGTCCAAAATACTTAATCTCCTTTATTGATGACTACTCATGATTTATGTATCTGTACTTGCTTTAGAATAAAAATGAATCATTGGATGTCTTTAAAATTTTTAAGGTAGAAATAGAGACACAATGTGGAAAACAAATAAAAATTATGAGATCTGAAAGGGGAGGTGAGTATTATGGGAGACACACTAAAGATGGACAAATTCCTGGTCCATTTGTGAAGTTCCTTTAAGAATATGAGATTGTTGCCCAATACAGTTTACCTGGCTCACCTGATCAGAATGGTGTAGCAGAGAGAAGAAACCAAACATTGATGGACATGGTGAGGAGCATGATTAGCAGCTCGAAGCTGCCTAAGTCCTTGTGGATAGAAGCTCTCAAGAGGGTCGTGTATATATTGAATCGAATTCCAACCAAGGCTGTTTCCAAAACATCATTTGAGTTATTTAAAGATCGAAAACCAGGTTTGTGACATGTACGCATATGGGGATACTACCCATGTGAAGTGAGAGTTTACAATCCACAAGAAAAAAGCTGGACCCTAGGACCATTAGTGAGTATTTTATTGGATATGCCGAGAGATCCAAGGGATATAGATTTTATTGTCCATCTCACATAATTAGGATTGTGGAATCAAAAAATACCAAATTTTTTAAGAATAACTTGATCAGTGAGAGTGATCAATTGCAGAGCATGATTCCTGAAAAGGAAAATTTCTGATGCTCAACCTTTCACTTCTAGTAACAGATTGATTATTATTCATAGTGCTCCTCAAGATCAAACAGGCATTATACAACCAATCGTTGAAATTTCATAATTTGCTGATAATGAACTAGTAGATCCAGTCTCTTATGAGTTACCAGAGATAGTTGAACAATCAATTTTGCAAGAGGAGGTTGTTACAACATTAAGAAGATCTACAAGAGAAAAAAAAATCAACAATTACTAGTGACTATATTGTGTATCTTCAAGAGTCAGACAATAATATTAGAGTTAAAAATGATCGTGAAACATTTTCACAAGCCATGAGTTGTAAGGAATCCAATTTATGGTATGATGCTATGAAAGAGGAGATGAATTCTATGACATTTAATGGAGTTGAGATCTTATTGAGTTGCCTGATAGAGCAAAAGCCATGGCTGTAAATGGATCTTTAAGACCAAGAAAGATTTGTTAGGCAATATTGAGCGATATAAGGCAAGACTTATTGCTAAGAGATTCACTCAAAGAAAAGGATTTGATTACAAGGAGACATTTTCTCCTATATCTAAGAAAGATTCCTTCTGCATTATCATAATACTTGTTGCACATTTTGATTTAGAGCTGCAATAAATGGATATAAAAACTGCATTTCTCAATGGAGATTTAGAGGAAGAGGTTTATATGAAATAACTTGAAGGATTTTTCTCTAATGATATTGAGAAATTGGTATGTAAACTCAAGAGATCTATATATGGGTTGAAACAAGCCTCTCGACAATGGTACTTAAAATTTCATAATGTGATTTCTTTATTTGAATTTGTAGAGAACATCATGGATAAATGTATATACCAGAAGCTCAGTGGGAGCAAAATTTATTTTCTAATCTTATATGTAGATGATTTTTACTTGCAACCAATGATAAAGGTATGTTACATGAGGTGAAACAATTTTTCTCTAAGAATTTTGACATTAAAGATATGGGTGGTGCCTCTTATATTATTGGCATTAAGATTCAAAGAGACAGACTTCAAGGCATTTTAGGTTTATCTCGAGAAAACTATATCAACAAAAGCTTAGAGAGATTTTAGATGTAAGATTGTTCACCGAGTATAGCTTCCATAGTCAAGGGTGACATATTCAGTTTGAGTCAGTGCCCAAGGAATGACTTTGAGAGGGAGGAAATGAAAAACATTCCATATGCCTTAGCTGTTGGTAGCTTGATGTATGCTCAGGTCTGTACAAGGCCTAACATAGCATTTGCAGTTGGAATGTTGGGGAGATATCAGAGTAATCCAGGTTTAGACTACTGGAAAGCTGCTAAGAAGGTGATGAAGTATCTTCAGAGTACCAAGAACTATATGCTTATGTTCAGACGGACTGAAAATTTGAAAGTGATTGGCTACTCTGATGCCGACTTTGCTGGCTGTGTTGATTCTCGAAAGTCAACATCTGGATACATATTTATGTTTGCTGGTGGAGCTATATCTTAGAGGAGTGCCAAGAAGACTTTGACTGCTACTTTCACCATGGAAGCCGAGTTCGTGTTATGTTTCGAGGCTGCTTCGCATGGTGTATGGTTGAAGAGTTTTATTTCTAGGCTTTGAATTATGGATTTTATATCTATGCCATTGAAGATTTATTATGATAATTCAGCTGCAGTATTTATGGCTAAAAATAACAAGAGTGGTAGTCGAAGCAAGCACATCGATATCAAATATTTAGCTATAAGAGAACGTGTTAAAGAAAAGACAGTGGTTATTGAGCACATGAGTACTGAGTTGATGATAGCTGATCCCTTGACCAAAGGCATGCTACCACAGAAGTTTAGGAATCATGTAGATCGTATGGGTCTTGGTTATTTTATTTAATTTGATGTATAGACGAATTTTATAATTAATGAAACTCTTTTATGGTTGCGATGTTTTTTCGCATTCAGTTATTTAGTGTACACATTTATTTTGTGATGAGCATCATTAAGTTGAACCTAGAATAAACATAGGGTTTATTCATTAAGTTATATTGGTTTATGTTTGAAAAATGTAATACAGTGTGATACATGGTTAATAATACTTAATTTAAGAGGACCTATTGCTATGATCCATGTATTTTATTTCTTACTATAATAATAGAATATATGGACCAAGTGAGAGAATGTTGCTTTTTTCTCCATTAAGCGTATCGGTTAGATACAATTAAGATGGTCCTATATTCAATATCGAGGGATTACACGAATTCAAAATTTGAATCCACGATTAAGATAAACATCAACCATATCCGTTTGAAGCATCTTCTGTGATGGACAAATAAGGCATAAAGCAAAATAAAATGGAAAGGTCTATGTGCCTAGTCTCTACGAAAGTTTTACACCATCGCTGAGAGAGACCGTAAGGTATGGAAGAGCCTTACCCTGATATGAAGAAATATCAACCCATTTGCGTGGATCGATGGCTGGAGGTATTTATATATCTATTCATTATTTATATTTTATTATGATAAATTTATTGATCCCATATTTTTGCATATTTGATATGCATGTTATTTAGTTTGACAAACATGCAATAGGGATCAATATAATTTTAGTCTATCAGATGAAGCTGACGGACGCTTTATTGAGAATTTAAAATTTCGTTGATTATGGATGAAGTGCTATATTTGGCTTTCGTTTCTGTTTGGAAAGCTCACTTCGCAATCTTTGCAATCGGGGTAGTTCATCCTCCGAAATATTCGGTGTGGTTTGAAACAGCAATGACACTTACGTTGAAGGGATGAGGATCGATCCTGGTGAGGTATGAAGATAGCTCAACCTGTCGAGGTGCTGAGATAGCTCGGTCATGCCAAGGTACAGATTGGCCTTACCGAGGTACAGAGACCGACTTTGGTGCTGGCGTTGAGACCGACAATGGTGTTGGTATCAACTCTGGAGTCGGTAAGGAAACCAACTCTGACATTGGCGCCAAGATCAACTTTTACTGTCTGCTGGATCATAGCTCAGTCAGTCAGTTCAAACATGATTTGATTAATCAAATCGAAGATAACTCGATCTTTATTAATTTGACTTTTATGTTCAATATGCTTATTGATGCGGTGATTTTTTTTTTTTTCACATCAAAGACATTCCATGAACTCTACGGGGTGCAGACATTGTAGAATCTTGCCTATGGGTCCATCGGTCTCTCTTGTAACCTACGAACGCCACTCGAGTGGAGTGATGGACCCTTTCTTAGCTGGAGAGAAGCATGCAAGTCGGCTAAATTTGACAGCACTTTCCGATGTCGGTATTAGATTGTATAACGTCTCTGTTTGCAGGTATCGATGATACAATGTGATGGTATCGAATTGTCTGGGAAATATTCGTTGGATTTTTTTGTGAGAAAAATTCACGTCACAGCGATCTCAATTTCTGTCACCTTTTGGGGTCTGTTCTAAAATTCGTTTTTGATTCTGTGACGGTTCAGAAGCATTGAACTGACTCGCTTCCCTGTTCTCTGAATCTCGCGTCTGGACAAAAAAAATAATGAATATATATTTTAGTACAGTAGGAATTCGATGAGCCTAGAAGAATCCGAAGAAACGCAAGAGAATTTTTTCAGCGAAAGAAGTTACCATGATGTTTAGGTCTCGAGTAATTGTTTCGAACTAACCATCATTCCTATCCTAATAAATTTCTCTGCTTAAAGGATGACAATTATTTTCATTTGACCGGTTATTCATACCATTTTTAATGGATCAAAAAATTTTCGAAAAAACGGTTCGAAAATGATATTTTCTGCTTCATTTCATCTCCGTTAGTTTTAATATAATATATTTAAATTATATTAAATATTAAAAATTTAAAATAAATATAGTAAAACACATTTAAATCATCCTTTCTATCTCTTGCTCTTCTTCTTTTACGCAGCTGAATCTCCTTGTCTCTTGCTCTTCCTTCTTTAATGCAACTAATATAAAGTTCTAAACATTAAAGCCATGACTTAGTTCCATCATCTATCTTCGTCAATCGCTGATCATGTCCTTCTTCTTCTTAGCTAACACCTCTCTCTCTCTATATGATACGCTTTATTTTTAAAGAAAGATATTTTTTATTTTTTATTTCTTAAAATACCTTTAATAACATCTTCTGTCAGTGTCCTTTCAAATTTGAATGTATTCTTTTTTTTTTTTTTATGGTTGCATTGAAAATCTTTATTCTCGAATTTTTTTTCCTTGTTATTGTTTCAATAAACTCGATAAGTCAGATTAAGGTAACGTATCAGATCGGACCGACCGATCGAACCGGCCCAATCGAAAACTGATCATCAATCCCGTTCGGTTTTATTATTAAAATTAATTTTTATATGATCCGATGAAAATTAAAAAACCCATTGAATTAACCGACCGTGTTTCGAACCGGTTCAATCTGATTTTAATTTTTTTAATTTTTCATTTGAATTGATATTAATATTTTTATGATTTTTATATTATTAAATTAAAAAATTAATTATAATATTATTCAGTTCTATCAAACCAATTTATTCGATCGAACCGATTAACCAATGACCCAAATGTTAAACTGGTTCGTTGTCCGATCCAGTTTTCAAAACATTGGTTAGAAGTTACATTAAAGAATTTTATCAGAATTTTCTATTAATATTTTTTTAATTTTTTTAATAAATTATAAAATTAATAAAATAATTTTATTTTTATATATAAATAATTAAATATTTTTTATTTATTTTGTTCTCATCCCGTTAACTATAATAATTTAATGAAATAAAAATAAAAATATTTTTTCTAACATATACGAGGACCAGCAGGCGTTGCCATCCTCAATTCCGCAGCCCTGTGTCGCTTGTTTGTTCTCTCAACCTTGGCGTCTGCCAGGTTGCCAAACTTGTTCATTGAACCCGTAGAAAGTTTTCAAACATCCCTCGAACTGACGTGTCTTGGAATCGGCCATGTTGCTGCCGTGAGCCCTATTTTGGCTTTTGTGCCAGCTCCCCAATAATTGATACAAGGGAAAAAAAATATATAAAAAAAGGCCCTATCTGACATGCAAAATAGATTGGTGAGTATTACGCCGGAAATTTTTACTAAATCACACTGTAGCATAGTTCTAACTCTAGTTAAACTCGTCGTGTGTGGTCCAAATTTTGTTGCTGGAAATTTTAGCACTAAATTGCCAAAATCTAAAATTTAAAATTGTTAGTATGATGCTCACTGATTTGTTTGGTCAACATCCTACTTTATAAGCTAGGTCTATCTAAGAATTTTTTACTACCAGATATTTCATTTATGCTTTCTTTTTGTACTCAACAACAGGGTATGCTTCTTCTTCTTCTTCTTTTTTTTTTTTTTTTTTTTTTTAATAAGTACTCAAGAATATTTTATCCTATGGCATTCTTTTTATGCTTTCTTTTTTGTGCTAAAGCCTTACTTTTTAGTAAAAATAATTATAAAAAAATTAATCAATATTCTTATTGACCAATTTACTTGTGCTCTTTTGCTTTAGTCAAAAAAAAATAAAAAATAAGTTATATTCCCAAGCTATCGTTTATATGTCAAATTGAAGAAAAGACTTACTATTATCCAAGTTGATTTTTTTGTGATTAAATAAAATAAATATTTTTCATCCAATATTTGTACATGATCAAGATTTTTTCTTTCGTAGTCACTTTTTGATTTTTTTTTTTTTTTTTTTTGTTCTTCCTCTTCTTTGATCACCACTGATGACATATTTAGCCGCCTTTTACTCTCGATGCATTTCGAGAAGAAAAGACATTAAAATTTTATCTTTAGATAGCAATTTTGATTAAAATAATATTTTTTAGAGAAAAATCTTGATTACAATTTCATTGATGGATAAGAATGGAGTATTTATGAAAGATTTATTATTAAAATAAAATTGTTTCTTACAATATAATTGATGTTTTATAAGGAAATAAAATATTATTATTTAATTAATAAACAGTAACTATTTTTATATGACTAATGTATTTATCAAAGTGTGATTAGAAATATACTTTGATAAGAAAATTGAACTTTAATCATGAAGGGATAGTATATAATTGGTATTCAAAATAGGCCTAGTAATATAGAGGATATTATAAAAAAAGATAAATGTACCTTAACAACTTATCTTAAAAAATTACAATACAAAAGAATATAAATAACATATACCATTATTTTTTTTATTTTCATGTTTGATCAAGATGCATGGTTGATGAATGTTTGGGTGTAGGCCAATCACCGTGCACTCATTGGAAGGATCCTATCGACAAAAGAGCATTGGCTTTTTATTTGTGGTGCAAGACACAAATTACGCTTGCTCCTGCATGCAAGATGCCTATCTATTCAAAAAAGGGGTTTTCTGGTAAGGTTGAAGACATGAGATATAATTTGTTGTTCCATATGATCTCCTAGTTGTATGTGTAAGAGATATTTGTAGAAGAACAGCATTTTTTTTTTCTTCTTCTTCTTTTAATATTAGGATTTACTCCTTTCTTATTTACTCTTTCTTGTTTATCTTCTCGTTTTGTAGTTCCAAGAAGGAAACATTTGATTTACAATGGTAGGTTCTATAACTTGCTTCATCATAAACAGAGGCATACTTTTTGCATTATTTACTATTCCACATTCGGAGCTTCCCATTCATCCAGGAACCTAACTTCTAAACCCAGCCTCATATTTTTTCGTGTACAAGTCATGCAAAACATCTTCTTGTAGCATACCTATACATACTTACTATATATATATATATATATAAGAGAGAGAGAGAGAGAGAGAGTTAAGAAATAAGATGCTAACCTTAATAGCATCCTACACACACACACACACACACACATTTTGATCATATGTCACTATGCTATCATATTTGTTATACATAATACTATTTTAGTTTAGGGATGTTCATTTTGAATACGATCTATAAATATGGCTCAAACTAATACAAAGTTAGTAGGTTTGAATTGAGTATAAATAGATTTGGATCAAGATCTAATTAACCTATTAGACATAATTAATAAATAAGTTAATTTCAGATTGATCTATTAATTCAAAATTGATTTGATTATTAAATAGCTGCCAACCCAAATATGCCCATCATACCTATTTATCTAAATTAACACCATCTTTTAATTACCTATTTAACAATTAGATGAAAAATATTTAGAATATTAAAATTACGCCAAGTGAATATATCAGCACAATTTATAACTCAAAATCCTAACCCTTAATTAAAATAAAAAATATATACATATATATAAATAGATTAATAATTATACAGGTTAGATAGGTCATATAAATCATGCATTTGTATCAATTCAAGCATCATCTGATTATTAATTAAATGGATTGCATTCATCGTGCTATATAACTCATGCAAGCCGGGTTCGAATTAAATTTTTAACCTAATTAATAAAAAAAAAATAGGTTTAGATTGATGCATTTATTATTATATTTAAAGCGTTTACAATCTATTGGCATGCTAACCATATTAAGATTTTTCTTTGTGTTTTTAATATGAGCAACAAATCAAAGTTGTCTGCTTCCTCTTTTAGGGTAGAATGTCATGTCATGTATCTACCACTATAGAAGCTAATTTAATTTGGATACATGCACTGGTTTCTTGCCGATGCAGAACTCTTCTAAACAGGCACTCGACATTCTCACGCATATATGCAGAACTTATCTAGACAGGTACTCAAACATTCTCGCAATCTCTTAACCTTCTTTGGTCAAATATGCCATGTCGTGTATATTTCATGGCCATGCTCATCGAGAGAGAGAGAGAGAGAGAGAGAACTAGATGATGAGATGATCGTCTCTGACTTCTTTCCCCTATGTGGGTAGGTATTTGCGTAAGAAAATCGTAATTGACGACCTTTCCGATCGTAATGAGAGGAATCGCGCCCACATGTAATTAAAGGTGGAAGACTTTGGACACTTGTAATTAATCTTTAAGCCTTACTTCTTCTGATTTCTGAGGCATCGATCCCTTTCGGAAGCCACGTAACAGGGACCATTCAACCACCAGCAATCACAGTGTGAGACCGGTTGCCAGGTCAACCAGCCCAACAAACAAGTAAAAGGTTTTTGGTATGGATTAGAGAATATTAGATTTCGGCGATGGAAAAAAAGTTATCACCCGGAAAATTAATTTTAGTCCACCTCCTGCCATCCGATCTTGCTCTCTCGAACTGAAAGACAACCATGACGGCAGTGTGCACGACTGCAAAGCCTTGCTCACACCTCACATATATATATATATATATACCCATCCAAACAAAGTCAATACAACAAGGTCGGTCTGCAGGCATGAATGACATCTTGCGTACGACATAATGAAAAATCTATTACCATGTGATATTGGATAGCATCCATTGACCCCCCACATACATTTCGTCATCTCATCTTTTGTTCAACCAGCCCAAATGGCCAAGCTTAGGGTTGGAGGATCAATAATGGCTTCTTTCTTAATTCTTATATATATATATATATTGTCTCTTTAGCATAAAGAATCACACCTCTGGGCACCATATGCATGGTGTGATTGATGATTATTTTTGAGAAAGACGCAGATGGACAGTTGCTTGAGAAATGGGGGATTAGGTGACTTAAATTTTTTTTTTTTTAATGTGATTGAATAATATTGATCCTCCTTTCATATCTTCAATTATTTTGGAAGGTTGATAGTTGTTGAGCTTAGCATGTGGCATTCAACGCATATGGCCTTTTATATAAAACTGGCTGACATGTAGGAGCATCACATGGGCCTCTAATCCACACACAATGTAGCATTTATTAGAATACAAAGAAGGGTTGCTTCTAAATATATGTCGTTGAGGCAGTACTGTTCCATGTAATTAATTGAAAATTTCGTGACGAATTACAAATTATAAATTATAAAGGGTTGCTTCTAAGTATATATGTTGCTCGTAACATGACAATTTCCGTGACCGTCACCTGCAAAGGAGATCCATTCTATCCTACTAGCTTGTCGGCAAAAATTAAAAAAATATTTATATTTCAATATATATTGAAATATAAATATTTTTTTAATTTTAATTAATAAATGAGAATAATTGAGATTATATACAAGTACTTATTATAATATTTATGTTCATAAATTTGACTTCTAAATTAGCATATATATATATATATATATGTATTTATGTAAATATAAATGACTTTTACATCATGTATGACTTTTAGATAAATTTATTTGACTCGGTGATGTGCCAGCCAGCATTATGGTCATTATTATTTTAGGAAGACTTGTCAGTCTATAAATAGATTCATTGGCACCAAGCTTTCCAGCATAACCTGAGACCAGCGCGCCATTCCCGTTTGGTAGCTGAAAAAATCAAGAACAAACGTCCTTCTGGTGGCCCTTTAGACATATAATGCATTTTCTTTCCATTTAATATATATACGAATAAATTTAGAGCACCAAAGTTTAGTCCGAGTTTCCAGCCACGTGAAACTGTTTTATCTTTGAAAAGGATATATAAGCTAAAGAGAAGGCCTCCGGTATCGCTTCATGTGCTTTGACAATTGCAGAGAGTCGAGAGAAGGTTTACTGTATCAATGCATGAGCTTTGACATTTGCAGAGGGACGAAGTCTCGTATTTGAAAAACTCTTTGGGCATGATGCATGATGGTTGATTCATGTGTGTATGTATGTAGTAAAAATATATATATTTTTTTTCTTTTTATGATGCGTATATATAATCGCGCGTGGATCAATTATCATGCATGATACACCTTATTTTCCATTATGCATGATGCAGATTTTTTTTTTTTTTTTTCGTATTTTGAGTCCATGCATCATTTTTACTATTCCCCTCTGGGACAGGATAGGAATCTGGAGTGGATTCATTCATTTTCAACATGCCCAGGCCATAGGGACGGCTAATAGGATGAGACGGAATGGATAAGAAAAGATATCTAAATGCTCATATTCACTTTAATATATATATATATATATTCATATTATTCTCTATCCATTATAAATGTAAATTTTATATCTATACCTATTAAAATTATTTAATATTTATACCATACTCTTTCATTATCCATATTCATACATATCCCATTACTCATACCCATACTCATCATCTATTCTTCTAATTTTTTAAATTAAATAAATTTAATTAATTTCTAGCTATTAGTTTGAATAACTTTTTTAAAAAATTTTAACTTCATTCCAAAATAAACTAGGTACAGAGTAATTGTAAACTCTCTCTCTCTCTCTCTCTCTCTCTCTCTCTTTTTTTTCAATTTCAGATCAGTTAAATTATTATAATAAATCTAAAAGGAGACGACGCTTAAAAAAAAAAATCGATGCTTATTAGCGTCAAAAGAATATATGCTTGTAATCTAAAAAGGAGACGATGCTTTAAAAAGCTTTTTTCGATGCTTATTAGCATCGGAGAATATGCTCCTATGCTTTTTGAAGTATCAAAAAGCATCGAAAAATGAAGAGTAGAGAGATATTTTTTTAGATGCTTTAATTTGGTAAAGCGTCGGGAGGTAAAAATTTTTTTGACGCCAAAAAAACATCGAGAAGTTGATTTTTTTTTTTTTCAAAATTTTTTGTGTGGCTTTCTTTCCCTCTTTCCCTTGTTGAGCTAATTTTTTTTTCAAAATTTTTAGCCGTGATCCTATGTTATCTCCTCCTCCTCCTCCTCCTCCTCCTTTTCTTCTTCTTTCCCTCTTTCTTCTGTTCATCCTCTGACCTCTAACATCATCATCCTTATCCTTCATGGTCTTGGGCTTCTTGGGCTCCGACGGAAGTAGCTTATGGACAATGACGGTGAGCATGTCGTCCTGGCACATGGCCAAGATGGCATCGGTGTTGGTGGCATTATCCAAGAGGGAGAACCTGCACATGAACTTGCCCATGTGGTGCTCCATGCGATGATCAGGATGTTGTCATCCTGAACGCTAAAAACCTATATATTTTGCCTTCTTTCTCTTATACTTTTGAGTGAAACATAAATTGTAAGGAAGAAGAAGCCGTCACTCTTAATAGGAACCCATGATCAAACATCATGCAAGTGAACAAAACTTGGCCAAAATATGTGCTCTTATACAATGCTAACAAATAAAAATTTTATAGATATTTACTTAAAGGAGGTAAAATGGGTATTACAAGCTGACTCATTTCCCTCATGCCTCCTCATCATCGGCAACCATGGTGGCAGGTGATAGCGGCTCTCCTTCCCTCTGACAAGCACTCCGGCAATGACCAACCCATGGGTCTCCCAAAATCCCATGGCATTCTCAATTAACCCAGAAAATACGAGGGAAAATTTTACCTCCTCCCTATTGGAGTCGTTGGTGACAATCTGAACTTTCCCAGAGGCTCGGCTCACTCCGATGATCCTCCCCTACTTTTTAATTAGAAAATGTTGATGGATGTTTGGCAGATGGTGGCTACCTAATTGATCAGACTGATGCTAGAGTTATACTCTATGTCCTTAAGACAATTTCGTCCGCAATGGTGCTTACGGTCATTGTCTCCCAGGATACAACAGTCTCCTTTTTATGAAAGCAATACTACAATTCACCAAAACTTTCGAACCAAAAAGCTACTCTCTTTTTAATGCACTATTGCTATACTACCCTTAGGAAAGTATGCAAATGCCTAAGAGAGAAGAAGACTAGAATTGATTCAGATTGAACTCAATTCGGAATGGTTTGGGATGATTGAAATGAGAGGGTCTAGGGTCCTATTTATATGTTTTTAGGTGCCTCTTGGAAGCAACCCTACGAAATTGGATTTAATTTAAATTCTTTGATCGGATTTGATCAAAGGATGTGAGGGTTAAAGGCTTATCACCCTTGATATGCCCATTAACATTGTGATCTTCAGATCAGGTGATCGGATAAGCCTTTTCATGGCTATGATATGAAGATCAGCCGATCAGATAAGCCTATCCTCATCCTGATATGCCTTCTCACCATCGTGATCCGATGATCACGTTATCAGATAGGCGGTTGCACGTCTTTTGATATGCCTTTTCATGATCAAATCGTTGACTTATCTCCAACCGTACGATCGGACGGGTACCTTATCACCAATCGACGATCGAACGGGTGCCTTATCATCAACCGTCCTATTGACTGGTCAACCGACGGGTATGAGCCGTTCGATTGTGATCGCGATCATGATTTGATCACCGCATCTTGACCCTTCATCTGATCGATCAATGTTCAGTTCTGATCCTGATCCGATGATCAACGGTCAATTGATATCAGCCCTTTATCTTGATCCGATCAGTCTCCACCATCGGATCCTCCTGATCTATAAAAAATGTAAAGCCCCTCAAGCTCCTCGCGACGATGCGCACGTGCGAAGTGCGCCTACAAAGCACCCATTGCGCCCTTCGCACACGTACGTGCGCGCTCAAGCTCTCCACTTGTGGTAAGCCTAAGGAACTTAAGCTTCAAGGAAGTGGTTTCCATATAAGTGACCCTTCCTTTCTTGATTTTTTCGATGTGGGACTAAATGTCCCCGCAATTCCTCATTCACACACACAAAAAGGTAATGGGCTTTCAAGGCCCATTAGGGTATTTAGGGTCTATTTTGGCCCATTACACAATAATCCCCCACATGAATGAAAATTGGACTTAGATCAAAGATCAGCAAAGGCAAACCCCCACATAAAAGGATTTTAATGCAAATGAATATGCAGACACACTAAAGAGAGTATAACGGGATGAAGTTATATCGGGATAGGTAGCTTGTGGCTTTGAACCTTCCTTAGTGAGTTGTTATCGAGTTTACTTGCTAAAAGGTGAACATGATGTCTTGAACCTTTCAGCGTTTTGTGTAAACTAAGACAATAACAATCACACAACTTCTTCCCAAGCATTCTTTTGGTTCTCATGGTTGTGTTCATTTGGCCCTGAACAACTCCTGGTCTCATGAGTGCTTCAGAGAATTAAACCTTTAAAAATTCTCATAGAATTGGCCCAGTTCACACTCACATAGGTGATTCTTATTAAGAGTATCCTATTATACCCCACATGATGTTCATGTCATAAGAATCATTAAAAGCAATGCTTATCCTAGTACCTTTAGCAGGTAGCACCAATTATCATAGAAATGAGTAGGATTGGACATCCTTAGTGCTATCAAGCCTCTTCATAATTTAGTTGTCCCTTTTGAACCTAGATCTTGAGATCTCCAGTCAGCTAGGTTGGGTATCCACTATGAAGATTTTTTAGTTATAGGTTTTAAACTCATTCCCCTCGATAAACAGTTTACTTGATCTCTTGGTAACCCCTTTGTTAATGGATCCGCTAGGTTTTTCTTTGACTGAACATAGTCAATAGAAATTACATCAATTTCAAGTAACTGCTTAATGGTATTATGTCTGCGACGTATATGTCTAGACTTACCATTATACATCTTATTCTGTGCTCTGCATATTGCCGATTGACTATCACAATGCATGCATATTGCAGACACAGGCTTTGGCCAACATGGAATATCTTCTAAAAGGTTTTGAAGCCATTCTGCTTCTTCAGCTGCCTTTTCTAAGTTAATAAACTCAGATTCCATAGTGGATCGAGCTATACATGTTTTCTTAGAAGATTTCCATGACACAACACCTCCTCCTAAGGTGAATACATATCCACTTGTGGATTTTCTATCTTCTGTGTTAGATATCCAATTTGCATCACTGAATCTTTCTAGTACGGCTGGATATCTTGAATAATGTAATCCATAACTTAGGGTATATCGCAGATATCTTAATACCCTTATTAGAGTTGTCCAATGATTTGGACCTGGATTACTTGTAAATCTACTCAACTTATTGACAACATATGCTATGTCAGGACGAGTGCAATTCATGACATACATTAAACTGCCAATTATACGTGAGTATTCCAATTGAGATATGGGTTCTCCAATATACTTAGCCAAATATAGATTAACATCTACAGGTGTTTTCATCGGGCTAGTATCGTACTTTTTATACTTATTTAATATTTTCTCAATATAATGAGATTGAGATAATATTATTTCTTCAGATGTTCTAGTGATTCGAATCCCTAGTATAACATCTGCAACACCCATAATTTTCATATCAAAATGTTTGATCAACATTTTCTTTGTCTGTTTAATCATTTCAGTATTACTACCAATGACTAACAGGTCATCTACATATAAGCAGATTATCACATACCCTTCAGGCAGGGTTTTGGCATATATATATTTGTCACATTCATTTATTTTGAATCCATTTGATAACATTACATTATCAAATTTTATATGCCATTGTTTAGGTGCTTGCTTTAATCCATATAAGGATTTAACAAGTCTACACACCTTCTTTTCTTATCCTGGAACAATAAATCCCTCAGATTATTCCATGTATATTTCTTCATCTAATTCACCATTTAGAAAAGCAGTTTTAACATCCATTTGATGAATTTCAAGATTATTAATGGCTGCAAAAGCGATTAACATTCTTATAGATGTTATTCTACTTACTGGTGAATAGGTATCAAAGAAGTCTATACCTTCTTTTTGTTTGAAGCCTTTAGCCACTAATCTGGCTTTATACTTGTCAATTGATCCATCAGCCTTTAGCTTTTTCTTAAAAATTCACTTGCACCCTAAAGGTTTCATACTAGATGATAAGTCTACCAACTTGTTGTCCCAGATAGCAACCCAAGAGGGGGGTGAATTGGGTCTTAAAAATTTAAACTCTTTTGAAGGAAAACCCCCAACTTAAAATGAATCACAGATATGCAATAATTAAAACAGAATATGCAATGAGGAGATGAAGAGGAAGAGATAAAGAGTTAAGCACTGCAAACATAGAAATTTTATAGTGGTTCGGTGTATCTACACCTATGTCCACTCCCAAGTACCTCTTGGGTCCACACTATAATCAACCTTGATTACAGCAGAGTTGTTTCACAAGATCACAACTCAAACTTATTATTTTTTCGGGCGCACAACGAACCCAGCTGGTTTTCAAGGTTCACCAGCACGAAACCTTACACACAAGCAACTGTTTGGACAAGGCAATCTATCTCAATCGATTCAATCACCTGATTGACTCAGTTCACAAGAAAAACAAGAACGTTTGATACAACAACTGCTCCTTAAATGAGCAAATAAGACAAGTTAAATATTCAAACAAAGAGATAGAAATGTAAGCCTGATTTGTAGATCTTTGTGGCTTGATTCTTCTCCTCTTTCTTGCTTTTGAATGGATCTTCCTTGAGTATTCTCTTGAAGCTCGGAAGAACAGATGAAGAACAGGAACTAGGGCTTGCTTGTTTGCTTCTTCAAATTTAGAAATCTCTTCAAAATGAAAGTGTGAAGACTAGGGATTTCTTTCTTTTCTTTTAGGGAATCAATACGATCTATCCTTTTGATTTTTTCCTCTGATTTTCTCTCAGATTTTTCTCTTCTTTTCTTCTCTATTTTTTTTTTTCTCTCTTTTTAAATGGTCACATCCCTCATGCTTTTATAGATCATTCCAAAACTAAGAATAGATGAAAACTATATGTTAGAATCAAAATGGAAGAAAAGTTAGGAACAAATAAGGTAATAGCCATTGAGATTTAAAATAAAAAATAAGGTTTAGAGACGTTCTGACACATCTGAAAGTCATTTCTAACAATCTAGAGTCAGCTCTGACTTTTCTGGGGTCGACTCTAACTTGAAATCCCCAAAACAGCCCGATTTGGAGTCTGCTCTAACTTTTCTGGGGTTGATACATTTTTCTTCTGGAATCGACTCTAACTCCTCAGGTGTCGACTCTAATTTGAGACCTGAAAAACTATCTCTCTATTTTTCTGCTGGAGTCGACTCTACAGGTTCCAGGTGTCGACTCTAATCCGTGCCATTTTTCGAAGTCGACTCTGTGATTCTAGGTGCCGACTCTAATGTCTGCAATCTTACCTTGACATTAGAATTAAGCTCCGAACTTGATTTCTCTTTAGATTTTAATCATTTAAACAGGCTATAAACTGAAACACTTAATCAAGATCATTAGTAACTTCATGAGTTATGCTCAAATAGTTTTGTATATCATCAAAATTAATAATTGGGTCAACACAACTCCCAGGTATGATTATGCATGATGGACTCAATTTTACTATTAACAGCTTCTTTCCAAAAGGGTGCTTCTGGATTAGACATTGCCTCCTTGAATGTCTGAGGTTCATCTTGTAACATATAAGTTACATAATCAGGACCAAAAGACTTTGCAACTCTTGGTCTCTTAACTGTGTCTGGGTTCAGCTTCAGGATATTCTTCCTGATGACTACTACTAACAGTATTATCATCATAAGTTCTTTTATTTGAACTTATTTCTAATTTCCTTTTACTTGAAAATATATGTTCAAAGAATGTTGCATTCCTTGATTCCATGATTGTATTTTTTTGTATATCAGTTATATCTGATTTATATACAAGAAAGCGATATGCACTACTATTATGTGCATAACCGATAATATACAATCAACAGTTTTAGGTCATATCTTGACCTTTTTGGGGTCCAGAATAGCTACTTTAGCTAGACACCGCCACACTCTTAAGCAATTGTAAGAAGGCTTCTTTCTCTCCATAACTCATATGGAGTAACTTCCTTCTTCTTAAGAGGTATCTTATTAAGAATATGATTTGCTGAGAGAATTGCTTCTCCCCATAAATTCTGTGGTGTGCCAGAATTTATTAACATAGCATTCATCATTTCTTTTAATGTGCGGTTTTTACGTTCCACAATTCCATTAGATTGAGGGGAATAAGGAGCAGTGGTTTGATGAATAATGCCATGCTCTTGACAGAATTCGTCAAAAGGTGCATCGTATTCACCACCTCTATCACTCCTTATGGCCTTAATCTTTTTGCCAAGTTGATTTTCAACTTCATTCTTATAACATTTAAACATTTCTAAAGCCTCATCTTTAGACTTTAGTAGATACACATAGCAGTATCTTGTTGAGTCATCTATAAATGTTATAAAATACTTTTTACCTCCTCGAGTTTGAATTGACTTTAAGTCATATAGATCACTGTGAATTAAGTCAAGAGGTTCAGTATTTCTTTCAACTAATGAAAATGGTGTTTTTGCTAACTTAACTTCAATACACACTTCACACTTGTAATGTGGATCGAATTCATGATTAGGTAATAATTTTAATTTCATAATTTTCATAATGAATTAAAATTCACATGTCCTAATCTATCAGGCCATAAATAAGAAGAGTCAATCATATAAGCAGAAGAAGAAGCTTTATTTATTTCAAGGTTTCTATGTACAGTCATTACATTAACATTGAATAATCTATTATTCAAGTAACCCCTTTCAATAAATATTCTCCTCTTAGTGAGTACAAATTTATCAGACTCAAAGATAATCCTAAAGCCATGCTTGCTTAGGAGGGAGCCTGATATAAGATTCTTTTGGATATCAGGGACATGTAGCATATCATTAAGTAGAAGCTCCTTGCTAGATGTCATCTTCATAATGATGCGGCCAAGTCCTTCTATCTTGGATGTAGCGGAGTTATCCATAACCAAATTTTTGCCATTGATAGGAGTATATGATGAGAACATACTCTTATCAGAGCAGACATGTCTAGTAGCTCTAGTGTCGATGTACCACTTATTTGCTTTGTCAACCATGTTTGCTTCAAATACAACAGCTGACAGCATCATCTCGGATACCTTTTTGAATAGGGTTTCAGTAACGTTGACTTCTTTCTTTTCTTTATCCTTGAAATGACAGTCCTTGGATTTGTGTCCTTGCTTTCCACAAACAAAGCACTTTCCTTTGAATTTATATTTCTTTGGATTGCCTTCTTCTGTTTAAATCCTTCGCCTGGAAACTTGCGTTTCTTTCTTCCTTCTATGAGGTTGGCCTTTGGCTCTGCAGGTTGTCCTCCTGTCTTCTTGTCTTGGCTTTTATTGTCCTCCTCGATCCTCAGGCGGACAATTAGGTCTTCAAGTCCCATCTCCTTCCACTTATGCTTCAGGTAGTTCTTGAAGTCCTTCCATAGTAGTGGTAGCTTCTCTATGATGGCAGTTACCTGGAATGACTCACTGAGAGACATTCTCTATGCATGTATCTTATGCAGGATGATCTGGAGCTCTTGAACTTGCTCCATAACTATTTTATGGTCGACCATCTTGTAGTCTAAGAACCTTCCAACCACAAACTTCTTGTGTCCTGCATCCTTTGTCTTGTACTTTTTATCCAGGGATGCCCATAACTCCTTGGCAGTAGCAATACTTCTGTACACGTTGTACAGGGTATTGTCCAAACCATTCAGGATGTAGTTCTTGCAAAGGAAGTCTGAATGCTTCCATGCCTCCACTGCAGCAATGACTTGCTTATCGGTCTCCCATTCCTTCAGGACAAGCGGATCTTCATTCAGCACTCTGACCAGGTTTAGAGTTGTGAGGTAGAATAGCATCTTTTGTTGCCACCTCTTGAAATCTGTGCCAGAGAATTTCTTCGGTCTCTTGGCTTGAATGGATGTCATCATAGTAGCCATCTGCATCAACACTTCGGTAGCAGGTAAAATTGTCTTAAGATTGTTGGTGGGTGTTTGACAGATGGTGGCTACCTAATTGATCAGACTGAGGCTATAGTTATACTCTATGTTCTTAAGATAATTTTGTCCCGCAATGGTGCTTACGGTCAGTATGACGATTGTCTCCCAGGATACAACAGTCTCTTTTTGATGAAAGCAACATTACAATTCACCAAAACTTTCGAACCAAGAATGCTACTCTCTTTTTAATGCACTATTGCTATACTACCCTTAGGAAAGTATGCAAATGCCTAAGAGAGGAGAAGACTAGAATTGATTCAGATTGAACTCAATTCGGAATGGTTTGGGATGATTGAAATGAGAGGGTCTAGGGTCCTATTTATATGTTTTTAGGTACCCCTTGGAAGCAACCCTATGAAATTGGATTTAATTTGAATTCTTTGATCGGATTTGATCAAAGGATGTGAGGGTTAAAGGCTTATCACCCATGATATGCCCATTAACATTGTGATCTTCAGATCAGGTGATCGGATAAGCCTTTTCATGGCTGTGATCTGAAGATCAGTCGATCAGATAA